>VXBZ01000420.1:604269-693880 GCA_013399135.1 Heliornis fulica | reverse complement strand
TTTTTGGTGTGATTTGACCTTTTACCACACTGCAAGAAAGATGAGGCTTGTAACAAACTACCATCATATTCTGCCCATCAGGGAAGTGTCAATTCATGGAATTAGGGCTGTCTCTACTTAGGATGGGTATATGGGGATCTGCATGCTATCATCATTTTAAGAGAGAAAATGAGCAGGGGAGGAAGTGGGAAAAACTGTATTCTAGGTTAGTCTCATAATTAAGATCTGGTACCTCCTTCTTTCCACTCCTGAAAGTCTTGGGAAACATCAGTTTATTAGAGGCTGTGTTCCTCTGGGATACTGTGCACAACAGTCTGCCCACCATGAACTGGATGTGATGGGAACAACTGTCTCTTTTTTCCATTACAGACCACAGCTGGAGAGAGATCTTTAGCATTGGAGCTAGCATTTTTGCTAAGTCCCATATCTGACCTGTGCTCAGCTACCTTGTAGCACTTCTAGGTGGCTCATTGTTACACAAAAGAATATGGCTTGCTTTACCAATTTCCTTTTAATTTTTTTTTTAACTGGAATATGTTCTAAAAGAATTCAACATTGACATTGAAGCCCAATATTATGTAACTATTATGCTGCTTTCAGCCCTGAACTAGAGAAAATGTTTTTTCCTTTTTCTGTGGAGCTAGACATAAAAACTCTTTAAAACCCCTCAAGAGCAGAAACATCTGGAGCTCCATTAATAATGAGATGTGAGAACTGGAATATTAGCAGCCCTTTTAAATAGACAAGGACTGCCATAGGAGAGGAAAACCTGATTTATTCTTTTGATTAATAATAAATCATGTTGCCCTTTCAGTAGACATTTTTAATTCTTAATATTTGTCACACAGCTTAGACAATAGAATAATCCAAATATAGCCCATTAGCTTTACGTACTGGAGGACATTAGCAGAACAGTCTTTTTATGTGAATTAAAAACAGGAGACAGATTTGATAAATTATTGGTCACGGAGAATTTGAACAACCCATCTTCTCCATTCTCCAAATGCAGTAATTTTTTAAGATCAGAGCATATATCAAATGGAATTCATAAAGTGGAAAATGACACTACTTTCAGCAAATAAAATGCTGCCAAAATTTATGGCTCTGTGTTGGAGAGGCAAGGGGTATCAGCAATTGAAAAAGCTCAGCATACCAAGGTGAGTTCTGGAGAACCTTTACTTCATTTATCCATCCATCTTGTTATCCATTCTCCATGTTCATCTTTCATATGTTTCTTCTCCCTCTTCTTTCTTTCTCTGCCTCTCCTTCTTCTGCAGCAAGGTTCCCCTTTTATTGTACATCTCATGAAAAAGCTCACTGCATAACCACCTGTCCTTGTTTCCCTTAAGCAGGACTGTTTATTCAGAAGCCAATTAAATTCTCAAAATATCTCTTTTGGTTCTCATGCTCCTAGCTTCTATCTATGACTTTTGGTTTTGCACACTCATCAAAAGACACATGCCTTGCAAGAGCATGGGCTTTCCCATCTAAATCCCAATTATTCAGATGTTGATGCAGCTAAGCAGAATGGTTCCCAAAGCTCTGCACCTTAGTAATCTGTCTGAATGGTACTATTATTTTGTATAACACTTCATCAACCCAAACTACAGAGCTACAAACTAAATTATGCTGACAGAAGTTCTCAAAAAAAAAAAAAATCCTTGAAGCAATGCTCCAATTCTTTGCAGGGAACGATAAAGGAAAAAACCTTTTCCAAATTAGCAGAGATGGAAATTTCTTCCAAAGTCAGCTAAGAAACCTGATCTGAACTGGTACCATCATGCACTTTGGGTGAGATATGGTGAGTTCAACCATCTTAACATGCAGACACTCTGTGTAATGTTAATAAACTGGTCCTGTTTCAGTCTTCCCAACTTGATATTTCATTGCACTGTACCAGCTGGAGTTCTTTAGAATTCATCCAGTAATAAATAGAACAGTAATTTCTACTGTATACCTGTTCCAACTGTGTTCAGGCAAATTGAGCTTATTGAGTCCCCAGTCTCATCTTTCCAAATAAAATTATCTTTTATATTGTCATAATACAGACAGTCATCTTGACTCACCACAAAATGGGGGGGAGGTGTGCTTTTTGATGCTGTTTGACAGTTCCCATGATTTTTCCCCAAGTCCTTTAACTTCTGTTCTACTTGTCTATGACCATACAATTTATTTAAAAAGATGGGTTTTAGAAGGGGAACACTCAAACATCCCTTGCCTTCTCAAGAAAACATCTAAATTCACCAGATGCAATCCTGAACACAGGCTTCAGAGACTACAACAGGTAAATGCTCACAGCAAAGTGCAGTACTTATATGTAGACATTAGTGCTCTCTAACTGCTTCTTCTTAAGGATGCCACAAACCTTCATTCTATTCTCTCTGGAGAATTCTGGAAATAGATAGATCTACTGCAGGTGCACTTTGGAGTGAAGCCTCTTTGCCTTAGAAAAGCTTGGATGCTCTCAGCAGAAGCTATGAAATAATCCCCTTGTAAATGGACTGATGCATAGGGGTGGCTCTATCATCTGCATCTATTCACAGATCCCCTTCTTGCAAGTGCCTTGATTTGAAAATTCCAGCTATAATACAGGTTCACCTACAAAACAGGTGTAGGATTAATGCCTTTGTGGTTAATCTTCTGATTTACCTCAATAGATGCATCAGCCTGGTAAAATATCTTTAAGTCTCAGTTAATAATCTGTGCCCCATTTCAGAAGGTAACTTAATTATACAGCTATTCATATTTGTGAGGAGTTCAGTTGCAAAGGCAGTCAAGTCTTTTTTATGTTTACTTCTATAATGTAGTGCACTGAGCAGCTGGAGATCCTTAAAGGACTAAACAGTGAGTTGGCTGTTGTTTTTACTACCTGATTCTGACTGTAGCTCCTGATTCTCTCCTCCAGTCTGTAGTCAGAGCATCTAACCACTAGATGAGCAAAAAGCACCACACTGCGCTCTGTGATCTGACTTCTCTACAGCAATGTATATCGATCTGCTACAAGCCCAGAAATGAACCACTGCTTGGCCAAGAGGCAACAGAAGGGAGACTGAGCAAGTTGCATGAATGCAATAACTTCTAGCACAGAGCCTCCAGCAGCAATAGCTCACCTTGATACTAAACAAGAACCAAAGCCAAATTAGGAAGTACATATTTTATTTTTTTCCCTTCATCTTAAAACAGCTTGGACCAAGGCCCATTTCTTTTTCCATGCTCTAGCCAGAAATTTTCAGTTAGCATTCTTTCCTCTTTCTGGACGAAATATAGTACCTGTGCTTCATACTGCTGAAGAATCTGGGCAGAAATAAGACTCTGGTTCTTCACACACACACAAAAAAAATCCATCCTTAAAATCCGTGTTTAATTTGACTGGTTATCAGCGTGGGTAGTTACCATCTGATAATTATGTCTATGAGATGTTTTTTAGCTGGATTTCTCCCATTTCAAGACACTTTGTGGAGTTGTATGATCAGAGGCAAGGGATTGCTGCCAGTCGTGGGCTAGAGGGAGTCTGACCCTTACAAGCAATGCATCAGGGCATAGAATTTCACATGAGCAAATAAATGAGGTCCAGAAAATATGGGCCTGTGTGATTGGACGGTTTTACACATTTCACCAAACAGAATGTTGCCATTTATACTTACATGCTGAAATTTGAAATTGTGACTGGGGGAAAGACAGCAAGTTTACTATTAGTGAGAAATGCTGTTTATAGTTCTGCAAAAGAAAAGTGAAATATCTTCTCTCTACACATGATCTTTGGCAGTAATTACACTTAAGAATACATATCCTACAGGTTTTTGCAAACTAATCCTACACAATGAAGATTTTCCTTTTTACTGTGGGATTAAAATTCAGCTTTTTGCCATGAACTTTCTCAGCAGCGCTGAAGAGTTAGACAGGGAATTACTCAATGCTTAACTTCACAGACAGTAACCACAAGAAGAAATTCATGATGCAGAGAACTATTAGCCTGACCTGTTGATACTCTGTCACAAACATGCTTCATGTCCTGACTTTAGAAAATTTCAGAAGTGGTTAATGTACACTCTCATTTCTCAAAGCTGAATCTATGCATAGAATCCTTTGGGTTGGAAGGGACCTCAAAGATCATCTAGTTCCAACCCTACTGCCGTGGGCAGGGACACCCTTCACTAGAACAGGTTGTGCACATGCTGAAATTGGTATGACTTTTGCCACATGAAAGCACTTCCATAGGACAGGAACAGAGGAATTCGGTCACAGGTGTGCTCAACGCTTCTTGCTCAACTAATGCTTGTCTTGAGCCACACAGCTCACCAACAGACTACTGGCTATGGATCAAGGCTTTCCTTCTCAGTTTAAGTTCAGGGCGTTTCCATCCACACATCATGAAGTACTCCATCTTTTCTTATTATTAGTATACCAGCAGGAAATTATTCTTGCAATTATCAGATGCTTCAGATTCACTCTGACATTAATCAACTACAAACACAGCTTATTGCTTGATAAGTTCAAGTGCCATGAACATTATCCCTTAAATAGAATATATCTTGGTTTATCGCTTAATTAGCTACTGTTAAAAGACATCTTATTGTATTCATGCTTGTCTAGATTTTCTATTTGCTACAATTAGCAGAAAAAAATGAAGGCATACAGTAAAAGTAGAAATCAATTGAGTGTAATTTCATCCACAGTAACAATTTACAAAGACATTTTTCTAGAGTAATGAAAGAGAACAGGTTCTGAAACAATTAGCAGGTTCTGATGTTATCTTAGAGCACACAGGTGGAGCCAGAAAAAAGAACTTTTTTTTTTGAAAAAAAAAAAAATCATCATGGAACACAACAGGTGGGATACTCTGTAGTGCTTTGTCTTGATTTTTCTAAATTTACCCTAACAAATTTTGGGAGAGTGGCAGACATACAGTCTTCAACAATCTTGTCTGCCATGGTTTGCTGGCTGTTTGCTGCTACATCAAGTTCTGTGTAACTTACAATAACGTGATAATAACTCACCATGCATAGTAAAGCAGGAAAAGCAAATATAGATCTTCTTCTTTGCTGGTAGTTGTATACTATATGTGGGAACAGACAGATTAAAGCTCCATTTCAATAATTCCTGTATGATGTGCTTAAACAGAACTGCAACCTAGCCCAGCCGGTTGAAGTGGAGCACAGACTTCTTGGTCTGCCTACCTCAGAGGTCCTCTGTACTCCAACCATTGAAGAATCTATGGATTATTTGTAAGCCTTACAAAAGGCAATCAGAAATATTATGGTTTTCAGTGAACAGAACAGACTCTCCAGAGAGATTGTGGAGTCTCCTTCTCTGGAGACACTCAAGACCAACCTGGACACATTCCTGTGTGATTTAATCTAGGTGATCCTGCTCAGGCAGTGGGGTTGGACAAGATGATCTTTCGAGGTCCTTTCCCACCCCTAATATTCTGTGATTCTATGATTCTCCTAAGTCCATATTTATCACTCTCTGCCTACCTATTGGAATTTCTTCTGTAGTCACAATTAGAACCATCTGAGGAAGCACAACTGATCTCTATTCCTGTTACAGGAATTCAGCCAGGAACATCCATACACAGATCTTCCAGAGCATATGTACATGGAAATGCCTTGACTTCTTGCATACATTTTTCTCTTCCATGGGCATGTTGTTGACATTTAAGCTCTATATTTTTTTATCTTATTTCGGACTAGGTTTGCATGCTATTTATTTTGCTATGTAGCAGACTTCAGTTTGACCCATCATTGTAGGTCTGATGTAGAAAATACCCTTAATTCTTCCTCCCAGAAAGGAAAAGGTTTTGAGGACTTAATGAAATACATTGAAACAAATATATATTTGTTTTAAACTCTTATAAAAAGCAACAGAGAAAGCATTTAATGCAATATTGCAATTCCACACTGATTAATTTTTGCAATGTTGACAGTCCATGTTGTAACATAATAAGTCAATTTATTATTCACATTATAATATAAAAAATCCTAAGGATAATAATATACAAATCATAAGGATAAGAGCACGGACTCCCTTACAGTTTTTATTGCATTCCAGGTTATATTTATTTGTTTGTTTGGTTGGGTTTTTTTGAGAACTTCTATATACTGAGCTTACTAAATCTTAATAAATAAACTCTCTATATATAATGGGTTTATAAGCTAGATGACATAAAGAACTTGTGCTCAGTCCTTCTGAAAATATTAGTATCTCTTCCCTCGTCTTTCAGCTGACTGTCCTAATTGATAGCTTGAAGAGATGAACATCATGAAAATTCTGTATAGAAAGCAATGTCATGGAAAATGCAAATGCACCTTTTCTCTGCAGATTTTTTTTTTCTATAATGAATTGCTACTTATGTTGTGCTGCTTATCTTCTGGCATATGGTGGTATTCACTACTCTTTCATTGCCAAACACGATTCAGATTTCCAGGAGTATCTGTTGAGCTGGACACCCAGGTCACAGGAAGGGATTTCAGTGAGGGACTCTGCAGAAGATCCTCAGATATGCTGCCACCATTGTGATTCTGAAAACTGCTAGCTGAAAACTGCCACTAAATCAGCTGCAACTTCTCTACTTGACCATGTAAATCTCTTGAGTCTCAACTGCTGCACAGTTACAGCAAGTTTATTCTTTCACGCATCTTGTTTTGGTAAACTACTTTTATAAGTGAAAAGTTGCTTGTGCAGGTGTTTGGAGAAATCAGGTGGTAGAAACTGGGAGTATGTGCACATGAATGCATAGCAAACACCTTTCCATCTTTTTGCTTTAAATTTACTTTGACACTATATAAAGCTCATCAATACCCTCAGAAATCCCCAATGGAAAAGTCACAGGCTTCAAACCATAAATCCCTTTCAATCTAGTATCATTTACACAGCTTCACCGAAGCTGCCTTCTACTGATTAACTAGTTTATCACTTAAGCCAGTCATTTAATAGTCCACAAAGTCTATGATAAAATGCTTGCAATTATTGCAATTAGGCATATCTGTCATTTAAAATCTGATTCCACATGCATCTCCAGAGATTTAATCATTCAAGGTAGATCACCGAGTAGCTGGTTGAGCTAATTATTTGAATAATCTACATTTCAGACACTTAATATTATACCTACATATTCCCAAGCGCGCCTACATTTTCTGCTCGTGTCTACAGAAGTTTGGCGAAGCTACAGGGATACTTTGCTGCCAGTTGTAATAGTACAAGATAAGGACACTGTTAATTCATCCCTGCTGTGGCTTCTTCTGTCCCTAGGTAAAATGGGTTGTCATGAAGACTATGGGTCAGGGCACTCAGATCAAGCAACACAACCAGTTGAGGAGCTGAGGATACATGAAGTTGAAAGATATGTTTAATCTCAACCTTTAGCATTGCAAAGAGAGGGACCCTGTATTTTAGCTGTAGCTCCTGTAAAAAAAAATAAATTCAGGATTCAAAGGGAACTGTTTCAGTCTAGTGGTCAAATCTAGAGCTAGAATTCCCTCATACGCCTATGAAAGTAGAAACTTTGAGAAACTATCACTGTAACTCTCCTGTTAAATGATCTTGTGTCTAATAGCTCCTAGTGGGAGGAATAGTGATTACCTAAACTAAACCTAATAAATATATGAATACCTAACTGCAGAAAGAAAAAACAACTCACCCACAAAATAGTTTGGGTTTTTTTCACTTTAGTTTGGTTTTTTCGGGGTGGGTTTTTTTTTTGGGGTTTTTTTTGGTTTGTTTTTTTTTTTAAGCCAGGCTCCATCACATATAACATTCACTCTGGATGACAAATACCATTACCCTGAACATCCTTTCCTCTTTCTTCTTCCTCACAGATTTATATACTGAGCATGATGTCATACAGCATGGCCCTTTGGTCAGTTGGGATTAGCAGTCTCAGTTGTGTCTTCTCCCAATTTCTTGTGCCCCCTCATTCATCTTTCTGGCAGGGCCGTGTGAGTCAGAAAAGGCCATGGCTCTGTGTAAGCACTGCTCAGCAGTAACTAAAACATCCTTGCATTATCCACACTGTTTGCAACACAAATCCAAAATACAGACCCATACCAGTTACTATGAAGAAAATTAATTCAAATTTTTCCAAGAGGTGATGTACAGAAAGGAGTTCATTAAGATGTGTTTGCATCTACCAGCATGTTTTTTCCTTACTGTTGAATGAAGGTACCACGTAGACAAGAGACAAATGTGCACTACTGATATAAGGTACAGGTTGTGTTCATCAAATCCTAAGTCCTGAAACACGGAACTATATACAGTTTTGATCTGCATTTTCACTGCCCCCTTATGCACTTCTGAGGCTGTAGGCACACAGCTGTAGTCAAAGGCAGTCTTTGCTATGGTAACATCTTTAGAAGTAGATTAGAATAATATACATATCACCTGGTTTTGAATCCAGATGTTAAACCAATTGCAGCATAAATATGTACATCTCTAAAGAGAAATAGGAATAGTAAACATATTGTTTAGCACAAAAATAAAAAAGTTAGGAAAAAGCAATCTTAAATATTAGGGATGCCACCTGCAAAATAGTAGTTCAGTAGTTCTCTGATCTTGAAATTTTCACAGCTTAAAACTTGAACCTTGGAAGGTGCATTCCTTACAGCTACTGTATATCTGTGGAAAACTTGTGATTTCTCTAGTAAGCGTGACTGGTTTCTTGTTGAATCTTTTATGTTTTCTTTCCTGTAGAGAAAAGGAAATTGAGACTCTCAAGCTGAGATTTTTGAAAACAGACCACATGGGTCTCTGTCTGATTCTGCCAAGACAAATAGAAGCCTTACCTCTGATTTTTGGAAAGGAACAGAGTTCCATTTGCATTGGAGGGTTTAGAAAACACAAGCCCGCTGTTTTCAATTGGTCTTTTACAAGATAATTACCTGTATTTTATGTTCTACATGTTGTTTCACAGCCTTTATAAAAGGATCATGAGTTTACCATTTGAAAAGCTGATTTGTGTTTTCCAACATGGGAAAGAAACCTAAAATATGTAGTATGTCTAAACTTAATAAATTATTTCCAATTTCTATTTGACTGAGCAGTCAATAGCTGGTCAGGATCACAAAGTCAAACACTTACTTTCACGTCTCCACAGCTAAATCCCATCAAAAGACATTTTCAGGGTCCTTGCCCAAGGAGTTTGAGTCTTTTTCCTGCTTCCAGCAAAAGTAACTCTCAGCTGGAGACCAATACACTTTCATTTTCTTTAAGTAATGTTTTCAAATTGATAGTCTAATGTCTTTGGCAAAATAGATTCTATATTTTTTACAGTACTAGCTCAAATAGCTCTAGTATTTCTGTAGAGTAGGTAATATTCTCTAATATTTATTTAATTATAAATTTTGAGATACCAAAAAAAAACTTCTAGGAAGTAAAAGCTGTTCTTTTGCTTCTGGTCAAGCACAAAACACTAATTATGAACTTCCACTTTCTGTCTGTGCCAGGCTATTCTTTGGTTCCTGCTTTTCCCCCATATTTAAGTATGTAATTCCCAAATAATAGTGGAGAAAATTATTGGCTCAATGGAATTTAATGGGCAAGGGAAAAACCGTCAGCCTCAGTAGGAGCAAGTGGCCTGATGGGAAGAAACATTGGCCTTGTTTCTCAAAAAGGCCAAAGAGGACACCGGTGCAGTTATGAGAACACAGCAAGGAGAAACTAGCCTGGTATTTGATACATCTTATTTTTTGCCATCTCATTCACACCCACAAATGTAGACTATTTGAAGTGTCCTTTGGACAGCTAGACAGTTTAGCCTTCCCAAATGAGGAATGTGATTATCTGAAGCATTTCTGTTGCTAAGAAACTTGCCAACACTAAAGCCAGGACAGTGCATTCAACCAGCTCCTGCATTCATTAAGTCATGGTCCCAGTGTCCTGTGCCCACTGTGGTCTTGTGAATTGTATGGAGGTTGAAGTTGATAAGCTGGTTCCATGCTCTGAAGTGGCTGCAAACCACAAATTAACCATTTCACCTCTTTGCAAGTTCCCGGAAACTGGGCTGGCTGGCTCAAAGAAATTAAGTTTTGGCTTCTCACAATAGGGAGTTTCACCCAAAGGGAACAGAATTGAAACATAGTAGGTAGCTATTTCAGAAATCTTTGATAAAACAGTCATGAAGAACTGATGTGGTCACCACTCATCTGTAGATGGACAGAGCTCCATACAGTTCATTCAATCATCTAATTTAAGAGAGAATGAAACTTTTTAAACCACAGTATCAAATGCCAAAAATGTTGAAAAGAAAATTCAAAGCATAGGTTGAATAAAAGGGTTACTTAAAGGTAATATAATTTCCCCATTTAGTATTGATTACGGTGGCACAGGTTCAAGGAGTTAAATGATGCATGCTTGAAGAGGTGGCAGTTGATTGTTCCATAGAATATGTAGGATACTAGGTTTTTAAGACTGGAGAGTTCACTTTAATAAGTTTAGAATTGGAGAAATGCACTGATGGTTAGTAACCTGAGCACAGGACTGGTCACCAGGAACATTTGATAAAGGTCTATTCCCTGCACAGGTTTGTACTAATTTTCTTCCCTTAAATGGGCATGGGCGATAATAAAGGCATTATGAATAATGCATTTCAGCCCATGTAGAGTTTTCCAAGAGATCACTGATGTTCTTGAGATGGCTAAAATTTGGAGCCATTTTAAATTATCCCCTGCTACTAAAGGTATCATATTTCTCTGAGGCTGATACATACTGACCTATACTCTTGTCTCAACATATGGAGTCTTTTTTACCAGAGAAACTCAGCAGCAGCAGAACACCTTGTGATTGATGTCCTCTGAATGTTAACAAGCAAAGTCTATGCCATTAATAAAATCCAAAGTATGAAAATCTATTTGTCATCAGTATGATGAGTCTAGCCCATAATTCCTCAAATCAGATTCCTCTGTGAAAGCAATGGCTGTTCACAGATCAATTTTGTCTGTGGATTCAGAGTAAATCAAAAATGAACTGCCCAGAAGCTAAAATTTGAGTCCATCTAATTGGAAAAAACATTCCAATTGCTAGGTGCGATTATTCACTCAAAGTAAGCATATGGTGTGCTTATTGACTGCAGCTACAGATCACACTCACCATTTTTAAACATTCTTTTCAGTGAAAATGGGTGCTTGGCACAGCTGCAGATACAATCCAATCCCAGAAGGAGTAAGTTTATTACGGACATTTGCTGTACGGCCAGCTCTAGTCTCTCTGGGCCAGCTATGAATTGCTCCTTCAGAGATTTCTTTGTAATGGCATGGTTTGCTCCCAAGCTGGGGAAAGAACCAAATCTCTGCCTTGCAGTGGTGGGGACAAACAAGAGATTGGTGCTCATGTGTGAGACCACGTCCAAAGGCTGAAGTAAACTGGCCTTCTGAGATCTATTCTACAAACAAAAAAAATTCCTCTATTGCTCCAGGGCCAAGGGGCTTAGACTTAGCAGTGAGCCACTAATAAAATACAGCTTACAATTAACAAACCATTTATGAGAGGATTTAAGATCAGAACCTGTATTTGGTTATGATTTATTATTGCTAATTTCTTTTTGATTGTTTCTCCAACAAGAAAGAAGACTTTAGAAATATTGCCTTACTTTAATGGACAAAAAAAAAAAAAAAAGAAAGTGCAATCCACAATAAAGAGTTCTTTAACTTCTAAACTGATAACAACCTTTCAATCACTTTTCACCGTTTTAGTGCAATAGGTTTCCTTAAGCGTGGACATGAGCATGAAATGCAGTAGATGCACAGGTGGTGAACTTGTTTTCCAAAGGCTTTTCCACTTGTTGTGGTTTAACCTGGCAAGCAGCTAAAATGATCATACAACCAGTCATGGATTCCACCACCCATGAATTCCACCATTCCACCACAATGGGATGGGGGAGAGAATCTGACCAAACTCTCTGACAGAGCGACCCACTAAAAGCATGCATTGTTTCTTTCTACTCAGCCTGGCGGCCCTTCTCTGGACCCTCTCCAGCCTGTCCGTGTCTTTTTTGTACAGTGGTTACCAAAACTGAACACAATACTCCAGGTGTGGCCTGACAAGTACAGAATGGGAAAAGCACTGAGTGGAGAGTTCCATTCATTTTCTTCTGCAGAAACTACTTAATTCAATACAGATACACAGATAGAGACAAGAGCAGATCAGACTCATATTTTACAGATCAGGCACCAGTGGAACCAAACACTTACTTCATGAGGATTTCATGTGTTAGTCTATGCTTGTCAAAAACAAAGAACAGGAGAATCCCCAAAATGAAAAAGCAGTGTCCAATTTGACCATTAAAATCTGGCAGAAAAGCACAAAAGTTAGTACTGCTAATAATCAACTGCTAAAGAGGACCAAGGCAGAGGAAACGAGACCTGAGCCCTAAGAAGTTGCTTTCCAGAAGTCCAACGCAACAAAAACCCATTAAAGAATAAACTTTTACTAAAAGTAGTAAACAACAAGCAGAGATTAAAAACAAAGAAATTTATATGAAAAAACTAACCTTGCATCAATCTGTCCTGTCAGTCCCAGCCAGGCCAGCGCTGACTACCCCCAGCAGCCAGCACAGGTGAGCTGAGTTAGCCAGAGCTGTTTCCTCACCACCTGACATCAATCAATCAGACTCCTATAAAAGGGGCTGGTGGGGTAGAGGCAGAGGTTGGTGTTGTTTAGGAGCAGTTTGGGTGGGGTTGGTTCTTCTGTCAGTTTTTTTGCATCTGTGCAGTGCCCTGTGTTATCGTCTCATCAGGTTGGTAAGTGCTCAGTGTTATTGTAGGTGTGTCTGTGGCAATCCTGTTGAGGGCATTGCTCGTTTTTTGGGGTGCTTGTCAGTAAACTGCCCTTATCTCCACCTACAGGGGCTTGGTGTGTTCCTCTTTGTTAAGGGGCTGTATACAGCAAAGTGTGGTGCTCAGCCACTTCCTGGGGCTGAACCATGATGCAGTCAGGGGACAAAAGGTACAGCCTTAGAAATGACTAGTAAAAATGGAACCAGGGCTACACAAAATGTGAGGGTGAGTAAAAGGTTTTGCAGTTGTATACAGTAGTAGTCTAGTTGAGGGAATGCTGTAGGCTTTTACAGAACCAGAAATCTCAATGACCTCCTAGGCACCTGTGCTTTCCAGAGAGATTGGAGGAAGCAGGAATGATTTTGCTGCATTTGGAGAAAGAAAGGGAAAAATTGCTAACAATTGAGAAAAGTACTAGAAGAATCATAAAAGAATTAAACTGGTCAAAAGTACTTCAGATAGCTCCAATACTTGACAGAGAAGGCATAAGAAACAAACCACTTAAATTTTTATATTTTCATTGATGGTAGCTAGGGACTAGAGAGAAATCAATCTGGCACCCCCTATTTAGGATGGTAACAAGGGAGGAGCCATGAAAATATAGTCCTTTGCAAAAGGGTTAACAGATGTTTTCCAGTGAAATAATTAACTAGTTAAGCCATCTGCTGGGTGGGGGACTAGCAGAGCGTTTGACTAATGAAATGTAGATTTAATTTTTTCTTTAAAAATATCACCACAACAAACCTCAAAAGTGAAGTTTTATGTCTAAATGAAGTTAAAATTTTCTCCTCAACTGTGCCTTTGCTGTTATTTCAGAAAACTGATCTTTAATACATGTTCCATTGGTCAAACCCTGCTTTCAGCTGGAGACTGCGCTGACATCACAAATCTGTGATGATGATGTTAAATTCTTTCTGTGGAAACATTAGCCATGTCACAGACCAATGTCATTATTGAACCAGCACTCAGAAAGAGGCAAGAAAGGCTTTGGAAGTGCCAGATCTATCTTTAAACATGCTCTTTGTAAACAGTATATGAATCGGTAGTTGAAAGATAACACTGTTACTGTTAATTTGAGACCTTTAGATATTTTAAATTTTGATGTCTCACTAAAGTATGGTAATTGACTATGAAATGTCCTGGTCTGTCTCTTTGCTAGGGGACATAAACACCATCCAACTTGTGTTTTACTGCCCCAGTGAGAACGTGGTTTGCACATTGCCTTTAAGATCAGATATTGCCTCTGACATATTGATGCCAGGTTTTTTGAATTTCTATTACAGTATATGAAATTTCATTTTAAAATACAGTTCCTGTCAACATGTGGCTCTGTTATGATGGTAGCTTTTGTTTAAAATATATCTGTGAGAATGCGTTTGAAAACATGAACAAAGCATCCACTGAAGGAAAACAAGGAGACCCCCAAACTTCAATTTTAATTTCTGATTTTCTAGTTCTGAGGGTACCAGTGTTAATAGTATATTCACTCTCTGTTCTTATTAAAGAGCTGTGTACAGAAAATAAGTCCTATCTGTCTTCAGTTCCAACAAAGGTAATCAAGGTGACTCTGAACCACCTGTTGCTCCTTTTGGACCAGAATGTGACACTGGAGTTGGTATCTGGCTTCCTCAGAGTTCATCTAAAAAGAAAAAAGTTATTTAAAAAAAAAATTTACTATTAGACCATTTTTAGATTTGCTGAAGTCAAGTCTTTGTTCACTAAACCAAAAGGGTGTGAGATTTGCAAAATCTCTGGCTGTAGGCAAAATGAACATTAGGAGAAACCCCTTGTTTTCCTTCTCCCAAAACCACCTAAAGAGCAAGGATCCTGACAAACTTTGGAAGGAACACAAACTATTTTATACACCTATTAGAGACTCCAGCCTGTCTGGTCTCTGGTCTGAATCCGGGAGAGTGCTGCTCCATTACAGCTGTGCTGAAAGGACCACATAAGAGTGATTTTCAGATCTCAGCAAAATCAACCTGTAGATTTATGGAGAGAATACAGCATATTAAAATGTGGTGAAACCTTGTAACTATTAAATAAAAGGCATGTGCAATTAAATTTAAAATTTAATCTGCAGAAGGGGTGTTTAGCTATACTAATTTCTCTCAAACTTTTGTATTTTAGAAGTATGTGTTTAACATGAAGTCAGATTTTCCAAAGCCAAAAGAAAAAATTGACATTGTTTCCAGATGTAGATTTTCATAGATCATGTCTTGAATAATTAAAGGCTGTCAGATCTGAGCAGGCTAGTAATTGAAGCTGTATAGAATACAGCTTACTGCCAAGTAATGCCAGACCTTCAGAGAAAACCAGAACTCTCATTTCTCTAACACAGACTTTTTATTCTGGGAATAAGCTTGAAGGTAGGGATTGAAAACCTCAGATTTTCCTTCCAAATGGAAAAGTTAAAACAAAAAAAAGCAGTTCCCAGGAACAGTATATTTTCTGTACTACTTGTTTCCCCATATTCCTGCATTTGTTTGTTGTTTTCCATTGCAAAATACATACAAATGATGCGTTTTCCCTAACCTGCTCTACGTATTATGAGGAAAGACCTGAACATCAGCTGTTTGTATTCAGCTCAGTTCTGCTCAAAATAGTTTATAGTTGAGTATAAACTGAACTATCAAAAATAGGATCTCAATCCTCTGAAATGTCAGCAGATCAAGTTCACTGCACAAGCAGGAGCTGAATTTTCAATCCAGAAGGCTGCATCATTGTCAAAAGCTCAAGATTATTTAGGTGAGCTGATTTACTAACATGGCAACTAACAAGATTTGTGCTCCAAAGTTTGATTTATACTTTGGATTCATCTTGTCAGATTGCCTCTAAATAATATCTGCTAAAAGCAACATTTTAAATGGTCCATTTTCAGTCTGCTCAGATTGCTTGGAAGCCTGCACTAAGGCTAAAAAGCATTGGTAATGTCAGGCCTACATTCTGCTTTGTTCTGGGCTACCATGTAAGAAAGAAAAAAAAAATATATTGGTAAATCGGATGTGGAAGGCTGGCAAGAACCTGACCCAGCATATGCAAAGGCTGCGTAGGTGTTTTAGGGCATCCCAGCTCACCTGCTCATGAACAAGCCCATAATGGAGGGAAAGAACAAAAGTGGTTGTTGGTCTCTGTCTTTTCTCTTTATAGACTGTTTCAGTTTTAGCCCCAGCTGGCAGCTAACTCCCACACAGTCACTCACTCCCTGGTGGTGGAGTGGGAGAGAAAATCACAAGAGCAAAAGTGAGAAAACTCATGGGTTGAGACAAAAAGTTTAACAGGACAAACAGGAAAAAAGATAGTAGTAGTGATAATGAGAATATACAAAGCAAGTGATGAACATGCAGTTTCTCACCACCCAAAGTCAATGTTGGACAAGACCTCCATGTAGCCAGCCTCTCAACCCACTCCCCAGTTCTGGGCCCCACACTACAAGAGNGAACAGGCTGCCCAGGGAGGTGGTTGAGTCACCATCCCTGGATATATTTAAAAGATGGGTGGATGAGGTGCTTTGGGATATGGTTTAGGAGAGGACAGATACAGTTGGCCTTGGTGATCTTAAAGGTCTTTTCTAATATTGTGATTCTGTGTTTCTGTGAAACAGAAAATGATGTCATATAGTATAGAATGCCTCTTCAGTCAGTTTAGGTCTGCAGTACTGGCTGTGTCTGCTCCTAGCTTCTTGGGTGCTCCCTGCTTTCACACTGGCAGGGTAATGTGAGAAGACAAAAAGTCCTTGACTGGTTGGCTACAACCAAAAACATCAGTGTGGTATCAATATTGCTCTCACCCTGCATCCAAAATGGCGCCCCACCAGCTGCTAGTAAGAAAATTAACTCTACCCCTGCCAAAGCTGACATCTAGGAGCTGACATACCTAATGCTGATATTGTGACTTGGGTGAAGCCAATGGCAAAATGATCTTTAGGTGCAGCAGGTCTTAGGCTTTACCCTAAGGGAGACTGAAATGCAGTCATCCTTCTCTCAGTATGCTCCACAAAAACCAAGGTGATATCAGCAACTTTGTTACATCAGTGCTGAGGCTAAATCAGAGAGCACAGAAAAGCAAAAAAGGCATTTTTCTTTTCAAATCCTGTCAGACACCCTCACAGAGTCGTTCTTTCACACGTTCACACCTTTACTCTTTTATTGTTGATGAAATCTGAATATCACAAAAAAAGCTGAGAAAAATAATGTTTTGTTTTTTTTCCCTTTCACATTCTAACTTTAAAAGTTGTTGTGAATGTTAATGAATGACTAAAATAGAAGCACATTTTAGAGAGAGGCTAGTGTGTTCAGTAAGGTTTGGAAGTTCAGATACATAACATGAACTTAATGATCTACAGACAGCTTCCCATGGGGAAATCAGTGCTATATATAACAAAGCCAGTTTGTTATGTATTTCTCTGACTTTAGTATTCTTGAATAGGTAGTAGTTCATCAGAGCACAAACAGAAACTGTAGCAAGGGCAGACAAGGCTTTGCAAATAGCTGTGTTGAATGGCTGGGTGTCACAATACCACACATCCCATTTGGTTTTTGGTTCCAGTACTGGATCTGACTGAGATGGGGTTAAATTTCTCCATAGCATTCCTCGTAGTCCTGTGCTTTATATTAGTAGGTAGCGAAGTGTTGATAACAAACCAGTGTTTTGGATACTGCTGAGCAGTGCTGGCACACCCTCTAGGCTGTCTCTTCAACATTCCCTCCTTACCAGGACAGATGAGTCTAACTGGCCAAAGGGATATTTCATAGCATGTAATGCCTGTTCTGTAATAAAAACTAAGAGAAAGGAGGAGGAAGCAGGGAGCATTTGTTAATTACATTTGTCTTCTGGAGCGACCACTATGTGTACTGAAGCTCTGCTTCTCAGGAAGTGGCCAGACAGTGTCCACTGATGGGAACTACACAATAAATCTTATGGGTTTGTTGTTTTTGGTTTGGGTTTTTTTTTTCCTGTCATGTGCAACCTTTACTTCTGTTTTATTAAACTGAAAGCCGTTTAATAGCCCATGAGGGTTTTTTGGTTTTATGTTCTCCCCCTCTGTCATTCTGAGGAAGGGAGTGATAGAGTGGCTTGGAGTGCACCCAGTGTGAAACCAAGGTTGATCCAACAAGCTGGGTTAAGCACAAGGTGTTTCTGCACTGTACTTTCATACCTTCAGTGGGATCAAGGTCCCATAAAGAGATGGCACATTTTTTAGATGGGTGGCTCCTTTTCAGCAGCAGGTAGACACGGCCTGTATGCAGTGGTTGAATGCTGCTGAGCCACAGTAACCCAGGACAGGAGGAGCTATGTTGCCTCTGAAGTCCATCTCTGTGTAATCAAAACTAGAACAGCATCTCAGCACCCCAACATCTGCTCTGCAGCATACCCACACCCCAAAACAGCTTCCCTAGAAAACTTCAAATCCTTAGTACAAAGGAATCACTGAAAAGCAAAATATTTTAATCTGCAGGATAGAAAGAGGTTCTGTCGTTGAGCTGATGGCCAGTCAAGCAGATGCTACAAATACCATCATTTTGGTTTATAAATGTGGAAGCCTCTTTGTCTGCATGTTGCAAAAGAATGCAAAGCTTTACAGCCTTTGTTCCCCAGAGAGTTGTCCAGGTAAATATTTTGGGTATATTTTTGCATTTGCTTTTTGTGTTGTAAAAACAGAGTATTTAAAGAGTGATAGTGAACTTGTGAAGTCTAATAGTGCAATGTCAAATGTCTACACCCAAACCTCCACTGTGAGTGCTATGGAAGGTAATGACTGTATAGCCTGTACTCCAGGATAACTCAGCAAGCTTTCTAACTTACCATGTCAAGGGGGAATGTTTATCCTGAACGCGTGGGGATCAGTTTTACCTCTACCAGTTCATCACAGAAGAACTGCAATCCACAGCATGTATTCATACACGGCTTTCAAGAAAACATTTCCACTTTTGTTTTGAGGATGCTCAGGTGTGGCTGAAGAAATCTCCACAAAGCAGAAGAGAGGAAGAAGCTATGGAATACACATTAACGAGTAATCATAGCTGAATCATTCATTATCTTTCAGCCACATGAAGTATCAAGGGCTCACTGTGCAGTGGAAGAAGTGTCCAATACACAGGGAAAATGAATGTAGCTGTAACATGAACAAAATCTGGACAATAGTAATGGTAATGACTATTATTGAAAGCTGGAGAGGGACTGTTTCCAAGGGCATGTAGTGATAGGACAAGGGGTAATGGGTTTAAATTGAAGAAGGGGAGATTTAGATTAGATGTCAGGAAGAAACTCTTCACAGTGTGCATGCTGAGACCCTGGCACCAGCTGCCCAGAGAAGCTGTGTCTGCCCCCTCACTGGCAGTATCCAAGGCCAGGTTGGATGGGGCTTTGGGCAACCTGGTCTAGTGGAGGGTGTCCCTGCCTATGGCAAGGGTTGGGTCTAGATGACCTTTGAGGAACCTTCCAACCCAAACCTTTCTAGGATCCTATGATTCTATGATTATAACTAATAAAAGGAGGCAGTAAAATCACAAGTAAGCAAATTAGCATGGTGCTGCTCAGAGCAGATACAAAATAGTCCAAGAAAGATAGGAAGACCTGTGTAGCATAGGAAGGTAAAAGTACCATTTCGTTATACCAAACTGAGAAAATTACTCCCCAAAAATTGAGTGTAAAACTCTAGCTGATGCAAGTAAGAGAGACAGTGAAGCTAATCAGAGTATGTAATGACTGTGGTGGGAGCATCACACCATAATTGCAATGTTCTTTTTTTGCCACAATGTATCATTATACCACCTTTGTTCCTCTGGAACAAATATATGTATTTGAATTGAAGCACTTAGATTCCTAAATCCCTTTGTGTCATGCCAAAACCTGCATGCCATTTCCTGTCATTGTGTCAAGGAGCTGCAGTTGTAGATAGCTGTGGCTGTAGTACAGTGTTTGATTTTGGCTCCACTTCATATTGGTGCCCCCCAAACCAGAAATTTTCTTGGATTGTTAACTGGTCCAGGGAGACCTGTGGGGGAATATCCTGCAAGAAAGCATAATATTTCTTCCTCAAATGCAGGTCCCTCATATAAAACAAAACTACCTTAGTTGAGATGCCTGATCCCACATGTCCTCAGTGAAGGAGGAAGTTGATTTTCCCCATTCATTATTTAAATACTTAATCTTTCATATTTATGATGTGTAAAATGAAGACAATACCTGTTGTCTTCCCAATGGCATCATTAGGCACAACTCACTAGTTTCCCCTAAGAGATTCCCCAGATTAAAGAAGAAAAGTAGAAATGTATTATTATTATTTCACCACTATCAGAAAGTTACATGCAGCCATAAGACAGATAACAATGAAGTTAGGAAGAGTCAATAGAGTTTTCTCTGGCATATTTGTTTTTTTCTGTGATATATGTTCTGTAACTCATCCTGTCTCTGCTGGACACATAGCAGTATGCCTGCCCTTACTGTCTCATGACATGTCATATCACTTGTGAAGAGATGTGGTTGAAAATACCTAGTTTCTCACCATGTTCTCCAATAGAAATTCCACACCCACCCCCGCCCCAAAACTTTCCAAAGAATGATTTTATTTCTGTTGGAAGAAATAAGAACGGAAAAGGAGAAAGCTGACATAATATAAATACATTTTATTATTTTAGAGAGAAATGGTTAGCTTTTGGATGTACATATTAAAACACTCCTGAAATATTTCTGCCAATATGCTTTCTGCCTATGAAGTCTTTTTTTTTTCCTTAAGAGGACTTTTAAAATAAATTAGAAAAAAGAAACAGCCAAAATATTGAATCTGCTTTTCTGACCACATATCCTCTACTTTTAGAATTAGCAGTATGCATTTCTAAAGCTGTTTGCTATTTTTCATTAAATCTGTGCAAGCATTGCAAATAATTTATGTGGATCAATGGTAGATCTTTCTAAACTTCTATATAAAATTATGGAGAAAAAGTAAAAGATAAGGGACTGAGAAGCCTCAAAAGTGCCTACTTAAACATTCCTAGAAAGAAATAGTGGTAAAACAAGTTTTTTTCCAGCAGAATACGGGCATGAATACACAGAAACAATCTACTTCTATGGAAACAACTCATCCAAAACCTGGACCAAGGAAACACCTGAGTGCTTATCTGATTATGCCTCATCTTTATCATGAAGTTTGTGAGTTGAAGCACCCACTGAAGGGATGTGGGTGGCTCCCCAGAACAGGTGCACTGCGCTCCATGGTTGAGGGCAAGCCCTGGCACATGGCCCAACTGTGCTGAGTTGCATGGTCCCTAGTGATTCAGGACAGGGCAGCGTGCTTGAAAGATATATCTATCACTACAAATCAGCTAGGAGCATTGCCTTAATGATTCTATACAACAGTTAAAAAATGATGCAACTGCATTTATCACAGCTATTGTGATAAATGCAGTATTATTCACTCTGGGTGTTATTGGCACTCAGAGTGAAGATCACTTGAGTATTTGAACTACACATTTCTTGCATTAGAGCTCTTGCTATTTCCCCATATGTTTTATATTTGCACTGAAATCAGTGTTGATAACTCAGAGATGTTTTAGTTACTGCTGAGCAGTGCTGACACAGAGCCACAGCCTTTTCTGCTTCTCACAGGGCCCCAGCAGAACGATGGCTGGGGTTACACAAGAAACTGGGAAGAGATACAACTGGGACAGCTGACCCCAACTGACTAAAGGGATATTCCACACTGTATGACAACAAGCTTAGCATAGAAGGGGCTGGGGATCAAGAAAGGAAGTGTAGAGAACATGTTCAGAGTGATGGCACTTGTCTTCCCAAGTAGCTACTCTTGACGAAGCTCAGCTTTCCTGAAAACAGCTGAACCCCTGTCTGTTGATGAGAAGTGGTGAATTGATTCCTTGTCTTTCTTTGCTTGCATGCATGGCTTTTGCTTTACTATTAAACTGTCTTTATCTCAACCCATGAGTTTTCTCACTTACGCCATTTCCATTCTCTCCCACCACAGGGGTGATCAGGTGGTTGGTTGCTAGCTGGGGTTAAACCACAACATCCCTGAAATGATCTTTTTGGCAAAGCTAAAGCAAGCACAGAGAAAACTCAATTCATATTGCAAACATGACTGAATACTGTGTTTGAGGGAGAAAGAATGCATTTCTCCCAGCCCTTAAGATAATCTTCAATTTTTAAAACTTTTATAGGCAATTTACAAGTGCTGTGTACCAACAGACTCCACTTGGCCTCTCTGATAAACCCTTGTGAATGGCCTGATGAAAATGAGCTCAGATTTGGCAAAGCGATGAGTCTTTGAGAGCAGCATTTTGCCATACATGTGGCAATTTTTATTATTTTTTTATAAAATTAAATCGCTTGGATTGAATATAACTGTTCTCTGCATGCACAAGCAGATGACAGGCAGGCAGAATGTTCATATCTTCTGAGGTACATGCTGAATAAGCCATATTCTTCCTTTATTCACTGCTTAATAAAAAGCACATAAAGAGCCATATTGCTCCACTTGGACTCCTGCAACTATTGAAAAATTAGGTTAAGCAAGCATGAGGGTGAGCGCCATGATGGTTTAGAAGTTACTACAGACCTAGAAGTTTCAGAAGGCCCTGCTATTTTGTCTCTAGATGTGCTAAATGCAAGCCTGCAATCACCCGAAAGTAGGGAAGCAGGAGGTCAGAATCCTCCTGCTTTTTAAAAGAAATACCGAAGAATATACTGTTTAATATAAAATACCAGGAATGCCCAATATCTGGCCTTGTGATGATGGATTGCAGGAATGAAGCATGAATGTAGTCACTATCTGGATTCTCCTTGTGTATTACTGAGTTTTCTAGCCATGGCTTTCTGATGAAAAGACCTTTTTTTCTTCTCCCTCCCCTCCCCCCCAATTCTGTGCTGGATATACTAGAATGTGGCTTAATCTTTGTGAGATTATTTCTGGATTGCTGTGCTTTTACATAATTTGTCAAGGTGTGCTACTTAAGGAAAAGCAGGTGCCCTGCACAGCTTCTCACATCAGAGTTCAACAATGAAATTCTCAAGGTAAACACTGATGATGCCTCAAGGTGCCCCGTTTGAAGTATCTGAACTGGTTACTTTGAAGCTCACTTGTTTGCAGTGACCAGGCTGCAGATGACACAGTCAGGGGGGAACAGGAGGGGAAGGTTGCTTCCCATAGGGAGGTGCTCCAGGAAGGAGGTCTTGTAGATGCTGGGCTTTTGTTGTTCATAATGACTCTCTGGGCACCCACAACTCTTGCTAACTATATTTGCATTTATATGAGCTGCTTTCTTTTCTTATAGCTGAGAAGGCCAGAAAGTCATATGAAGTGATCCCATGTGCTTTCCAGCATGTGACAACACCTGGTAGTGCTAGGAATCAGAAAAGGGTGGAGAACCAGTGCATTTGAAGGTCATTTCCCTTATTTACACCAGGCTTTCACACTCATCCAGACCAAGAAAGCTGCAGTGGAAATTACATACTAAATGATGGTAAGTTTATTGTTTACTTTCATAGATTTCCTAGAATTTTCCATAGTAAGTATTACCTCCATTTGACCAAAAATGTGGCTCTGGGCACTTGGAGTCTAAGTGAGCAGTCCAAAGTATTAGCAGCTATTTTACTATTTGTTTTCATATTGTACCACCATCAATGGAGACCTGTTGCTGGGCCAGTTCTCTTGTCACTGCACAGTTACAGAACTAAATGACAGTCCATTCACAGATGAGCTCATAACCCAAGTAATGACATGTTTTAACAGCAAGTGTATTCAGAAAAGCTTTCTGTCTTTTCTGGTTAGCCAGGAAATGAGGCTTTTTTTCCCCCTTTATCAAAGACCTGGCAGGAATCATCCTTCATTTGGACACATGCATAACAAAAAGCTCTCCCTGAGACTGACCTCAGATGGTACAGCAAAAAAAATGAACCAGGCTGCCACACTGAAAGCTATCTTGGGGTGCAAGAAAGGAGAGCCATAGCATCAGTCTGCTGTGCTCCTCACCACTGGGTATGCCAGAGATGGTCTTTTGAACTCTGAACATCAAGCTGCCTCAGGCTCACCTCTGCTTTCACCTTTCCAGCCAGGACCAGAACTGGGCAGGGAAAAGCAAAAGGAGAGTTTTTCCTGGCTCCAAACACTGTATTATTTTTCCAGAAGTTAGCAGTAAAACTCTTAATACAACTAGATATGCATATAAGTGCAGGCAGAATGATATCTTGACGTATGTGTATATTGTGCCAAAAAGAGAGACAAAAAAAGAAATCCCAGGTGGCCTTAAAATTACAGAGTGTGTGCTGGTGGGAGCTTTTAAATTCCTGTGTAAAATACCTCACATCCTGAACAAAATCAAGTCTAAAAATAAGCCTATAAAAGATATGTGATGGCATTTCTCTATGTGAGTTCACGTGTATTTGACAAGCATGAGAAACACCAACCAAACTATAGATTTCATGCAAGATGCTCACAGTCATTTAGTTTTTGTGGCTGATCCAAGCTCAGTTCTTATCCTGGAAGAGAAAACACTGAGAGATCCCAGAGAAAAGCAATTGTTTCAATATAGTAAATTGAATCCAAACATGAAAATAAGATCAAGACCTATTTTCCAGAGCTATAGGCACACCTAATTAGAGTTCACAGCTGCAGGCTCCAGAGAATCTAAATGAATGGTGATTTATATATTACTAGAGGAAGTAATCTGAGCAAGAAGACAAGAAAAGACAAAACTCTGCTATAATTCTATTCTAACAAAATACCTGAATATATGTAAAGATTATAATGATAGATAAATGATCTGAAATTATTCCAGAAATGTTTAAGCACACTGCTGTCCTCTAAGATGCTGTAGAATCACAGTGCTGCTAAATAATACTATCCCTTCCCACATGTGAGCTGACTGGTTGGTTTTAAATTGCTCGTGACCATACGTGTGAACATATTTATGCTAAGGAATGATAAGCTTTTGATATCTGACAGATGAGAGCTGCAGATCTACACACAACCAGTCAACCCAACAAAATGTTTTCAGGTTTTGGATGGACATTATTCTTTCCCACAGCTTATTGAGAGCACTATAAAACAGTGAGGAGTTACCAAAGGTAACACTACATGCACATGATTATGACATAGGTCTCCTGCAGGTGACTCTGCTATAGGACAGAGACCTGGTTCCTGTGAATGCAAATGGAGGATATTTGTGACATAAAGTGTTCCTAAAACACTGCAAAAAGGATACAAAGTATGAATCCCCTTTAGACAGCCTGGTAAAGAGGACAGAGAGACTAATAATGTCTTTACAAGAATCACATTAGGGATACTCGTGCTAGTGGCAAATATATCTACATGCCTACACAAGCAAATTGAGTGACCAAACCAATGACCCAAGGTAATTAACATAGGTGTCAGAAGCACGGTGGCCATGTTGGTACAGCACCCAAACTGGGCCCAAAGGGCAGCTCAAGGGCCTCTTCATGATTCTACATTTGGCAGTACAGACATCTCACAGACAATTTGCCCAATGGGAACAAAGCCCAGAGCACTGAAGCTTCAATGTCTTTAAATCAAAAGTGCCCTTCTCATGATGGCCTGCTTAATTTTGACAAGCATCTTGCTTATCTACATTCTGCTGTCCTTTTTATGTCTGCCATCTCCAGCCTTAAAGCAGAAACTTTTGAATATGTGGGCTATTTTCAACCAAGGATGGCAGTAGTGCTAAAGAAAGATGAAAATGTCTTTTTTTTTTTTTTTCTTGCATACAGAAGTACAACTCCCCAGGTGCCCTTTGCTGAGGGTCACAACATGAACACAGCCCTGTAATTAGGGACTACAGGAACCAGGGCTCTGCATTTCACCGAACACAGAATGACACACTTATATGTTGCTCTGGCAAAATTTGGAGGGCTGCTATAGGAGAGATACCTGTGTTGGCTCTCTTGTGAGATTTCTCCATCCTACCTTCCCTGACCTTCTAGATATGCAGTAAAGGGAATGAAAAACTTATCAGCCAGATCAATGTTGATAATGTCACAAGGTGCAGGTAGCGATGCAAAGAATGGCTAGCCTGAAATAAATCTAAAATAAAAGTCCAACAAGAAAATAATGGGATAGACACTGATTTCTCCTGACAAGCAGCTAGCACTCAAAGTGGATGGAGTGCTGTCACACAAATAATTAAGAGGAAAGATGTCTGGAATAGAAGGAAGAGTAAAGTAAGTAGATGGGGATTTATTCCATTTTAGAGGGATGACCTAAATAAAATGAAAAAAAAAAAAGAAGGTAAATTAAACTGAAGCTAAAGTCTAAGGGAGAAATGCTGACACTGATTTATAATTAATAGACTAATACCTTTCAAAGCCAAGAGAGACCAAATAATCATCTAACATGATGTCCTGCCTTAGAGATGTAAGACAGGATTTTGAGTTTTTTGACATTCAGCTTTTTTCCAGTTAAGTGCTAAAGCTGACTATTCGAAAATTCTCAATGAGAGCAAATTCTGAAAATGTTTTTCTGAACTCAATACACACACACACACATACACACACACCCCTCCTCCCCCCAAACAAAACAGAAAAGCAAAAATTCGGGTCGATTCACCAATTTTATTTGGGGAAAAAAAAAAAAGGATGGTATCAGGGAAAGTAGCATGACATGCTTTTCAGAATGAAAAGCATTTGGCGTTGAAAACATTAAAATTATACAATTCAGAATTATGGTAGGTTTTTTACTTGTCAGAAAACATGTGTGAAATGAGCTTATTTGAGAAGTACTTCAACTCTTATGATAATGAATTTTCCCATGAAGAAAAGTGGTTCTCAAATTCTCCTAAGACCACCTTTATCCCACACGTTAGGTTAGACAATCCTGCCCAAAGCTGACACCTTCTGGCTGCGCAAAGGTAGACTTTTTAAGAAGATATCTGGTCAAGGCAAAATAGCATCAAGGGATAAAGAATTCACCATATTGGGAGGATGACACTGAAAGTTATGAACTAAGTGCTTAGGAAGAACTCCAGGAGGCCAAATAGATTTAAAAAAAAAAAAAAAAGACTGCCCTAAAAACAGCTAAAATTGTATCCACCTCTGCAGGACTTCTAAGAAGAAGAAAAGATCATGTAGAGGAGGTCTCATGCAGAAGGAGGCAGGCCTTGTTGCAAGGATAGCACATAGCAATTTCACGAGTGGCTGAGAAAATGGTATATCACAGCAAAGACTTCTAGTGGAAATTGTTTTGGAGATGGCTGGGCTGTGTTCTGTGTTGTTTCCAAGTTGATGTCATGTTCAGTCATGAAATATAGCATTGGGATGGTGCAGAATTCCTGGAGGGTGTAGGTTTGCTGGCCTTTGTTCCTCCCTCTGTCAAAAACCAGTAGCAATAACTTATCTGCAAAGTTGTGGAGGTGACTGACAGACGTGACTGCTGTTGGATCCCTGAGAAAGCTGAAGCAGGAGGTTGGTGACAAGTAGGCTCAAAACTCGCATCACACAGAATCACACAGAATGGTCTGGGTTGGAAGGGACCCCAAGGATCATCTAGTCAACCCACCTGCCATTGAATGTCAGGTCACTAAGGACCTGTTGTGTGAGTGGGACACCTTGGGAAGAGGGATTCACAGCAGCAGGGCTAAAAAAAGCTATGGTTTTCTTTGCACATAAACACATGAGGAGCGCCCACACTGGTACTTGCTGCACTAGACAAGAGAGGGGGTTTTAACTCCTAATCCTCTTGAATGAGATCATAGTTACATGACTAATCACACACCTTGCCTTGCACCTACAGAAAAAGGTTTGGCTTTTTGCTTTGGGGTTTTCTTTGGAGATTTGGGAAAAGTGTAGACCCTTTAAAAGATTTTTTTTTTTTATTCAACCACTTTTCCAAGTGTATTTCCAAGTGTATTTAATACAATAGCAGAGTAACAAAAAAAAAATTAAAAAGGGATATTTGCAATTTAGAGGAGTGAAGGATTCTCTAGAGTTTCTCTGGTTTTGACCCATTCTATAATTATCTGCAGTATAAAATGTGTTCCAAATAATTGCAATCAGGTTAGAAAATGTCAGTTGCTCACCTGTGTATTCTAAAGAATT
This sequence comes from Heliornis fulica, assembly GCA_013399135.1. Lineage (NCBI taxonomy): Eukaryota > Metazoa > Chordata > Aves > Gruiformes > Heliornithidae > Heliornis > Heliornis fulica. The sequence goes on along the minus strand of VXBZ01000420.1, from coordinate 666,053 downwards.
GTCTAGATTCTGCTTTTAAAGCTACATGAAAAAAACTCAGCTAGAATCGTTTGCAATTCAAAATATTTAGCTGAATGACAAGAAAACTAATCCTTGGTTTATTATTACACATGATAAAAGATTTCTGAATATCCTGGATGTTCATATTTTTCTTCTGCTCTTTTAATGCAGTGCTACTCTGAAAAATGACTTTGTCAAAATTGTAGCTAAAGCTTTTAAAAGTGTGAAATGGTTGTGGAGATGCAACATAAAATGTCTTGAAGAGGTCTAATGATTGGAGATACGTGCTTTGCTCTTTCTCATTTCCTCACCCTTCAAGAATGGCATCAAGTCTGATGTCCAAAAATTGAGGTGCTCAGAATCATTAGTCTTCCCTGAAAACCTGAGCTTCTCCTTGCTGGGTGCTTGCGTCCTTGGTGCATAATCAGTTAAAATCAGAGGCTTGCTTCAGACCCTGAAATAAGTTTACTGCTCCCATTAGCTCCAGAGCATCAACAAAGCAGTGTGAGAGTGTGCTGGCTTTTGTGTGTACATTATCTATTGAGCACACTGCAAAATAGGTGAACTACTTCTCCTTGTGACTGTAAGGGCTCCCAGTCCTGCCCTTAGCATCAACAGAGACACCAGCATCATACATCACCAGCAGAAATGCTATCCTGGCCAATACTTCAGGCTGACAGTGGCATTACTTTCCCTCAGGATCCCAAGGCCATACCTAAACCAGGGTACCAGCAGCATCCATCCCCAGAGAGATGTGGATGGCAACACTTTCCCTTCCCAGCTCTGGAAGTTGACCATGGGAGCTGAACAGTGGGATTGTTGAGGAAAGCAGGAGCTATCCCTGGCCGTAGGTGGAGGGACATGCCACTGATCACATTCCCAAGGCAATTAAAAGCAATCTGTGAGACCTGCTGGAAATTCATTACTCACCATGATGTGTGAAAAGGAACAAACAAATGATTCACTGGGAACAGACTGCTAAGGCAGGCAGCTAAAGGAAAGGAGCCCTTTTGCTTGTAAAGGGAGCACTTTTGATGCAAGATTAATAAAATAAAATACACGTAGCACTCCAGAATGACATTTTGACATAGCAAATTTTTGGAACTGAATGACATGAGAAGTAGCATGCTTAAGCAGATGCTGAGTGAAATAATATTTTGGCTGGATTAAAATGATGCTTTGGAATTATTTTAGTGGCTCTTAATGATTAGGAAATGTAATTTTATAGGACAATATTATGTATAATCAAATGCAGTCATAAAGAAAAGCCAGGATATTACAGAGAAATGGTCTTTTATCTTTACAGTTGTTAGGAAATAACACTAAAAAGAGGAAAACTAAGCATCTTTTCCCTATTTTCCATTAATTTTAGGTTAGCAAAATAAAGGGAATTTATTCCAACCACCAAGAGCTATATGCCTCTACTCCTTTCTGTGTATGTTTCTGTTGGTAGAGCTGTGGAATTTCATGCTACTATCTTAAATATTTTTCTGATTTCCTTTTAGTAGAGAGGTGCTAAATACTGTTTCATCACATCTTGTACTGAACAGTCATGTGCAGAATATATTTGGCTTAATTTTACTAATTTTGAATAATTAACACCCCAAATCTGGAAGATTTCCCAGGTTACAAATCCATCTAATAAGTGCCTCAGTGAAGGCAGCTCTGATACACAGGGATGCCACAGAAACAGCATTGCATGGGATGTGCAACCCTTCTCTCTGTCTGTGCTTATGTATCCAGAATTTTATCTGGCATTTCACAGACCACATTTATCCACTGAAGAGAAGGAGGCATGTCCCCTGTTTAAGAATTCCTAGGAATTAACCCATTGTGGAAAAAATGATAGGAAAAAAACAGGTATATGCTAGTGGGTTCAAACAAGGGCAAAGAGATGGTGTAAACTGGTCCACATTCCACCAGCAGAACCAGCAGTTTACACAGAAAAAAAATGGGAAAAAAGTCACAAAAATGAATTCTGAACTTTTAGAAATTGTTCATTGAGATGGGTTCTAGTCTCTTCCCTCAAGTAGTGTGAAAACATCTCATTTGGTAAGATTAAAATGTTTTATTTTGATAATAGCTGAACTACATAATTTATTATCAAAATTATATGCTGGGTACAGTGAATAAAGGAGGTGTGTAAATTCAATATTATCATGCATATTTCATCATGTGATGCAAGCTGAAATGAACAGAACTGGAAAAGTAGAAACAAAACAGATTCACATTATTGAAATGAAACATTCATGGCTTATCAAAACAAAACAGGAAAATAGAAATGGTTCATTTAAACATTTCCCTGTCAAAAAAATAAGGTGAAATTTACATCCTCCAGTGAAATGTTTTGATTTTAGAAATGTTTCCTTCTCTGACAGGAAAAAGTGTTCTGCAAAATACTTTCTGCTTGCTCGCTTTGCTAGAGACATGCAATGCTGCACAGCATTGCTGACAATGTTATCTAAAACAGAGATCTCTCCTGATGGATGTGGCTTGTTCCAAGCTTATCTACTCCAATTTGGAGATGCAGACTGAGGTGCTAGCAGCATCCTTGGGAAAGGTGATTCTGAAAATGCTACCTCTGGACCAGTCAGGATGTGCACCCAGCAGGTCCGTGGCAAATAGTACAAGAAAGGATTTGAGCGTAGTGGAATGGTAAATTGAAATTAATGCAGGTGAAAGCATTTTAACTGTTCTAAAACTACCAGACACTAATGAGCACAATATTTTATCTGCCACTCGAAACACACTGCTTTGAAATTATGGAAAGGCTTGAGGGCCTGATTCAAAGCCCTCATTCTGTTGGTTTCCATTTCTTGACTTGAAAGGACTTTGCATCTTAGAAGACATGATAAAAACAGGCACTTTTCTTTGGTGTTTCTTATTCAGGCTGCTGCTCCCTTGAAACTGCTCTTCCCCAGTCATGTCCTACCAGCCTGATTTCTCCCTCCCCTTGGCCCAAGAGACAACTGTATCTGCTCCAACACCCAGGCTGAATGTCTGAGAGAAGTCACTGTGTTTCCCCCAAGGGTAAATTTCTCCAAACTTCATCCAGAAAACCGAAGTCAACTAAACAAAACTAGGTAGCAGTGCATCTGACAGCTCTTTTTATGACCTCCATAAATTTATACATTTCACATCACTTAGTGTACTTCAGGAATGGGAAAGATGAATGTGCTTTCCTTTTCCTCTGAGGAGCTTGTAGCTATAATTAAGAGGGCATTATTGCTAAAGTCTAATTACATACTTTAAATGTAATGCTCACAAGACCGTGTGAAGAACTGCTTTAAAACTTGATTCCAACCTTGTTTCTTGTATCCACACTAAAACCAGCCACTAAACAAATAATATCTGTCGAAAGCAGATAATAATAATATCTGTCGAAAGCAGATCTCACATGATCAAATTCTTACTGTTCTTACCATCAGGAAATGTGATAGGAGGGGGGGCGGAGAAGAAGTTGACTGAATTTTACACATATTTTTGTGCATTTGAAGTTTTACTTTTGGTGGTTTGGGTTGGAGGTTTTGTTTTTGTTTTTTTGTTGTGGTTTGGTGGGGTTTTTTGGGGGGGTGTTTTGGGGTTTTTTTGTTGTTTGTTTTTTTTTTCCAGGTAGAGATCTTTTTCATTTCAGTAACAGTGGCTTACATTTGTACAAAACTCTCAGAATGGGCTATATGGGCTCCTGGCTTGGTGTTCCTCATCTGATTACTACCTCTGAAGCCCTCTTTGACCCCTCTTTAGTGTCCACTGTTGCGATCATGTCTTGTGCAGTTTTAAGACCAGGGACCATGCCCACCCATTTCCTATAGTACATAGCATATAAAGACTTTACTCTCTGACAGAGGTTTCCAGACACTGTCAGAGTACTATCAGTGATTGCACAGTGTTTGCCATCCAGATGGATGGCATTCTGCATGTTCATTTGCTTGAATGCTGATTCTTTGCATGCATTTTTTTCTCAGATGTACCCAGGGAGTGTACTGCAGTTTACCTATTCCCTTCCCCCCCCATTTTTTTTTCTTAATGAAATGTTTCTTTGACCTTTAAACACTAATGAAGGCAGATGACAATGTGCACAAAATGTTTGTCTTAATTGTTTTGGGTGATGTGACTTCACTATGAAACTTCTTTCAGAAGCTTAATTACTCCCAGTGCTGCATTTACAGCAAAGGGAAGGTATCAAATGAGACAATGAAGGGAGTTCAGCAGTTCTGATCTTATTTTCTGAAATTGGGCAATCTCACGCTCTCGCCATTTATTAATACAGATCATTTCCTCCCATTTCTCACAATTGAATTGAGTTGCTGTTTGCATGCTGATGGGGCAAGTAAGTGGGGTGCTGCGTTCGTGGCCGCCTGATAATAGATGAGAGCCGTTCATTCAGAGGCAGGCAGTTCCTCCGGAGGCCCTGTGATTTGCCAGAATATATTACATTTTTCCAAGATTATTGCACAGCAGATGATTAATACTGCATGCTCAAATAGCCTTTTCAAGGACTGAGTGGGGAGTGGAGGGACTAAGGGAGAGCCTCAGAAGACTAATATCCTATCTGCATGTTGTGATAGAAATGCGTAATTGCAAACAGTGTTCTGTAACTTGCCAGTATAAAAAAGGGAAGCCACTGAGCAATGTGTAGCCAGAGGAAATATGTCTTCAGGTGACAAACCAGCAGAGCCCTGTCAAAATCAATGTGGCTCCCCTGGTTTGCATCTGCAAAGAATCTAGCCCAGAAAACTTACTAGAGAAGTGGTACAGCAGGGAACCACCAAAGGTAAAGTGATACTTTTAGCAGGGTGGGGAAATACAGTCCCTAAATCAAGGCCAGCTTGCGGTGTGGACTCTACAGGAGTATGTAAATGAAGAAGGGTGAAAAGTTAAGTGCTGTCTGCTCTGTAGTAGCAAAGGACCACACAGTGTCTCAGCCTGAGCAGGAGAGGTAAAGAACTGGTAGCTCTCTGCTGTGGGTTGTATGGAGCAGACAAAAGGTTTCATCTCGTTTAGAGAAGCAATTAATGGTGTTAAAGATGTGTCTAAGACTACAATGGCCTTCATAACAGATCTGCAAAAAGAGGGAGGACCTGATACCAGTGGAAATGAATTCCCCTCCTTCCACTCATGTGTCCTCCTAACTGTGCCAGCTGCAGACAGGTTGTACAGTTCCTGAGATGTAAAAGTTTTTGTAGCCTACTGACTTCTATATGTAATAGAAATATGTATAATAATTGGCTTTTACTTCTTTCACTCCCTTGGATATGTGTACTGTTCCAGTCAAGGTCCCCTCTGAGCTGATATTGCCAATGTTTTCCTTACTGTCAAGAGGGAGAAGGGGTGTGTGTGTGTGCGTGCTGTACTGGTGGGACACCTGATCCTGCTACAAACAATTACAAAGGCTGTATATATTGCTTATAGTCTTTAAGAGATCAGCCAAAATAACAACATGTACAACTGGATGAATGCGCATTATTTTCTTACCAATCCCCTCATATCTAGAAAGGGTCTGGTAACTTCTAAGCATACAGTAAATAGAGCAGGTTGAAAAAATGCAGATTAGATTAGATTAGAGATTTAGGTCATTTATGCCTCATCTGTGCTACCCAATGTAAAGTAGTTCAACTCATACTACTTGATCATGGCTTCTCAGGTATGAGTTGAAGAAAGGCTGAGTTCACTCTGCTGTCCAACCAGATTCTTTTCAGGACTTTAGCTTGTCCAATTTTGCATCCATTGCATAGTAAGCATATTTCTGCCTAAAAATTATTTATATCGCCCCAGGCTTCATCAAACCAAGTTGCCCAAAACAATAAAAAAAGTGCTCTATTTTTGTCAAACACATGTGGTGAGGTCACTATACTTGTGAGAAGAATATCAGTAATGGTTTGGGGGTTTTGGTGGTTTTTTGGTTTTTTTTTAATTAAAGCCTTTTTTTTTAAATGCTGCATATCCAATTTGGTCACAGAACTATTGGTCTGAAAGTCCATAATTTTGTATTTGCTGATCAGATTATTGGCTTGTTTACTGTCCCAGGAAGAGTGTTGAAAACTGAAGACATTAACAAAGAGACCCAGGAAGAAACTGTTTGTGGCATATGATGAGTTAACATCAAAAGATAATGGAGAAACACATGCACTCTGGGACCCTGGCTGCCTTATAGTGTTTCTTTTCAGTGCATAAATTGATCACTTCAAGAGTGTCATCTTTTGCATCGGGGGTAGGAGTGTAATTTGGTAGCAATGTTGGCTTACTTCTTCTACATCAATTCTCTGGCAAATATTTGGGAACAGTTGACAGTTTCGATAGAAGTTTGATGGGTGAATGGAGGCAGAAAAGATCATGTTCCAGGTGATTTATCTGCAGGAAATAATTCAGCTACTTTGTCAAACCACTTTTGTGTCTGGATCTTTGATTGCCAGACTATTCATTCTGTCTAATGCAACAGAGAAATGCTTATTTGAATAAACGAAATAAAGTAGCTGCTAACAGTAGAGCAGAAGGCAGATAATTTAAATATGGAAAACCTGCAATGTCATGGGAGATATACAGGAGAATTCCTTTGTTCCTTTGTCCTTCTCCCCATTGTGGGAACAAGCCAAGCCTTAGTGGCAAGTGTGTTAATTCAGTTTTTAAGTTAGCTACTTGTGACAGGGTTTTGCCCTCTTGGGAGGCTGCCCCAAAATCAGGACTAGCTCAGAGACATTAAAATAAGGAGGAAGGAGACCATAACATGACTTCCACAGTGGGTCTGTTCTGTACAGATCAGCAAAGAGATGGGCCTATCTGATCTCTAGCAGTATTGTACCCGGGAGGAGTTCAAGGTCCTCTTCCAACTGATGCCAGCAAACTCTTTCTGAATGGGACACATTCTTTTATACTGTATTTACATAGCTTAATGGAGTTTTAAAAGGTCAGAATCTAAGCAGTGAGGACTTTGAAGCTGTGAACTACACACAATTGTGTTGCTGCATTCTTAAATGCATCTTCAGAGTGGTGGGGTGTTTTTCTCTCTTCATTTTCTTTTTTTTTAGCTTTTGGAGAAGAGAACTGCCCCTCTTAGAATTTATGACTTGCAGTGGGGACAACAGGTCCCACAGCTCATGTGGCAAAAATGCTTTTAAAGCCCTGCCCTCCTTTGTTGGCAGAGGACATAAGTGGAGTAAACGTTCATCACCGCAGTACTAATGAAGTTGGATGGCATTTGTTTCAGTTATAGGAAAAGAAGGCAAGGAATTGTGCTAGTGGATAATTAAAGAATAAAGTTTGATTTTTTTCATGCCCTAAAGCAACCTGGTTTATGTTGGTTATGTTGAGAGCTGGCTGAAACACACTTTGCCTTCCTTTGGACTACAGCTTGAGACTGTAAGACCTTTAACAAGCCCTCAGGCTGTTACCTCAAGAGAGAAAGGCTTTGACTAGGCAGTCACCAGAGGACAGAGCCACACATACTGGGGTAAAGGCATTGAGTACTTTAAAGAGCAGGTGTGCAGTGTCCCATGTTTGCTGTGACTGATCAGGTTGTCCTACAGTTGAGTACACCTTGTCTCTTAAACCCTAATTATGAGATTTGTTGTCCTTGCCAAATGATGATGTTCAGAAAGAAGGACACTGCATACAGCAAAATCCCACTCGGCTCTATTGTTTCTCTCAACTATTTGCCTGCACGTAAAACATTTTGCATATGAGCTATTAATGAATCAGCAGCTCATGTAGATAGGATACTAGCTCATATTCGTTCTTGCCAATAATCATTAGCCCTGTAATAGATTTACTTCAGTGTGGTCTATGTGTAGACTACACTATCAGCTCAGAGAAGTTTGCCATGATGCTTCTACACTAAGTCAGACAAATCGTTGCATTATCCCAGCAGGTCTGATATGGGATGTGGTGGTGGAGGGGACCTGCTGTGCACTTCATCCCCTTTCCAACCCTACTCACAGGGGTTTCAGCTATGCTCAGTGTACAGGTTGCACTTAGGCAGTTGGTGTTGGTCTTTCTCTACTTAACTATTTTTCAAGCACAAATGAAAGCGTGCCATTTATTACTGGTTTCTCTTCATTGTTGCTTGCTGTTAGAAAAATAAATTATCAGCAGGAATTCAGCTGGTTTTAATATCTGATCACTTAGGCCAGTGACAATTTCAGTTTGTTTCAGCTGTGGAGTTTTGATTGTGTTTGACAGCTGTGGGAGCAAAAGGTTGCTCTGTCCTTCAGGAAACAGAGGCTGCTTCTTCAGGTCTGTCTTTAGACAATTTATATGGAGGGTCCTCTGCATCTTGCAATTTTGTAATGGCTCTGGTGCATGAAACAGATTCCTTCAAGTGTTTTTCCTCAGGAGAAACTGGTCAGGAAACAGTCCGGAGAACAAGGTGTTTTTGCAACAACTCTCAAGTGGCTACATCAGAATAACCATCCTGCATAATCTCACTCTACTCTTGGAGAGGTATGTGGCTTCCCAGCAGAGCTCATCACACATTTGCTATTTCAGAACTCAGTCACACCATTCAGATAAAATATTTTATCAAGATTCTGAGTCAGCTCGAGTGCAGTAGCTGCCTGAGCAAGACCCATAGACCCTACCAAAAGCAATGTAATGCAATTTAACCTAATTCTCATTTCTTGCTGGCCAAGTAGAATAATTTTATGGCATCGGCTAAAACTGTACACACTTGGTTTTCTCTGCAGCTTTGTCTGTACGTGTTGTCGTCTTAAGGGGTAGTAACTTGAACTCTAGATTAGGTCCTCCTATACTTCTTCCTCAGCATGTTCTGCAATAGCCTTCACACAGAATGTTGTTCTGTGACAAGCAAAATTTCTTGGTGTAATGTATTATACTTCTGCTCTAACCAAAGAAAATGTGTGGTTTATTTTGTGTGAAATAGTGGACAGACATTTTATGCGAGTTTTCAGAGTGATCCAAATGTTAAACTGTAACAGTGTTGTTTAAATACATTGTTAGTTTGGTTTTGTTTGGTTTTTTGCTTTCTTTATGCCAGAACAGAGCCGGGGAAAAAAAATAGCAAGAGGGAAGTACAGTCATTCAAGTTTTTTTTTATAGGCAAGGATAATAGGAGGCAAGATGTCTGTGAGATCGTCATTAGCCCACCTTTCATTCTTTCCCACCATCCTGACTGCACTGATGGTCCCAAAGGAGTCTGTACTACTAGAGCATGGCTTTTATAGTAAAAGACATCAGTCTCTGTCCCACTACTTATTTCTCATAGGATGACAAGAAGACACCTGCTGTAGCTCCTTCCTCCTCCTTTTTCTCTCCTGTTGATAAGGCGATATATTTTACTAAAGAGATTGAAAATTGCTGTGATCAGACACAGGCAGGTCACCCTTTCTTCTGGGTTATCTAGTATGGCTTTTAAACCAAGGCTGGAAGGCACTCTTTCTGGGTGCAACTTTGTTCTGGTTCCTCCTTTCCAAAATCAGGGTGAACCTTCTCGTCAGATCAAGAAGACCCAGGTGGTGCTAATCCCAGGAACTCCTCAATCAACACATTAACAGTCTTTGATAAGGAATAAAAATTCCATCCAATTTTGTTTTCCCTGTTGTGAAGCTGATGGATCTTCAGATAAGTTCCTTCATGTCTGTGCTTTCATGCAGTTTGATGCCTGTGCTCATGAGGCTCATACATTAATGCCACTTTCAGGCAGTCTGCAATAGTTACTTAGCTCATTTCACATAGGGCTAAAATACTCTAAAATATAAGATCTTACTCTGGATTAATTCCAATCAGAAGACCATCTCACAGGAAGAGAATAGAAAGATCATTGGTTCCCTAGATCCATGAGATGGCAGGAATTAAGAGAAGTTACTTTGCTACTCTGTGAAGTAGTCAGCACTCAGTGCTAGAGAGGACTAGGAGTAACAAATGGTCTTTTCTGATGTGTTCTAAGGGAAGAATTATTTTATAAGCACAAAATAGAAAATATTTCTCTCCTGGTACTTTTGAAAATTACTAGTGGAAGTTCTGAATTAATGCAATATTATGAAGGGCACCTGAGCAGTGAAACACATATCCTTAAATCCCCTTTCAGCAACTTCTTGGAGATCTTAAAATGCTGAAGCGCCAGAGCCTCTTAATACCAATTTCTGGTTCAAAAGAAGCTGTATTTTGACACTTAAAATTTCATCTTCCTGCCATCATCTTGCTGTGATTGTTCCACGCCATGTCTGAGAGGAGACAGCACATTTCCTTCTAAAGACTGCATTTAATCTAGTTACAAAAGGTATGGTTTTTATCCATTAAGCTACACTATCTCATCAGAGCTCTTCAAGAGGAGTCTTATTTTTTTAATCAATGTTTTGCTTCAAGGACAGGAGGAGTTTAAATAAATAAACGCTCTACTGCTCCTAGATGTCTCCATGCCATCTCCTCTGAAACAAAAGCAGTGTGTTTGAGTCATCCTTGCAGTATTCCAGTTTTATGCTGAAATCAATGAGGGTATACACAGTAATGCAGAGGTGAATTATCTCAGCAAAAACTTGGGGTCTGTAGCATCCATTCAGCAACACTCCATGGAGTACATTGTTGATTAAACCATGGATGCTATTGTTGCCTTAATTTTTCAGAACTGCATGAGGGATAACTTCTTCCTGGTTTTCTTGGGATAACAAGGAAGTGGAAGAGTAAAGGTGTGGTATTGTCCTTATTTATTTTTATTCTTTTTTTCCTGTGGTTTATTATGTGAGACTGGATTTTCCCCTGACAGATGCAGTTGTTTGACACATCTATTCAATATTGCCATTTATTCATTTATGCTGAGATAAAATACCCAATGTTACAGTGAACTTCTTGCAGGCTCAGGAATTTGTGAAATGGAAATTCCCCTTCTGTTAAAAGAATCTTGCTCTCTGTGGAGAAAATGTCAGGAACATCTTAATGTCTTTATTTTGTAAGCACCTTATTTTTATGAATGCCTGTTGAAAACTGTGCAAAGGTTTCATGTTGTGAACACTGGGATTTTTTGATCTGAAAATATTGAGGGAGAGATCAGGAGTTATGACATTGCCAGAAGGTATTCAAAATATAGAAGGTGATAAGAAGGGGTCAGTGTAACTACTAGCAGCATATAAAAATGATTAATGTGCAGCTCAACAGTTTTGATGTCGTTTCCATCAGCCTTATTTGTGAAAGCTACAGCAATCACCTGCCCTACCAGTTTGTCCCCTTATCTACCCCAACAAGGTTTCTCCTCTTGGTTTGTCCTGGTTTCAGACTAAATCCCCAGCCTTTCCCACAGTATCCTGACTTTCAGTATAGTCAAGGGAAAGAAAAAGAAAAAAAAAACCACAACACAACAACAAACAGAACAGTGTAAAGCAACCTCAAAGTGAAGGGAAACTGTTGGAGTTCCTTGTGCAACACTCCTATCATGCAGGAAAATGTGGTTGTTTAGGAGTTTACATACAGACTGCTTGTTCAAAGATGCTCACACACCCAGAGGGTCAGGGAGCCCATTGATCTAAATCTTCACCTCTGAACAACAAAGAGGATGGAAATTTCAATGCAAAACAGTTAGCAAGTACCACTTGATGAATCACTAGTGCAATCCACCAGCATCACAAAGCCTATAGGGAAGTGGTATGTTTCCCCAAATGGAGCAAAAATTATGAATGTAGTATTAATGATGTCTCCAAGTAAGTAGTCTTGAGACTGGTCAATATGGAAACAAACATAAGCAGTTTCCAGTTAAATCTCTGCATGAAATGTTTATTTATAGAGCTGATTACAACGTATACGCTTCATAAAATGGCTCACCCGGTGAGAGTAGGTGGCACAGAGCATACTGTCCTCATTGCTCAGCTTAAGATAGACACAGAAAGGTTACTTGGTTTGGAAACCTGCTCAAGCAATCAGCCAAAAAGCTGGGAATAACAGTGTTATGTGCTGTCAAACCAAATCTAACATGCTAAAAATTCAAGCACTGTGAGCAGTGATCTTGACTGTTAGTTCAGTGTCCCTGATGATGATGTGACACTACTGAAATCCTTTATCTCACTGAATATATATATTTTTTTAAAAAAATACTAACAGAGCCCAGTTCTATAAATGAGGGCAAGCTATAAAAGAAACCAAGGTATTATACTGGGAAATACTAAGAAACCTTAGTTGACAGAGCAGAGATTCAGAGTGGAGTTTTCTATACCTTGATATAGACATCAACAGTGAGAAGTGTCAGCATGTTACCTAAAGCATTGTACAGACTATTGCTTATGCTTCGGTAGAAAATGTGCAAATATGTCCTCTCTCCTTGAGCAATGGAAACAAATGACTTTAAGCATGAGATTAAACTTTTGGGTTTATATTCTCAAGATCTTTTTTTCTTTTCTTTGGGGGAGGGCAGGGCTAGCTGTGGTGATTGGTATTTTGTTTTTTTTTTTAACAGCTGTTGTTACTGATATTCTGGAACTTAAAAAGACAAAATTACTTGAAACAATGGAGTACAACCCAACAATTTTAATTTCTCAATCAAACAAAAAAGCAAATTTTAACTGACTATAATCTACCTAGATTTTTAAAAAGTTTTTATTTTAATAATGCATTTGTTAATGCTCATGATGGGGTTTCATTTTAATACATAGATTTGACTCTTTTGACCTGGGAGGTTTTCTGAACTCCTCAGTTTCAATTTGGCCGTCTTCATGTCTGCACTGAGGAAGGAACATAATGGCAAAAACAGGCTTTGCAAAACCTCTTAGTCTTGGTTTTCTGCCCAATGATACACTAGAGGACTTGGCTATGTGAATGTGTATGTTCTTGAAACATCAGAGACAAAGAGAAATGGAAATCAGCACTGCATCTAGAGGAGGTTTTCCTTCCCTTTGAAAACACTGCTGTAATATAATCTCCATCTGTTATCATACTATTCTATGTGTATAACCTATGTCTAGTTTACTTCAACTGGCAGGTCTGAAGAAGGCCTCATACCCAAGAACCATCAAGGTTCAACTGCTTAAACCTGCAGTGAATTGAATTTCATGGATCAATAATGTCAACTGCTTTTACAAATTGTGACATGGGAACCCCTCTAGAAGCATCTTGGAGCTGCCTGACTTGGCAATGGTGGGGTCACCTCTGGCATAGATGGAGGTTCTTGAGTCAGGCCTTTGGTGTTTTGTTTCTATCTGGACAGAAGGTTTAGGAAACATCATAATTTCCTACAGATTCTGTTCAACAGAAGGCTGATATTTTCACATGAATTTATCTTATGGATCCAGTGGTAATATTCACATAAAGTATTCATTCTATGTATGTGTGGATGGTAGGGGACAATGCTTTTAAGACAAGAAGAAAAAGTAGTTGATAAAGAGGGTTTTAAGCCTTTTTTTTTTCACCCAGGAAAAATATATCTTCATTTTCATTATATTTTCTTTTTAAAATCTCACATTTTTAAACCTGATTTTTTTTTATAATTTTTCCCCCTTATACTTTTTCAAGTTTATCAGCATATTGGCAGACAGAGGCTTCCAAGTATTTGAAGGCTGAGACTACTTTCACTGAAGTTTCTGGGAGATTCATGACTAATTTTAGTAGGGAGGGGGAAGGTGAGCAATCTTTGCCAGCTGACATCAGACAGTGAGCTGAGTACCTCAACAATTGCTCATCTGTTGACAATTCAAAAGTATTTTGCTATTTTTAAATAGATCACATAAAGGTCACTTCTAGACATGCCTCTGAAAACAGGAGGAAACTCTCAAAAAAGTTTCCTTTGCTGCTCTGTTTTTGCTTCTTTACTTGTCTGCTTGGAAAAATTACTCACCAGTGTTTCATCTGTTTTCCATCCTGTACCACTTCCATCCCCATTCTTCACTCATACAGCTGTGCATGGCTAAAGTACTTGGGTCCTCTGTGATCCAGCTCTTCAAGCCATAGAAAAGATGAGTGGAAGGGACCTCTTGATGTTCTTCAGTCTAATCTCTCACTCAGTCTCTCCTTAAACAATATTTGTGCAAGATCCTTAAGAGCATTAATCTTCTTTACCGAGTGACAGCATCTGATGAAAAATTCAGGATATCTGCAGCTACTTGATCACTCCAGTTTAAAGCATTTTCATTTTCCTCTGCTTCCTGTAGCTGTGGTAGGCTGCCAAACTTTTCAGCTGGACACTTCTAATTTTTGTTCTCTCCCTTTCTCCCCATAGAGTTGTCCAACTTTCTGTCAGTCTAAAAGACTTAACTACTCCTGTCTGTCTCCTTTACAAGTTAGTACGTTCTGTTGATTGCATGAAAAGCTTTTTTTTTTTTTTTTATAAATATATATATTTAAACAAAAAGATGAGCAAAAGATGGTTGGGCGCACCGGGAAGAGCATAACCATTTACCCCAGAAGACAAGATGCAATGCTTTGTTTGCAAAGAGATCATACTGGGGCATGGGAGAGGCAAAGTGCCACAGCAATAAAGCCACTTTATTCTTAAATGCTGCTGCTGAGTTACTGCTGCTGGACAATGTTGTTGAAGCATGGATGTTGAAATTGGAAAGAGAATGAAAGTGAAAGGTGGAGAGGAGAACGTTATGCTAAGATGGCACATTTGGAGAAGAGACCAAAGCAAGAGGCACTATGGGGTCTCCTCTGCCAAGGAGCTGTGAGGCTGCTGGGCTTCCAGACAGCATGATGGCTAAGCCAGCATCAGAAACATTTATTAGAATGGCTCTTTTAGCTTTTTTGGATAATTAGCTTGATAATTACGCCAATTATTTATTATAATAGCCTGCAGTTAATGGATGCTATACAAGGGAATTAATGACTCTAAATTATTTTAGAAATATCCTGAATATGCCATTTTTTAAATAGTAATGCAGAATGTCACTGTAGGGTGTTTAAATAAGTTATAGGTTGCTGCATGGGGGCACCCTGCTATCCTGGTATGCTGACCAGTGTTCAGAAGCTGTGCTTGCTTCTCAGAAAGTCAAACATGCATTAAGGCAAAATATCACTTGCCATGGGGCTGGGAGCAGAGCCTGAGGCTACATGTGCTCTACCAGAGCAGGGATGCCCTTCAGCTTTGAAGCAAGTGGTGCATACAGGGCCTTGACATACGAGGTCTGTGGACAAGTAGTCCATAGAAGGTCTCGGCCTTCTGGTCCTTTGCTTGCACTGAAGCAGAGCAATATGTTGCCTGCTTCAGCCCTGGTTTGGTCTGGGTCCTGCCTCTTTGTCAGATATAGGTGGTACCTCTGCCTATGGATTGCAGAAGGCCTATTTATGATCTGCTTGGCACAGATATGTCAGAGGTGGTTAAGATAGCTGCACCAAATAAAGTGCTAAATGTTATTCCCTTGTTAGAAAGCAAAGGTCGTTTGGACAGAAAACACCTCTGTTCCTTGCCAGTGTCCACAGGCTGCCCAGAGAGGTTGTGGAATCTCCATCACTGGAGACATTCAAGACCAATCTGGACACATTCCTGTGTGATCTGCTCTAGATGATCCTGTTCGGGCAGGGGGGTTGGACTTAGTGATCTTTCAAGGTCTCTTCCAGCTCCTAATACTCTGTGAAAGTGCTGTGTAACTCCCTGATGAAACAGCGTTGGGGCCATGGGAGCAGAAGCTGGAAGCTTCCATGGCCATTGCCATAGCACAGATGATGGTGACAGACTTTGCCTGGCTGAATCAAGCAGTGTGGCTCTCCAGCCTTCAGCCCAGTTTTCAACTGGCTGATCACAGGCCCGGTTTGGTGCAGTGGAGCTGTGGGACCTTGTCTAATTTCACTAATTGCCATGAAGGTGTGAGAAAGTCCATGAGCTAAAAGACATGCAAGTTGAGAGAAACAGATAATCAGCAGGTCCAAGGCTTCAAAAGGAGAAAGACAGCCTTAGCAGAGGTATAAAACTCTAAGGAAAAAAGCAGGGAATAAGATTGTAATTTGGCAAGGTCAAGCATCAGCCTGTTCTCACACAACAACACAGAGGATGTCTTCCCCACCCACTGTGCTAGGAGTGGTGCAGCACCTACAGCCTCGGGGTGGTGAATGTGCCTGTGTTAGCCCACTCTGGACAACGAGCAGCAGAGCTGCTTCAGCAGTTACTTCGTTCTCCTACCCCAGGCTTTGCATGCACATGTTGTATTTTGCAATCAAATGAGTTTCCACCTCCAGCTCCCCATTCATGCTGACCTATCAAGGAGAAACGAGTATTCCAGCCAGGGCTGCTTAGTGCCTCACAACTCTTGTCAGATACCCACAGCCTGCAGTAAGGGACAAAATTCCATGTGAACAGCTTTACAGAGCTGAGGCTACTCTCAGCAGGGATACAACTGATTGCACAACCTCTGTGCCTCAACCAAGATCAAGGCTGGGATCTGTGAATCCTAACAGCTGTGCTAGTACTCAAGCTATGCTTCCCAGACAACAGTGAGTGATTTTTCCTGATTTGTATGGAGCAACTGGCTCCTGAGCAGCTGTACGACTAAAGCTGCAATATTTAATACCTCCATTAACTGCCTTTATATCACAGGGGCAGGATGGAGCACACCTTTATGCAAGCCTTGGGTTTGTGATGCTGCTCTACATTTTTAAAGAAGGACAAGCTGTTCTGTTCTGCAAAACAGCACCTACTGGATGAGACAAAGTAGCCAGGTTCTTAAATTGAAGTGTGTATGCTTTCCTAATGGTGGCTAATCTCTAACAGACTGAAAACTCTGTAAACCTGACAAATCCAATAAAATAAAAGTAATTATGCCTTCCGTACCAAGCATTTTTAGAACATGAACAATGTGTGTTTAGGAAGATTAAAGCCTCGTTGAAACAGGGGAAATAATGGCACCTAGTATTCATGGGACTGTAAAAAATATTGTTTACAGATCTCCACTGGTTGTGAAATTATCTATGCTGGAGAAACTGGATGTAGTCTAAACCAAAGATTGAAGGAGCATAAAATATGTAATATTGTAGTTACAAGGCATATAAAATCTTATTGGATCTGTGATAAATATTTGTGCCTGGGCAATTTTACTATTTTACAAACTACTTTCTCTGGGGGATGGTTAAAGAACACAAGGACACCCTATTTATCAGTTTTAAAGTCTAGCAGCTCTCAAGACCTATGACAAGGGTGTAATGTACCTTTTCTCAAAAATGTCCAATTAATTGTTTGGTTTTGTATTGAAAATATTCTTTTTTATTAAAGTCACTATCAGTAGATAGATGTATCATCTCTTGGGCTGCATAAATAAAGGCAGAATAGGTCCTAAAGTGATGCTGTTTTGAAATTGAAACTATATATTAAAGAAAACTCCCCATGGGGGATGGGGAGCCCACAGTGCAGTGTTTAATGGAAACACAGATACCTCAGTCAGATGAAGTACAACACTTGGAAGTTGTCTGTGTGATTTGAAAGAGGTTGTGTTGCACATTTAAAAAGTGTTTACCTAAAAATACAGGCATGTACTCTGTGAAATTTGGGGATGGGGAAGGAGGGCATTTGAAGATGGAGTTATATCACTCTCTGAGTAGCAATGAAATGTTTTCCCCAATCATGTATTTTAAATTCTATAAGAATCTTATCTGGACAAGTAATTTAGGTTTTTGTTTGGTTTTGTTTATGGTTTTTTTTTCTTTTAACCCAGCCTTTTATGAATTTACACTGCTAATTTCTTAAGTATTTGTCTTTTCCCCCTTTTGAAGAAGTCCACACCTTTTTTCATTTATGCAAGGTATTTAAAAATACTAAAACTAAGTCCTCTCTGTAGATTATTTTCGCTTTTCCTACATCACTTTCTTTTCAAATCTCAAGCTTGCTCCTAGCCCAGCTCTCCCAGGGAAGAGCTTATCTTCACCTTTTTCTAATAACATCTTAGCTGCCAACTTCCTTTTTGTTCACTAACCAGCATGCAGGTTTATCCCTTGTTCTCGGAAACAAATACTTCAATCATTCCTCACAGACATGCTTGGTAATTACCTCTCAGATCAAACAGTCTCTGGATGCGGTTTGCGCATGCACATAGAGTCTTTGGTGTGGTTTCTGAAGAATTCATTTGGAAGAGGCTACCACAATTATATTGGGGAGGGTGAACACCACTGAGTCTGGTGCAAAACTCTGTTCTGTTAAATGTTGGGCTAACAATATGTTAGAAATCAGAAAGATGACATACAGTGGTGCCCATCGTCGTGCAGTGGCAGTACTGGAGGTTTGGTGTGGGACTCTGTACCACTGTGTGTTACAAGGACCTATCAGTACTGTCTCTCTGAACATGAGAAATCCTCTATTACCCTTTTGGGGAGGGAGAGAGAGGGTAGTATTTCAAGGAACTGATATACCTGTGTGTTTTCATGTTGGATAGTGACAAGAACAGCAATATTTGAGGGAAAGTGTTTCTGTTCCAGAAGCAAAGGCAGCTGAAAAGCTACCCAGGAATCTCAGTGTAGCCCCTAGGATTCAGGGCATACAGAGGTTTCAAGGGCTGCACAGCCCTTTGCACACTTAGACTTTGATCAGATTAACATATGTTCTCAAAGTAAGGGGCCGTGGGGAGAGGCAGGCTGCCATGGGTCCCTTGTGGAACAGTTATGTGTAACATATGTGCATGCATGTTGTTGCCACTTTTATACACACTATTTCTTGCACCCCTGGAACTGTTTTGTACCAGAATATATTGTATCATGGATTAAGTGTCACCACATGGATGTTCTGCTTCTGGTATCGCTGAAACCACACAATGTAGCAAGTCCATTAAAGTAACTTAGCCCCAGCCAAAATGATCAAAGGCAGATGGTTCTTCTGACTAGGTTGCTTTTTGGAGTCATTGATGGGCACAGCCCCACTGAGGCAGTTTTACCCGTCTGCTGCAGTCAGGTGATTTGGACAGTGAACATGTTTGGAGAGTTAAATGTCAGTGCACTCAGTGCTGCATAGCTGTAAATAACTTCATGGTATCCCATCTGCTTAGGCATCCTTAACTGTCTGATCACTTTCTAGGAGTTATCTAGTCAGGGCTGAGATTAAGTTAAAGTCTCGCAACATGCTGGGATGGCTCTCACAATCATATGAGCTTACAAGTGATTTGGCCACTGGGCCACTCTGGGCACAGCTTACAGAGGCAGAGAGGTAAATTCAATTACTGTCCCTCTCACCCATTTCAGTTTTGGAACAGTGACTTAAAAAGACAAACAAAGGCATCTGTAGGTAAAGCTGAAAGTCTGGAGGGATCAGACCTGAAGCACATTGCATGGTTTTTATTTTTGTGTTGTGCATCTGAGTTCTGAGCCAAAACCGGATATTTGTTATTTCTTGACTTGTGTTGACACATGATTGGGGAAAGCCCTTGCCTCTAGCTGCTCTCAACAGATATTTAAAATAAAAATTTTGCTGCTATCTTCATTACCAGAAAAAAAAAGCAGCCATAAAGATAAACAAGAGATGCCTAATCACATTCAGCAACAGTCATCACTCTCTTTCCTGGTCTCTAGAAAGAGCAGCTGCATTTTGCATCATATCCTAAAAGCCATCAGTTCATAGCCACTAAGGAGTGATGTAAAATGCTGGTAGTCCATGCCTAGCAAGCAGTTACTGTCCAGGCTGGGCATTCCTGAAACATCCATTCTATGTTAAGGAGCAGTTATCAGGAGCAGGGAGCAGATTGTCCTAATTTCTCCCCGGTTTAGCTTGTGCCTGTGTATGTGCTCTGTCATATGTCTGTATCTGTTGTAGAGAAAAACATCAAAATCTGAATTCCTCATATTACAGTGCTTAGTAATTCTGTTCAGTTTAAACTCAGTGTTTTAAGTTGTAAGCTCAAAGGAAAAAGTAATTTTTCAATTGAAATGCAGATGTCTTTGAGTCAAAATCAAAGAAAGACCCTAGACCAACCTTTCATCTGTACAAAATACAGCATGCCAGCCTAACTCTATCATTCATGGTTTTGATGCAGAATTTTCTACGCACTGTCTTCAGCAGGAGAAGGCTGATTTTTTTCAGGGTGCAAAAATGGTTTTCTTTTTGATCTGCAGTGGGCAGACAGGCATGTAGCAATCAGTTCTTCATCTACTAATGTCAATAATGTGAATTGATACAGTAATAGAAAACCTGAGGCTAGATCCTCAGTCTGCACCTGACCTCCGATACAGTCAGTAAAGTAAGTCAGATTGATGTCAGTCAGGGGGCCTGACCTCTACCCTTTAAGCAGTACAAATTCTGGAGTTGAAACACGGTCTTTAGCACTCCCACACCTTGCTGCAGAAGGGAAGAGCAAGGCTTCTTGGTCTTGGACCCTTGCTCATCTAGGACATCTCTAGGACAACATTGGAGACCAGTCCTGTTATTTGCATGCTTGGAGGGTGGACTGCTCACCATCTTTCCAGCACTGTTTGCAAAGCAGGGAACATGCCAGCCAAAAATGGGGAGAAACATGAGCGCCATCTGGAGATCTGGAGCAACATTCTTGCTCACTATTTGTGTGATCCAAGCAAGTATTGCCTGCCTGGATATTTGAGCACAGGGCATCTCTTGTAGCATGCACACTCCCTGGCCACATTGCAACCTTGTAAGCAGCCATTGAAAGCACGCATTGGGATGACTGGGAAAGCCAAAATGAAGGTATGGGGTCCAATTTGGTATGGGGTCCAATCATGGTGATGATGAACATCATCACCATGCTCTCCTGTTGTGGAGGCAGGAAACACTTCTAGTCAGGAAGGCATTACTGAAGAGACAGCATAACTGCTGCTTTTTTTTCCAGGTTTGCAGGCAAAATGACCCTTAGGACTCCATTTTCTTGCTGGTCATGGAGGCTCATCAAAACTTCCTTGATGCTAGCCCAGCTTTCATTGCTGCCTCTACTGACACTCTTTCCTAAAGCTTTTTTTGAAAGAAAGAGCAGATTAGAAAAAGTTAATGTACAGTAAATTATTTGTGATTATTGCTATCATAATCCCATATGTAGATCATTGTCCTGTTTTGTTAGCACTTTTCTGAGAAAGAGCTTTGACAGGTTAACTTAGTGGGTGCTATTAAAGGCAAGCTGATGGAAGATCTTGTCCTGAGCATTGGTCTTTCATGGACAGGAGTTGTGTGGGAACTTAGCAAAAAACAAAAAACTAAAAAAGGTGTTGTAAGCAAGGGACTGACATTTCTTCCCCATAGAATACTATGCATCTATCTTTGAGCAGAATATGAATATTTTTCTTAGTGCATTGCAAAACAAGAGAGGGATATTTTCATTGAGGTTACGAGTGAGAATAAAGGAAGAGATGATCAGAGGCAACAGTTTTTGAGAACACCTCCAACAAGCATGATGGAATGAAAGAAAACCTGCCACAAAGTCTTATGCAAGAGAGACAGGCCATGCTTAATCAAAGTTGACAAAAAATCAAGACTTTTCAAGGCAATACCTGCAGTAAAAGATAAGTATTCAGACACTGTCAGTCTCTGCAAACATCTCTTGGTGCTACCAGGTAAAAAAAATTTCCCATCAGCAATATGTGATTTTTATTCCACTGTACATGTCACCGAAGAAAACTTTGTGAAAACTTGGCTGTAGAAATTTCTGAAGTGCTTTGGTTCCACAATACTTTCTCTGAGGAAAAAACACATGAGGGTGGGCAGCTAGTGAGAAATAAGGTTAGGCAGGGAGGACTTTTCTTTTTTCTTAGAAAAAAAGAAAAGGAAGTATGTACCAAAGCACAATTTATTAAGATACACGGGGTCAGGTTTTATCTTTTTTTTTTCGAATATGATTTTAATCCCAGTAGATTTCAGAAGGGCTGCAAGAAAGTGATGAAGTATTTGTCCACAGTCCTGAATTATTTTGAGGACAATGGCAGGACTAAGTGTCCAGAAAGGTGGAAGGCAACTCATCTGAAGACCAAACACAGCAAACAAGCTGTGGTAGACTGTTAGGGGCAGAGGTAAAATGACCACTTGAACATTTTTTTCTTTTTGCTCTAGTTGCTTCCAAAGACACATCCTGAGTGCTTTGGTACTCCTGATTGATTGACAGGGTTTTGGCATAACAAGGTCCATGTTATCTTCAAAATCTTTTTTTTTTCTTTTTTCTTCACTGTGTAATGTTTGTTTCATATTCTACATGCTGGGCAATAATGGGAGAGTGCTTCGTCATTTTCCAAACCAAATAAACCAAATAAATTCTTTTTCGCTATGAAAAGTGCAGTCCATGAAACCACTATAAATGCAACTATGCTTTAGCTCTGTTTTAGCCAAACTGCTTGTTGGTCACATCTTTTCTATAACCACATGGTGGGGGAAGTGTCTTTAGTCATGTCCATAGGCTTATCCAGTTTAAGTATATGACCAAAATTGCTAATATTTTCCAACCTCTTGGGTATCACATGCATTTGAGGGGGTTTGAGCCCATCCTTTTCCTCAAAGGTTTTAGGAGGTGCCTCCATCCTACTAAGTAGCAGAATGTATTATCAGTTGTATCCTTAAACGGTGTCCTGGCTCAACGTCAACCTTAATATCTTACCTGTTGTTAAAATCTTGGGTTGTTGATTCTTCCATCAACTGTCCACTTATGCATTTCCTACCTGGCAACTTTGTCTTATCAGGCTTCACCTCAGGTGGTGATGTGTGCTGCTTTTCCCAGCTGGCATATCTTTCCATTGCCCTGCTTTATTTTAGTGACTGCTGCTGTATTGTCTTTCCCTAATATTCCACTGGCTGTCACTATCGGGTGTCATTTCTCTGGGGTTTCATCTGTCTTTCCCAACAGTTTCTTCTTTAATATTAGAGCTTTCTCACTTGCAACAGTTACCTTTCTCATTTGGGAATTGTTAAAGTTTCCAAAGCTATGTGCAAACAAGATTTCTCATCAATATAATGTAAGAAATCAGGTTTTATTTTTTCTGCCGTTTGTTTCCTAGAGAAACTGTCTTTCTGCTATCTTCTCCTGCCTTGGGTCTCACATATCATATCAACTTTCTGGGAACACATTTAGTCAACTTCTAACAAAATAAAACATTCAAATATGTTCTTCTGACATTTTGTTCCTTGGAAAATTAAAAACTTAAGGAGGTTTCTTCCTGACCTTATGTCCATATTTAGCTCTGCAGAATTGGGTGATACAGTGAAGGTATCCAGCTGAATATCATCAGAGACTAGGTCCATGGTCTGGTTATTGGCCACATGTAAGTAAGAGAGCAAACACCTCAGTCACAGGGCTTCTCAAACTCCCTTTGATTTTAGTAGCTCACTGACCGGGATCTCAAAGTCATTTTGCTGTTTGGAAATTAGAGTTGGTAGGTTTTGATTTTGGAAGCAGCATGTTGAAGTGTGAAAGCTCCTGATGACTTCTTCAGAGGTACCATTTGCCTTTTTCAAAGTATAGAGTTTATTTCTCAAAAGAAAATTAAAGTTGTAATGTGTAACTCACATGATTCAGACATTTGCATTTTCAAATTTTGTTGATGGATCCATGGATGTGCCAGAGAGCATTCAATCAGCTTCTTTTCTCATATTCAGGTGTTAGATCTATCTCCTCATGTGTTGTCTGGGGAAAGAGGTATTTCGACTTCTTCAGACCATCCTTTGAGAAAACAGATCTCTTTCCAGTTCATGAGTGAGAACAGTAAAGTCCACCATTTCTTTGCATGCAGTTACAGCCCAATTGACCTGGGATTCTGCCATGTACTGTCTCTGCCTATGGCTTACCTTTACAACAAGAATCATAGCAAGATTTAGCATTTGTTCCTTTTTGTTTGTTTGTTTTTGGGTTTGTTTGTTTTTTAATATTGGTAACTGCAAATATTGGCATATTTTTCTTCTTAGATACTTTACTAGGTTTTATTTACTTTTAAAAGTTGTTTGTACCATTTTCCTTCCTGAGATCGGGTTTGTATCTGCCCTCATGCTCTAAAAACAGTATGTGATAAAAGTAACTTTAGAAATAATGCAGAAATTGATTAAATACTTGAATTTTAACAATGATTTCTAAATAGCATTTACAAATAAGATATAATCTACATTTTTATAAACAGTAATGCCTCTGCTAATAGGAGGTAATCCTACATGACTGCATGCATGAGAGGAGATCTGTAGACCTACAAAGTCTGTTTGAGGGCTTGATGTTCTGTCTTACCCACTTTTTTCTATAGGGAAAGTTGTGCCCACATCCCTATGCAACAGCAGGCTAGGGAAACATTACTTCTGCTCCTCTGGAGAGGAAAATCTTACAATGTGAAGTCTGTTTAGGTAACTTGCCATACAGCATGGCAGTTCTTGACATGGGAGTCTTCGTAGTTAACCTGTTTCCTTTGCTGGTCTGTAACTTAACCTAACACTACCTGGGAAAATACATGGATTTCTAGGTTGTGAGCTAGTTATCAAACAACTCAGTTCCGTTTAAAATCTTCTCCATTCATAAACTTGCACCTATATCCCGCACCACATACAGTGGCATGAACTTCTCTGTAGACTTGCAGCAAATTGCTGTATGGTGCTCCCTGGGGTCTTGAAAGCTGCTTGTTGCCTCTGTTTTTGTAGTGTACCTTTCAAATGAGAGAGCATGGACTGTGATCCACAATCTAACCCTCAGCTGGCTTCTAGACTGTTCCCCACTCCCAGCACAGAGCTTGTTAAAGCCACCAGCTGTCAGACCCAATTATTTGCAAAGCATCTTAATAGGGCTTGCAGTTTTCCTTAAAAAAAAGTAACCAAAGACACCACCAACAAAAAATGCCACTAGGATCAAATGTCCTTTCTTTAAAATTGTTTTCAGGGAATTCGTCTCTCCCTGGGAGATTTGAGGCACTCCTAGAATTACTGCATAATCAAACAATGTCTTCTCTGGGGACTACACTACTATGAAATCAAGTAATGTTGTAATCTAGATGTGAAAACCAGCTTCAGTCAGCACCTTTGATCTCAAAGGTTTGAGAGTGTCACTGAAAGAATTACTTTGAGCCTTGTAGTCTTCCAAATAAATTGCAGCAGGCATTGACTATGGTGTCTCCCAAACCTGCTACCCCAGCAATAAAGGGCCCTGGCAGGTCTTAATGAGAGGCCTCCAAAAAGAGGCTCACGTGAAATGAGATGTATTTTGGGTACTACTGTTTTCCTCAAGGCCTTTACATAGTTGTAGCACTGCAGTGGCATTCAGAAGATGCAAGGTTAAAAGGGTTACCTGTTCCACTGCTGCATGTAAGCAAAGCAAGAATTTCTGTGTGAAATGGGCTTTCATAGAAAGGACATCGCTCTTGTTCCTCCCACACCGCCCCATTCTTTCTTTTTATTTTTTATTTTTTTGTAAAACATCTTGTAGAAAAAAAACACACCATAATAGGAGAGAATGCACTTTTTAATTGTTTTGATCAGTCTTTCCTGTTTTTATTTTTCATTGGTTGCAGAGCAGGCTGCTTTCACTGGTATATTTTAACATTAAAAAAATCCTATGGAAAAATAATTGGTGATTTTCAACTGCCTACAAATGACAGTCCTATGTAAAGTCTGGTCCTGCAGCTGAGGCTATTAACCCATATTTTTGCACCCTAGCAAAGCTGTGTTGCAATCAATGGAGCAGAGCATGTTTGACAGAAAGAATGATTATAAGATCAGTGGCCAATTAGGCAAAAAGACAGCTCAAGACTGTTACGATACCGGGAACTAAAGCACTGTCTTCTTAGGTAACAGAGAGGGATCACTGAAAAAGAATCCACATGGTTCTGTAGAAAGGCACCAAATGCCACTTATAATACATTTCAGTGGATCTGGTAAAAAAAAAAAACAACATCTCACGGTGGTTTCTTAAATGATTATATATAGGGAATAGTAATACGCCACAGCTTTTTGTGCTCACGCTGATACTGGGGTGAGAAAACTACTTGTATTTCATCTCTATCAGTTTTACTGTGCACTGTAATTGCATCTTGTGCTGTACCAAGGGACACGTTCAGCCAGCATTGCCAACTAACTTCCACTAAAGTTAAGGGAAGTTTTATTTGATTATTGTGCTAGACATAGGAGAACATTTTCAGATAATATCCATGCTTCAGCCACTTCCTTTTCAGTACTCCTTCACAAGTGTTTAATTACCATGATAATCTGGTAAATTTTTGTTAGGATTGTATTTTCCCGTGGAAAGAGTAGCTAGATAATCATGCTATTCATCTGTGTTTCCTCACTCCCCAAAATTTCTGGACCTTTTTGACCCTTCTAAAGCAAATCTAACACAGGTCAGAGTTTTCCAAGCTTTAATTTTCTACCATATCTATAAAAGAAAGCAACCAGTCTTGCTGAAAATAGATAAATGAAGGTGATTTGGGGATGAGCCAACACTTCATCAGTCATCAGGGCCATGGCACAGGAGGGAGCCATTATAAATAACAGGGCTATATGAAAAGTTTCAATCACAGCTTGTGTTTTTTTCTGTAACAAAGTCTCAGATGCAGAAGTATTAGACCAAGCTTGGGCAACTGCAGAACCCTACAGACAGTAGGCTTACAGCATGGAATCTGCAGGAAAATGGGTAGCACTGGGTTTTTTGGACTCTTATGGGCTACAGCTGAAAGAGCAGATAACTTCCATGAACAGAAAAAAAAAAAAAAAGGAGGTTATGAAGCTTAGAAAGTAATCAGTAATTCATTAAAGGAACTCTGAGTGTTATTAACTCTGTAGAAGTCATGAACTACTCACAGATAGTCTATGAGTAGAAAGAGATGAAGTACACCACATAGTTTATCCGTCATATGGGAATCACTTTGCTCTAGATGTTGTGTTTCATATATAATTTATTTACTTTAATTAATTTTCCCTTTCATACTGTTTCTTTCTTTAAAATATTATTTCATATTTGTCTTTTTTATTTCTTATTGCATTATGTGCATGAGAAAAAAACAACAAACCAAAAACCCTGAGATGCTTAAGCAGCACATTAAAACCAGCTTATAATCCTCCGTCTGGGGCAAAAACTGCTGCTGTATTCAACAACACAGAATACTGTAGCTTTATCAGTCTCTTAAAAATCTTGTAAATCATTACATTGGTCTTCCTCCAGTTTCTTGTAAATCAGGTAAATCGCAAATGAGATCTCTCGATTAGATTGTCCAGGCACTTTAACTGTCTGTACAACTTCTGTCCTCATCCACATCTGTCCTGTGGTACAAAGCGCTTTTTCTCCATAATCACTGCTTCACATACAGCCTAGAGTTTCACTAAATTATTATAAGGGGAGAGTGAAGCTTTCAAAGATAGCATTTTTCTGCTTATAAATCTTACTGGTTTCATCTTGTTCATGAGATATATGCAGGTCTCCTACAATATCTGTGAAATCCTTATTCTGCCTTATAATCACACTGTGCCACAACCATCACAATGATTAAAGGGATTACTTTTTTTTTCTTCCTTGTGTGGTGAGATTAGAGGAGTTCAGTTAAATGGGAGAAGGGTGATGAAGGAGCACAGTTATATATCATGATCAGTCTTGGGAGGAGGTCTTTAAAGGAGCCCTTCTCATGCTGCTGAGGTCTCAAGGAGCAGCATTTCCAAGGTATGAGGATCAATGGACACTCATCTCCCACCCTCTTTCTGTGAGACCCTAGTACTGGGTCCTGCTGCTGAAGCTGATCTCATCCTGAAAAAAAAACCAAAGTCTGCAGCAAGACTGCAAAATCCACTCAGCAGACGTGACATAGCCATCAGGTGATGAGAATCTGTTCTGACGGTGACACTGGGAGGACTGGAGGTTGTACCCCACCACGAGATGGGGAATCACGCACCAGTGGGAAGCTCTGGCATAACATAGCCCTTTCCACTCATCTCGCACCTTGGCTCATCCCACCTAAGTATGCTGTCATCATCCTGTGAGATTCACAGTGTTTTCTTTGCTGTTCCCATTTCTACCCATCCTCCTGGCCCTGCACTGATTCTCCTCTTCAGTGTGTCAGTTTGGTTTTAGACATTGGTATTGATTACATAATTTTCTTCTAAAGCAAGCCCTCATAGCTGTTGTAGTAGAGACAATAATACTCTTCTACCCATGATTACCAAATAGGATCTGGGGCTGGCTCTGACTATAAAGAGACCAGGGTAGTGGGGAAGAGGCACAGCTGTGGGGACAGACCTGTGTCTAATGGAAGTCCCAGTGGTCTCCAGTGAGTCCATGGTCCTGCCGCATCCCATCCTCTGAAACTAAGGCTTGAATATAGATTATCGTGTAACTCAGGTCTGCTGCCCCACAGCAGAGGGACTCAGCAATTACTTAGTTTATGCTTTGTACAGACCCAAAATGAAGCACTAAAATATTTGTGGTTTCTGGAGGAGGAAAGTGAGGAGAGTAATTTGTGATAGCACCTGTCTGACTTCAAGGTTACCAGAGCACGGAAGACACGTCTTGAAGCTCAGAGAGGAAATTATGAATCAGAGATGTCACCTTGCCCTTAGTGTGTCCTGCTTTTCCCAGGCACCAGTATGCCTCCCATTAATGTGTGATAGATGGAACAGATGGCTGGCAATGCTTGAGCAGGGAGATGGGTTACATGGAGGCTGCAAGGCTTTGACTTCAACTTAATACCATCAGCGTTGCTTTAACACTACCCCTTAGCTGTCTGGTTTTAAAGGGCAGTGATTCTTTGTAATACTGCCACATCCTAAACTGCTGGACAAAGGGCACTGGTCTTGGCACTTAGGAAAACTTTGTAGCCCTATAAATAAAGAGACAGTGAGCTATCATCTGGCCTTTGGAAAGTTTGCAGAAGGTGAGGACAGCTGAAATCTGAGCATCTACTTCTTAAAATCCCTGTCTCAGTTTTCTGTAGCCCTGGACTCGTAGTAGCTTCCTGCCTTTCAGGGATGCTGCAAAGATCAATTAGACACTTGCCAGATTATGAGACAAGTTAGAGTGTAATTTTCATTTTAAGTACTGCTGTTTAAACCATAATGCCTCTGGGAAGAATTTAAGTGACTCCCTACCATCTTGTGCTTGCATTCACTTCTGAGGCAGAATACCTTTACCATCTCACCCTTGTCCCTAATTTTACCGGGCAGATTGCCGCTGTGGTTTTTGAAAGCAACCGAGGCCTGTTGTTGGCCACAGCAGAGGGAAGGAACTTGGCAGGGAAGAGAAGGACCTTTCTCCTCTTCCCCCTTTCAGCCTCTTTCCCAGTTTCACAGGCAGTTTTGCTGACTAAACCCTATCACATCCCCTGAACGTTCCGAGCTGGCCGCGTTTGGCAGCCTCCTGCTAATGAGGAGAGCAGGAACACTGAAGTCACCCCCAGAGCTCTGGAAACAGGACCCGAGTATCAGCTGTCCTTGGCTCAGCCCTCTCCCCTTCCCGCCGAGCGGTTCCCTCCGCCTGCGTGTCTGCGGCCAGAGGGCGGGTTTCTCTCCCACCCCCAGCGACGTCTCGGCAGACGCCCCTGTGCGTTTCAAGGGAGGTGGCTTCAGTGGGTGCTTTTCACGTACTCGAGGGGGTCACCCGCTTGGTCCCAGTGACGGGTCTGGGACGCTCGGACGTGCCGCCCAGTAGAGGGAGCAGGGGGAGCGATGCCTTGTCCCCACACGCTGTACGTGTGCGCAAGCTCTCGGAGAGGCTCCCCCGACCCAAGCAATCCTTACGCGCCGCTCCGCGGTCCCGCGCGTGGGTCAGCGTGGGGCACAGAGGCCGGGGGAGACCCAGCCTTCGCGCTACTGCACCCCGCATGGATGCTGCGGCGGCCAGGGCGTAAATGTCTTCATACCTGCTCATTAAAATACCGTAGAATAATTTATGTGAGTAGCGTGCACTAATGATCTCATAATAATTTGACATGTTGAGATTAAATATTCAGTATTTACAAATATATATATAGTTATTTGTAGAGTAAATAATTTAAATAACATATGATGATAATTACCCTTTGACTAACACGAGTTTGATTCACATGGACAGTGTCCTATTTTTCCCTAGAGAGCAAATAGTGTTTGTAGCTTCTTGCTCACCTAGGGCGTGTGCTTGATTCTCATCCTAAGGACAATTTGCACCCTGTTGTATTTAGTTCTGCATATCAGCCAAGGGGATTGCTGTACCAAGGCCACAGTGCAGCGGGCAAGTGAAAGCCTCTTCTTGGAGGCTGGGCTTATTTCACTTGATGTGGGATGGGCACCAGCAGCCTGCACTGCTCACACTGCAATGGGCAACATAAGCTCAAAGTGGAACCAAAAAGGCAAAATACCAGTGTCAAAAGATAATGCATCATTTTCTGATCACAGTTACTGCACACCTGCCTTTCACCAGCTTAGTTTAGGTGGTATGAGCTCATCTCCAATTAGTTTGCTAAAGTTTATAAAAGCCAGTTGTTGTGGTTTAACCTGGCGAGCAGCCTAAAACAGCAACACAGCCGTTTGCTCACTCCTCACCCCCTCCCACAGTGGGATGGAGAAAAGAATCAGGGAAAAAAGAAGTAAAACTCATGGGTTGAGATAAAGACAGTTTAAAATGATACAAGTGAATGCTGCTGCTACTACTACTACTACTACTAGAAATAATTATAATAATTAGGATACACAAAACAAATAATGCACAGCACAACATCCCACCACCTACAGACCACTGATGCCCAGCTAGTTGCCAAGCCACAGTCTAAACCTCCAGTCAGATTCCCCCAAGTCATGTACTGAGCAAGACATCATATGATATGGAATATCCCTTTAACCAGTTTGGGTCAGTTGCCCTGGCATGTCCCCACACAGCTGGTGGGGCAGTATGAGTGTCTTTTACTCGATGTAAACACTAGCAACAACAAAAACATCAGTGTGTTATTAACATCATTCTCATCCTAAATCCAAACCACAGCACTATACCAGCTGCTAGGAAGAAAATTAACTCTATCCCTGATGAAATCAGGACACTATTAGATACATATTCAGAATATCAGTTCATTAATTTGCTCAATAAGAAAACTAAAGATAGCATCAGCTTTTCCTGTAAAGCTGTCTGGTCACAGCAACCCAAATCCATTCCCCTTACAGTAACACCCAAATCATTGGTGCTACTATATTTAGGCAAATCTCTGTCTTCAAAATTATTTTCTTTTCATTTTTTTTTTGAACTTTAGACAATTAGCTAAACAAAAACCATACTTCTCCCTCAAAAGTGTTTGTCTCAGTGAGCTGAAAAACTATTGCTTATTTTATGCAAGGACACTGAATAAGCAAAATATTTTTTCTCCTTTACACAGTTTTCTTTGCTTTAATTTAAAGAAATAATTTTCACTGAAATGAGAATTCACTCTGAACTTTCAGACTTTTTATTTGAAGCAGCTGGGAGGGAATATATTTTTTTTAAATGTCTTTCAAATAGTCCCTTTTGGTCTGAGTGACAGAAAAAAAGAAAAGGTACAATTAAAAATTGCACCCAACACAAATATAGAACAAAAGTTTAAAGCCTCCCATTAGGTTCAAGTATCTTTGGATTAGACCTCAGTGGGCAGGCTCTGCTCTGACTTGTTCCTCTCTAATTCCAGAGTGATTTGAACGGGAGCTCCTTCATCCTCAGCAAACTTTAGTAAACAAGCTAATTAATCAGTGTACTAAATGTGGTCTTTTATTACTAGTTCAGTTTATTTCAGCCTGAATACATACGCAAGGTGCAAAGCACCCGACCAGAATAGTTAATGGAAGAGCATACAGGGAAGCTAGGCTATAGTTCTGTTTGTGTTAACAATAATTCAGGAGTATTTAATACCAGAGGCATGCTTATAAAGAATTACACGGGCTGAACCAACTTTTGAAATCAATAGAAAGAGAGTATGGAAAAAAATCCATGCTATTTCAAACTCACGAGTTACTGGAGAGTTAACCAACCACTGAAAAAACATGTTATCAGGATGGACACATTTCTAAAGTGTATTCTGATTTTAGCCAAGCCTTATCTTCTGACAGAGAAAGGTTTTGTTGGAAATCTTCCAGTTTGTGCTTCGTGTTATTAGTTTTTTCCTCTTGCTTTTTTGAATACAATGATTATTTTTTTCTCACTGTGGTAATTGGAATAGAAGTAAATGTGTGTTATTCTTCCAGCAGTCATATTCCCTTCAGTGGTTTTCTTTTAAGTAACAAGACACTGCAGCAGTATAAATTAAAGGTTACACATAGGCACATTGGGTGGCTATGATGATTTACAGGACTGGCGGTTAACAACGGGTAGCTTGTTGTGATGGCTCAACTGCCAACATGACCTGAAAGTGAATCTACATGTGCATTTATAGTTAGAGACGTGCTCTATTCCATCTGTAAGGGATCACTTCAGCTTTTTCAAAAGTATCTAACAGAAAATGCCTTTGCTCCTGTGAAAAGGAGAAGGTTTGCTTTGTGGTTTTGTTTCCCTCCTGGCACTTTTATTTGCAGCCATTTCAAAACTGAGTTGTCACAGCCTTGGGTGAGACTCTTGTGTGAGGGTCTTTGAGTTCTTCAGCTGTAGTGTTTTAGATGTTTAAAAGTTCCATGGAGCTGCTGCCTAGAAAATGTTAATAACAACAGTCTGAGATCTAGAAAAAGATCAATAAGTAATGACAGCAGACCACCAGCCATTGGCTCAACCCAAGGTCTGAAGATGTGCCATGAACCTTCAGAAAATTTTCTCTGTGGGACATCAAGCAATTTTTTAGGGCATGTGACATGACTTGCACATTGGAGCCCTGTCCTTTATAATTGTAGGAGCTGGCTATTTTATTTTTGTTTTGTGCTGCACATGGTTTTCTGCCTTGGGGTTTGAGCTGTGTCTGGTGCCACAGATGCAGCAGATGAAAGCCGGCGAGTTCTGCAACAGGGAGTTTTGTTACATGCAAAACAAAAACTAGAAAGCTAATTAAGCATCACCAGGCTCCCCACTCGCTTAGGAGATGTTTGGCCTTTAGCAGAAATAAGCACTGTTCCTGGGAGTGTAATGGCAGATATTTGCTATCTGTACAATTAGAAAACCCTTGAGATGATGAAAACAGCTCTGTGAAAATGAAATTGCAAGCCTTGTTCTCTGCCATGTGACTGTTGGATGCTTCCTCCTGTACTAACACACAGTACAAACATGTATGCTACACTGAATGAAGGGCAGAAGTTAAATAAAAGATGTGGATTTTCTTAGTGATGAGAACTGGCTCCTGGAGCCTACATGTTAAGCACTGGAAACAGCTTGAATCTTCAAAACCTAAATAAAAAGAGCATAGAAGAAGTTGCTGAAGTAGGAAACCAGCAATTCACTTAGTTTAGGCTTTGGCTGACACTGGGGTGTTTGTGCACAAATTCTTTGCATCAAGCCAGAAAAAAAAGAAGAAAATTACAGGTAGCAGGGAGAAAGCAATGCAACCAAGGGGAAAAGATGTAAAACTCAGTTTTCTTATGTATTCCTTTTGGAATACACCATCTCTAGAAGTAGAAGTAGAGGAAAGCCAGGGAGACAAGCACTGTTGCACCCCTGCAACTCATCCTTCCCAGGGGAAAACCCTTGGTCTTTATGCCCATGAAGGAAACAGCCCCTGTGGCACTGCTGGGAATCCAGCTCACAGCTCTTCTCTCTCTGACCTGATATACTTCTTCCTTGTTAAGTACAAAAAGTTTCAAAGCCATGATGGTAATGTGTCCTTTCCAAGGGCTAGTGGCTGACCTATATGATGGGGTTATAATATCTCTTGGGTTTTTTTGCTTTCCATCTCTGAAGCCTATGATATTATGGTTTGCGCTCAGTTCTATATGAGTAAGCAGCGAAGAATCATAATATAAGTACATCACAGGCATAATACCAACCTCACCAAAATTCATAGTAAAACTCTCACTGACTTCAGAGAAAGACAAGCTGCCTCCTTCAAAATCCCTTGAAAAAGAAAAAAAAAATAATTAAAAAAAAGTAAGCTTTAAATTGGGATGGAACTGTTTTAAGAACATGTATTCTGGTATGAACAAAGTGCTTTTCCTCACAAGATCATTGATTATTTAACTTGAAGTTACAGTCTTTCTTCCGAGAGAGATTCACTATGGCTGTTTTACAGTTCTACAGAGTATGACAGAGAGAAACAAAGCTGGTTGCTATACATAGTAAGATCAAGGAGTAAAGTTTAGGCATTTTAACTATTCCACATGTCTCAGATTTTAATGAATTCCAAGAAATAAACAAAACCACACAGTTGTTTTTCAACACTAATTTATATATATGAACGTGCGCGTGGTTCCAGTGTGCACATTCACGAATCCCAAGTTGGGACATCTTAGAGACCTTTTGCCAATGTCTTATTTACAAAGACTAGATTTTATCTGTCTATTTAGCAATCACTTTTGATAAAACAAAATCTGCTTATCCTGTGCTTTTTTACTCTTTATTACCATTTGGTTAATGCACTTGTTTTGCCACATTCTCCATTCTTTTGTATTTCTTTTCTAACACCATTGCTTGTGGAAAATTAAGGTCTTAAACCCAAGGCTTTCCCTCACCGACAAACTAACTCCAGCATGAAACACATCAGGCAATCCAGTTTGCTGCTCTAGAATTCCAGTCTGACTTTTACACTGCCTCTTTCCAGGACATCTCCCAAATCCAAGCCTGGGGGTCCCGCTACCCTCCCCAATAAACATATTGTTAGCCATTTTAAAAGGCAAGTAGCAGAAGAAATCCAGATGATTTATGATACAAGTTGGATATTTTTTCAACTGGGAACAGATGGATTTTCATGTATGTACTTGGTTTATGTGGCAAATTTTTGGTAGCAGGGGGACTGCAGGGGTGGATTCTGTGAGAAGACATCAGGAACTGCCTTTGTCAGAAGAAGCCAGTTCCAGTTGCCTCCAGGCTGAACAAAGTGGGATAATTATCAGTGTAACCTGCTTTGGTGAGCCTGTCCGACTATTTCATAGAGGTGCTATGGGTATCTGGGCCAACATTTGTTCTTCTCCGAGCAAAGATGAAGTTAATTGAATTAACTCTTCTATACCACATTAATACTGCTAGAACTGAAAGAAGGATACAGCCTGTTGAATTTGTATTGTTGCTGCTCTTTGTCTTAATGTGCAGCTCTTCTTTTTGCAACATTTCCTAGCAAAAGGCTAGCATCAATTCATCTTTAACAGCATTTATTTTTTAAACTCCAATAACCATAGCATAAGTGGGTTACCTACATGAGTGCTCTGGAGGCACTGAACATCAAGTAGCTCGCCTTTGTCACCTCCCTGCCACTGCAAGTCGCCCAAATAAGCTTTCCTGTAACTGAGCTAATGATAAATCTGCAAATCTGAAAGAACAGCTTTCTATCTTTAGGCTTCAGCTATGCTTTTCTTTCGTGTGTATAGCCTATTTATGGAACGCTGCTGTTGAACTTGAATGCAAAACAGAAAAGCGTTCTTGCCTAAATTGTCTATAAATACCTTCCAGAGGAGCTTAAGGGCTTTCACTGTCCGAGTAGTTGTAAAGCCCTCAGTCTGCTGCTTTGCTCAGGTATTTGGTTATTCCCCATTCAACATCTATCTTCTGTCTTTAAAAAGAGACCCCCTGAAATGCGTATCTCACCCCTGTGTATGAGACTACTTTTAGATAACCCCAAAAACATTGATGCTGTATGGTCTATGAGGCAAGAATGTCCAGAAAGATGCACTTGAAATCTGCCTTCTTGGATATACCAAGGCATAGATGAACATACCAATTCTTTAGAAAACTAACAAAGGGAAGGATTTTTGCTGAAATAACTTTGTAAATTACTAGACTGGACATGTTTACCAGTCCCATATTCCCATCTCCAACAGTGGTCAGAACTGGATACGTATGAGGACAATTTAAGAAAACCCACAGCAAAACTGTTAGACAATAATTTATAACTAGGAACTTTTTCCACATTCATTAGTCACATATTAATGCCCTCAAGCAGAAGGGTTGTAAGTGTTTTTCAAATCCTGGTGTTTGAGTTTGGTTTAGGTTCCTTTTTTCGGTTTGACATCCTGTGTAACCATCTCACCCTCTTCTTGCTGGGGTATCACAGGTCAACAAGCTGTTTAGGCTGTTCACTCAACACATTTTCCTGTTTTTATGACTCTTTTAATCTCTTTGGAGCTTGAGCTGGAGGTGGGAAGGAGTGAAGCCCTGTAAAAAATTTTATCACCAGGATTTCCAAATGCATCTATCTCTATGGCTTGAAGCAAAGAGGCTCAAGAACAGAAACAAAGCCTATGGCATAATTCAATACAAGTTGCATAGAGCATTCTAATTTTCTCCCTCTTATGATGGGGTTGTATGATGTTAGTGAAGACCTCTGTGCCTTGCTGGGTTGTGGCTGCATTTCAGAGTACTGTCCTCAGCAGCCTTGAGTGACACCGGATGTGTCACAGCTTTTCCAGCTCCCTCTTGGAACTCAGGAATGGAAGGGCTGTCCTGTGTGGTTATCACAGCCGAACAGTCAAATCACACAGTGTATCAGTCATGGGGAAAAACTGCAAATATTGGTCTTGGAGAATGTGCACGGAATGCCAAATTATATTTACACCAATGCAAATGTATGTGCTTTTCCAGAGAGTGTTG
Organism: Heliornis fulica; assembly: GCA_013399135.1. Lineage (NCBI taxonomy): Eukaryota > Metazoa > Chordata > Aves > Gruiformes > Heliornithidae > Heliornis > Heliornis fulica. The sequence goes on along the minus strand of VXBZ01000420.1, from coordinate 629,637 downwards.
AAGTAGTGAAAAGCAAATTCTTAATAACTCAAGAGCAAAACAAATTTGCTTTCAAATTTAAGAGATCATTCAAGAGGAGAAAACTGCAACCTACCCTGAGCTTTGTTTGACATTGGAAAATGAACATTAGCCATAGGTTTGATAGCAATAATGTAATATATTTAAATTTCCTTAGGTAACCAACCACAAAATCTCTAAACATAAGTAGAAAATTGCAAGATAAATATGTTAAATTTAACTTTAAATTATTAACTAGCCATTGTATTCACTGATGATTCACTCTTTTTATGTATTGTAAGTCAGTTGACAATGATAGAGTTAATACTTGTCTTTTCTGCAGGAATTTATGGCTTTTTGACACTGAGAGGAGGGTACAGACATAAAAATAAGAAATGCTTTGTAAAACAAAATGTTAAGCTACTTGAGTCCATGAAAATTTGTTTTGGTAACGTGTGCTATGTGTGTATCGATTCTTATTATTATGTTTGTTCAATGTTTCATTATGTAAAACAATTTCCAAGGACAGCTCCATTCCAGGAAAGTTGAAATGAAATAAGAATTTGTCAAACAAGAATAGTCCTTGGACTGATACAGCTTGAAGCAAAGCTTAAAGCAAAGTCCAAAAGATCAGAAATCAGCCCCACAAATGAAATTCTGGCTTTATAGGAAAGAGTGGGGAATATGCAACCCAGAAAACATTCCACATAGTTTTAAAAAGTCAAAAATGTCCACTTATGAAATTGTACAAGCTAAACATGCTGACATCATCATTTAAAGGGTAATACTACACTATGGGTTTGCCTATTGGGTTTGGTTTTTTTCTCTTCATCCTATACATCTCAAGTCCTGCAACTACTAAATGCCTTGTGAGTACTCTCTTTGATGTACACTCAAGCAGGGTTGGAGACTCTAAGTAGGTGGCTGTATGTGTGTTGCCACACAAGGATGACCTGAACAGACATGAAGGCTAAGTCAACCCTGGGAAAAGATGTCAGTGAAAGTGGGGGTTTCACTGACTGTCACATGTTACCATGTTGTGTTTCATAGGATGCTTGCAAAGTCAGGCCAAGTTCCTTCCTGCTCATGCCTCATCACTAGAATTTGCCTTCCTTATAACAGCAGGATCATGTATATTATGCATAAAGGAGGGTATAAGAAGGGTCCCTAATAAATCCTCAGTATAAGCCAAAAGGTTAGTAGACTTCTGCACAGCCTTTAAGCAAAAGCTGGAGATTTCTGGTTGGTGGTGGAAGTTGGCTGAATCCTCCCACACTGGAAGTGCCAATTTCTGGTAAAGAAATACACCACCATATTTCTACTTGCTTTCAAGTTCTTGTATTCAGAACTCATCACACTTAAATTTTGGAGGAAGCTCCAGGAGTGGAGGACAGAAAAAAGAATAGTACTACTTAGACATGAAAGGGTGGGATATAGTTGAGGTACTCCAAATAGCGTTACCCTCAGATTATGTGAGAGTCTTAACTCTTAGCTGCTTCCTGATGTGATTTACATTAGCAGCAAAAGTCAGCCCGTTGTTTAGATTCAAGAAGCATGAATACTGCCCTCAGGCCCTAATCGAGGTTATGTATTGAAATGCTTAGACAGACTTAGGTTACCGGCTCAAGACCAAGGAAATAAAACTCCCATCTCAAAACGCGTCTCTCAGGCATTTTGTTACAACAAACTTTGTTTGTCTGAACTGCTTTGTGTCTAAATGTGAGGGAGGACATAACCTTTCAGAAAAGGTGTGAAGAAATGTATCACTGGGAACAGTTCCTTGTATTTTCAGGGCAAGTGGAAACCAAAAGTCTAATGTCACCCCTAGCTCTACACATCTGTGCATCCTTCTTTCCCATGTCTCCTCCTCTCAGTCCAGGCTCATTTGTCAAAGAGAAAGGGACGGCTCATCCAGCTTCTAATGCTCTGTGCTGAAGTTAAGTTGGCCAGCATGCAGATGTTATTTCAATGGCTTGGTTTGTGAAATTAAATGTACTCTTTAATGTGCATAAACTGAGCAGTAGGAATGATTTAACATCAGTGCAGGAACCTTAGCTTTCAGTTTTCATGAATTATGTGTGTTTGAATTCTGAACCTTAATGCTGTACTAATGTAGGCATTTGCATTTAATGACACAGTTAAGCTGAATAGGCCTGCCACCTCCTAAACTCTTAAAAGTTTTGGCTCTGTGAAAACCTCTTGCTGAAAATATAAACAACAGCTGGTAGGTTTCCTGTCTGAAATGCTGTAGGCTTGATCATGAAAAGAGAAGAAACACAGCATCAACAAGATCTTATGAATCTTTTGACAGTTTTATGACCATTTTCTTCATATATTATGCTCCTTGTATTGGAAGTCTAATAAAATTTAAATAAAACAATATTATTTAGTATTCATATCAAATCATAACTACAGGAGGATGCATGACAATCACCAGAGAGATGACAGGAACAATATTTATCCCAGATTATTTAGATGTTTTGTTTCTTTAATAAATGAACCAAACTATGTAGACAGATCTGAAGGAATTTGCCAGAGACATTAAAAAAAGACTTGCTCTGACAGTGGGCTACAGTTGAAGTTACCTCTGACTAGAAGGGGCAGACCCTAGTGTCTTCCTTGCTGTTGAAGTGTGCCTTGCTCCATCAGCAGGCCCGCTATTTTCATTGGAGCTCTTGCAAAGTATGAGGATTTTTGCTTGAGGTTTTGCTGCATTCAAGGAGAGGGTTTGCTAGTGAGGAGGATCATGTCCCAGCACTCCGGGCTTATGCTCATGCCACAGTGTTTACTCTCCCAAGTTAGCACAGGGAGTGCTCAGACCAGTGCAATAGAAACTGGTCTCCTGTAGTAGGAAGAGTGGCACCTCCAGGGACCAATGTAGAAGTCACCATTAACTAGGAGTTAGACACCTAACAGCATGCTAGACACAGTTTGGGGGGTTAGGTATCTCCCTCTTGAGTACCTGCAGAAGATATCAAGGAAGCCCTGTCTCCAGCAAGGCACAACACTTACTTTCCTGGTGCTGCTTGACATAAACACCACATTTGTATTTACTAAAAAACACATTTCCAAGGTACTGTGTTAATCAGCTCCTGATGACTTTGACAGGAACATCCAACTGTCTTTGAGAATGTGGAAATAAGTTCCAATAACAATGAGCAAGGGCATATAGTCAGACTTATATGGAGGCATTGAAACAATGGAATAAATTCCATTTAATCTGTATTGAATCTGATATGCATAAATTTCATAGTTTCCAAGATCTTTAAAATATTTAGTTGAAATTTAAAATAGCAATTTTAATAATATATAAGCACAATTTCATAAGTTTTTGAAATTCTTTTTGAAAAATATTTGGTTCAGTGCATTAATAGTAATTTTACCTCCCCTTAAAATTTGTATCTTTGCATCTCCAGCTTTATCCCAGATGCTCTAGTTTTGTTTTTAAAAATCAACAATTACATCTTTTTAGAAAGAACAGTAGAATTTCACCTCTATAAGACTTAGGGTTTTTTCAATGATTTCACATTTAGCTAAAATTTTTAAAATCTTTTCCATATGAAAGTAGCTTTCAAAGTTCAAAAATAAATTTAGTTCTATGTTTTTGTTTTATAGTACGTTAACTTATTATGTTCAAAGATTAATTGCTTTTTAACCTCACAGCCTCCTGGAACATCTGAATCTTCCACAACAAAGAGGAAGATATAAAGGTGTGAAATTGAAGAAGAAAAATACAACTCTCAAAGACATATCAAACCTTTCAGCTTGAGGGTTAAGTATGGGCATAAAAAATACAATTAAAATTAAAAACAGTGGTGCTAAATTGCCCAGTTGTAATACATTCATTATGTGTGGATAAAGGAAAACACAACAATCCATAATGAACATATGTGCTCCTGTACTGGGTTTGCCTGGCAAGGTTTTGGTAGCAGGGGACTACACAGGTGGCTTCTGTAAGAAGTTGCTAAAAGCTTCTCCTAGGTCTGATAGAGCCAGTAGCAGCCAGCTCAAGGACAAACCTGCGGCCAAGTCTAAACCCATCAGCAATTGTGGTAGTGCCCCTGCGATAACATAGCTAAGAAGGAGGAAAAGTCGCTACACAACTGCAATTGCAGCCAGAGAGAGAAGTGAGGGTATGTGAGAGGAACAGCTCTATAGACACTTTGGTCAGTCAAGGAGTGGGAGGAAGCACACCAGAGAAGATTCCCCTGCAGCCCCTGAAGAGGACCTTGGTGAGGCAGGCTGCCCCCCTGCAATCCATGGTGGTTGATAGTGGAGAAGATATCCACCTGCTGCCCATGGAAGACCTCACACTGGAAAAGGTGGATGCACCTGAAGGAAGCTGTCTCCTGTGTCAGACACACTGAAGCAGGGGAAGAATGTGAGCAGTCCTCCCCTGAGGAGAAAGAAGCAGCAGAGAAAATGTGGTGAAGTGACAAACACCTCCATTCCCCATACCCCTGTGCTGCTGAGGGAGAGGAGGTGCAGAATTTGGGAGAAAAGTTAAACCTGGGAAGAAGGGAAGGTTGTGTGTGTGTGAGGGTGGGTGTTTTTAAGATTTGGGTTTATTTCTCATTACTTTACTCTGGTTTTATGGTAATAAATTACACTAATCTCCCCAAGCTGAGTCTGTTTTCCCTATTACTATAACTGGTGAGTGATCTCTCCCTGTCCTTATCTTGACCCAGGAACCTTTTATTGTATTTTCTCTCCCATGTCCAGATGAGGAGAACAATGAAAGAGCGGCTTTGGTGACACCTGGTCTCCAGCTAGGGTCAACCTATCACATCTTCTTAAGTAAAATTGTTTGTAAAAATAATTAGATTATTCTGAGTTCCAGGAATGTTCTTGTCAGTCTGGTGGATTTAGCAATGTGGAGGTATCAGCATGGCTTGGAGAGGTAGCAATTTGCAGTAGCAATAACACCTAATAGTATAATAACCTTAAGTTTAAGACTTCTGTCTAAAAAATGGGGGAGGGGGGGATGTGTGTGGAAGTAGAAATTAGATGTTTTTCATCATTAATTTTCAGGCTATTGTTTGTGTTGCTGTGATTTTTATAGCTGATTTAAAAACTAAATGAGTGTTAGCTTTTAGCTACCCTCTTGTACCATCAGCGTGATGCAGTGGGGTTAGATTTTCCCAAAACCTCATCTCCTGATTTTAGTCTCTAGTCAAGTATTTGAAGTGGTTTCTCCTTTATCATTTCCCTGACATCAAGGAGAGAAAAAAGGAGCCCTTTTGGTACAGATACTCTTTCAAAGCCAGGGTCGTGTTCATGCTTCCACTACATGGTCCAAACTCCAGTAAAATACATGGCCAACCACAAGGCTTCTAAGGCTCTGCCTGTGGAATTGTGTGTATTAATGTAAATTAATTTATTTTTAAAGTACAAACCAGAAGACTTGAGTGACCATTGTCATGTTTCTTTCTTCTCCCCAGTTTTAGGAGCTGGTTTTCCCAAGGTTGGGAGGAACATAGTCGCTGTTGTTTGAGCAGGAAGAACATGGCATCAGAAAGATTAAAAAACCCAAATCCTAACAATCCAGGATCAAGACTAAAAATAAGCCAAATAAAAAGCAACCAAAATTTCAGTGATCTCACAGGCCAGGAGAGCTACTGAAAGTGGTAAGTACTTGCAGCCTTTTACCAAAAAGTTTTGGTTTGCTAATAATAGCGTGTGAAGCTTGTGCATGTGGACAGTGTCAGAGGGCAGACTTACACAGTGATTGAGATTGTTGAAAGAAGCTGATTCATCAGGGTCTGGTGCAATTTTAAGGAGAAAATCTAGAAAGAGTGCCATTATTTCCGAGTACATTTCTCACTCACCGAGTCAAGATTCCCAGGAGCTATGAAAGGCAATCATGCGGTTCTCAAGTGATTGGAAATGTCATTATAATGTAAAATGAAGAAAACTTAATCCCCATCATTTTTTTCCACAGCTTTTTTTCCCCTTCCTGGACAGATGTTCCTTGTCAACCTCTTGAAAAATACATGGACCATATTACAGTCTCACTGTAGTCAGCGCTAACCAGTGGTGTTAGTCTAAATATTACTTAAAGGCAAGAACGGGAACGGGCAAACCTTTGCTCTAAATAAAATATAAGTGGCTTTCTGGCCAGGTTGAGCAGAGGGGTATTCTAAAAAAGGGTAAACAAGGTTAAAAAAAAAAAGATAAACTTTGTGTAGTAGATGGTGTAAGTGGTAAATAGCCTGTTCAGAGATTATCAAAGTCTTTGAAAGAAAGGGCTAAGACAGGGTGTGGGACATCAGGGCTCTGAATCCCAGTGAAAGAAACTCAAAAATTATTTGATGCTTATTGCAAGGAACTGCCTGAAGAGCAAGGAATACCAAGGATGTCCAAGGACTCCAGATATGTTGCAAAACACAAATCACTCTGGATCTATGTCTCCTTGGGATTTTACTTTGGAGAATGCAACCACCTTGTCAAAGCTGCCTAAGGAGTGGAACCTAGCATAATGAAATACACTGGTTTAGCTACCGTAAAATTCACCTGGTAATTGTGTGTATTGCTCCTCAGATTTTTGCAAAATACTGCCCTCAATTTTCTCAGCTCCCATTTCTTAGCCCAGCCTACCTTCAGAAAAGGAAAGAGTTAAACCAAAAGCTGGTGTGACACATGTTCCCCGTTATAATTCTTATCAAGCTGAGATCATAGTTATTATCTCCTATTAATTTCTCTACTTAGCATTTTTACAGTCCACTATTTGTCAGTCTGGTCACCCTTACCAGGCAAGTGCTTGCTTTTTTTCGAAGAGAATAAACTAAATAACAACTGACCACAACCTGGACAGTTTTTTGTTGTCATACCTGTTTCCCAGGCTAGCTCATCACAGTGCAAAAGGATAACTTTGTACAATCAAAACTATGATTTACTATACGCAGTGTGCATTTTACCTGCAGTAACCAAAAGTCATTACCATTGGTGTGCTAAGTCAAATAACTTGGGCTCCCTCTAATTCTTAGAGGGCAGGTATTGACATGTCGGAAACCAGCCCTACTTTCATAGCACTAGCTGTCCAATTTCTCCTCAGAAAACCCAGGAACGGGTGGGTGCCTTGGAGAACTAATTTCTCTGTCTGACAAACTGTGGCTCCTTGCAGGTGCTGTGTCACTTTTGAGCAAGTGCACAGGGGTGGGAAAGTTTATAAGATTACTTGGTGATAAACAGTTATTTGCACTGAGGTAAAAAAGATGTAATGACTATAAGCAAAAGTCATGTTCCATAATACAAGCCAGACAGCCTTCAAACCATTGAGACTGAAGTTGACAATGTCTATGTTACCACCTAAGTAATGGCTTCACATGTCAGGTGAGGTTCTGCTCTGCAATCTCTGGGAAAGTCATAAGTTCTGATAAAAGCTGTCAAAATTTGGATCATCTAATTCCTGCCAGGTTATATAAGTATATAACATAACATAACATAACATAACATAACATAACATAACATAACATGCACATATAATTGCAGAAAAATATGCTTCTTATACGAACCCACATGGAAACCTGGATTCCCAAGTTAGGGAATAACCAGATAATGATCCAATTTTTTACTGTCATGGGAATAGAGCATGAATAAAGATTACATATAGGGTCCAACCTTAATAAACCTTATAGATAAGAAAGGATATATTTTAAAAAGTAGTTAATTCTGAAATGGTGAAACAGGTATTTTTCACAAAGGAAACTTCATTACATTAGCTTCCCTCAGAAATACATTATCTCAAGTTTGCTAAGAAAGGTGTACTTATGGATGCATTTATAATGTCTCATTCCTTTAGGTGTCTTTATCTTGATGAATTAATCTTTGCTGTTAGGCTAACTCCTGACATATTTTTCTTTCTATTTATTTTTAGAAAGTCTTCAAATTAGAACAGTCTGAAGGTTTTTTTTTTTTTCTACCCATAAATAATTTATTCATGGAAAATTGCAGCTTCCATCAACCCAAGGCTACTCATGAGTCTGTGTAAATTCAGTGAACAGAGACAACTGAATGCAAAGAGGAAAAACTTAAGTGCAAGCTAAAGAACTAGAAGATGGTGATGATACCCTTTATAGTCCAGTTCTCAGAGGATCCTGTGTTTTGTTCTACCCATCATGCAAACAATTTACCATTATGCAAGAATCATATCACAGAAGAACTGTGGTATTGGAGAACCAGAATGTAAGTAAATGCTCTACTGGATCTGCCCACCTCTCCAGTATCCTCCCCGGTGAAGTATGTTTAGACCAAGTGCGGTGTGTTGCTTCCCCAGAGCACTCTCACAGATGCTGCAGGGTGCATTGCTAGACCTGGGGTAGGTAACTTGGCATTTAATAACTCTTAAAGCATATTTTTTTTCTTCAAATGTGCCCCACTGCTTTTTCAGACGCGTGCAGGTTGTGAGAAGCTACACCTCTCTGTGTCCGTGAGTCCCCCAGCCTAATGCCATAGGAAATGAAGGAGCATTTCCTTTCTTAGCTCCGGACCTAGCCTTGACTAGTTTCATTTGATGAGTTCTAGTTCTCAGATTGGAAGAGGCAGGAGATATTGATCCCTGTTCCTGTCCTCCATGGCTTCCGGTGATTTTATGGTCCTAAGACAAATCAGAGAAATAAAAGATGTCCTTTGCTAGGGTGCTTTTTGCTGCCCTGCACTACAAGTGTTGCATGTACGGAGGGCTTTATGGTGGCTGGGTAGGATTTTCATGACTACTGATGATATGCGGTGAGCCCAGCTGACCTGAAAGGCAATGTACCTTGCACACTTATACACCTAAATCATTTATATGCCCTCTTTTTAATATAAATTTGTCCTGGAATCAAAATGCACAAATTCACCCAAGTCTTACAGGATTTTAACTTCACAGCATCATCTTCATGTGTGCATCTAAGTTGGCTAACTCCTTAGACTTTGCTGCTCTTCCATCTGAGCAGACACTCTGAGAGCTTTGATGTGACCATTCACATTTTGGGATTTAATGACTTTGAGCAGGGAGCTGAAGCAAAATGCCATACTTCACTGTTGATTTCAACTCAGCTTTGACAGTTTGCACAGGATCTGGTCCCAAAGAATGTGGTTTCTACATTCATATTTTTCTAAGAGCAGTCATCATGGAGTATTTATAAGCCCTTCAAGAGCTTTAAAGCAAATGTGAGGGAGCATTCCCATTCCTAGACCTCTGTCCCATGCCAGGGAAATGCACTTTGCTTTAACACGTAAAAACCTCAAGTTAAAAAAAAAAAAAATAATCACCTCTGCCCATAGCAGTGGGAGATGGGGCAAGTGTCATTACCTCACACTGCTGCATGGTGGATGGGAAGAATTTGGCAGTTAAAAGACTACCAAAGAAACAATTCACCTGTCTCTTTTTTTTTTTGGGGTATACATTATAGTTAAAAAATATATATACATATATCCTAAAATAGATATATTTTAAACATACATAAACTTTAGAATATTGGGGCAATAGCAAAATTAGTGCTCTGACTACTTTTTGTCAATTGGGTTTGACGGTAGAAATTAAAAACAACCTTGTGTAGTGTAAGCACATGCCCCTTTCCACTGGAGTCCTCGGGCTCATGTGGTGAGTGATTGGTGTTTCCTAAAAGAGTAGGACTCTCCACAGCAGTAGGTGGGTTTGGTTTTTTTGTTGTTGTTGTTGTTGTTGTTGTTGTTGTTTTGGGGGGTTTTTTTGTTTGGTTTTTTTTTTTTCATCAGTACAGCTGTTTTAGCTGTTCTTTTTCAGTGTCAGAAACTTCTAATGGCAAAAAAAAAAAGAAATGGAGTGTTATTTAAAGGCTATATGCAGTCTGATTCAAGATCTGGTTAGCCTATCCACTACTCTTGCAACCATATTGTTATATGTATTGCAGAGAGTCTTCTGCTAAGGGCTTTAGATTTAAGCAAATATGTTATCAGTGAAAACTTTCCCCTAGTCAAGAAAATTGGGTTCTCCTGTTCCAATACTCCATGTTTCTCAAAGCACAGCTGCCTTCCAGTTTCTTCAAATGCAGAACCAAATGCCAAGAAGTTGGCATTCTCTGTCCAAGAGGCTGAGTGGGCTCTGGAGACTCCCCTGCAGAAGTGCTCGCTGTCCACACTGCACCCACTTGCCTCCAGAGTGAGGAATGAGGACAATGTGAAGAAAAGTCACCATGTAGCTGCGTGAGGAAGGACAAGGGTGGCCGTGCCGGGTTAAGCACCCCAACACCAGCCTGTCAGCAGGGTGGAAGAACAGTTATTTGCACTTTGCCTGCAGTCCAGGTCCCCAAATGCATCCCAGCATGGTCTGCTGCAGAGCACAGAGTGTGCTGCACACCCAGCATCCCTGTAAACATTTCCCTTCAACAGCAGCCCGGCAGGCCGCGGTGTATTTGCATTACTGCGCGAGCACTTTGTGTTGTGAACAATGTAAGAAATCATTGCCCATTGTGTTTCAGCTCCTTCCCCATCTTCTGAAAATAGAACATACATCGAAGGAGTATAATGTTTTGCTTCGAGTCTGGGTTTGGTTTAGATTTTATTTTGTTGTTGGGATTATTTTTTTCTCTATTTTCATCTTCTTTCAATGATCTGATGGTGAAGCATCTGTTATTGTATAGCAACCTTTTGCACTGATATTGCTGCTTCTTAGGCACTTGATATGAACATCCTCTTCTTATCAGAAGGCTGCATTTCAGCTACTGGCAGGCATACAGGAATTGTCCCATCTAGCTGTGAGAGGCAGCTCTTTCTAGGGCAATTCAGGGCCGCTGTGCAGCATGTGACACTAATAAAAGTATTTTATCAACCTGTGTGCAAGGTAAGTCCAGATGGGCTAGGTGCAATACAGTTCAAACTGAGATTTATTTTTCCCTTTGTGCATTGTGCCAGTTTAGATCACAGTGGCTTCAGATTTTTCAGTTCACTGAGGAACTGGCTTCCAGATTCACTTTTAACTTTTGTGTCTCTATTGCTGTAGGAACTGGGACTCCATTTGGAAATGGTGGCTTCTATTGCTCCTGCTACAAAAATAAACCAACCTAACACCTATGCACCAGGAAGCCTGCACCCTAAAAAGAGGTATGAAAGAATTTAGGACAAGAGGAAATGGCGTCAAGTTACTCCAGCGGAGGTTTAGCTTCTTCACAGAGAGAGTTTTAGGCATTGGAACAGGCTACCCAGGTAAGTGGTGGAGTTGTCATCCTTGGAGGTATTTAAAAGATGGGTAGATATGGTGCTGAGGGACATGGTTTAGTAGTGGACAGCAGGTTAGGGTGATGGACTTACCTAAAGGGTCCCTTCCAACCAAGACAATTTTATGATTCTATGCAGCTGTGATGTGATGACTCTGCTTGTCCTGTCAGCTCCAGTAAGTGCAAGGAGAAAGTAGAAATGTGAGATCCAAATNCTGGTCACAACATAGAAGATATTAGCCTAGGATGTATCAATGAAATTTTCCAGCAACCCACATACTAAAACATGTTTGCATTAAGTGCTTCTTGAAAATTTTCAAGTAAGAAACAAATCAGTAACAGATTGTTTTCTATGTACTTCTTGAAGGAAAATAAGCAGCAGATTCATTAATAAATTATTCACCAGCTCTGCTCTTAAGCATACCAAAAGCTGGCAAAAAAGTCCATGGCAAAGGGTAATGCTAAATAAAAACACATAAAACAGGGACATTACCAGGTAGCATAACATAGAGATTAGTGGAAGGTCCTGACTTAGTCAACATCCTCATTAATGATCCTCAAGCGGGAGTAAACAGAAACATAATGAAATCTGTGGATAGCTGGGAGGGACTGTGCATGCCAGCATCAAAGAAATTAGATGCATGGATGTGAGATAGCACTGCACTAAAATCAAATGAAGAAAACTGTTTCATGTGTACTTAAAAGAAGAACCATAGCCATGTCTCACATTAATTTTCCATCCATTGTGAGGCATTGATAGCCAGGTAATAATCAGAGTAGCTCCACAGAAGTCAATTGAACCACCAGAGAAGCTTGATGGAAGCATGGACTTGTTTTCACCAGTTGATGAGCACTCCCTTGTTAGAGTGGCAGAGAAAGTAAAGAAGGTCTTTGGTCCAGCATGGTGAGGGGCATAATTTGCATTGCAGAGAGGCATAATGTCTTCTGACATAACCCATAGTGAGGCATCATACTCTGTAAGTTGTTCCATTGATTATACTATCAGTACTTTTAAAAAATCTGTAAAATTACTATTCAAAATGTTTAGAGGTGAGGAGGGTGAATAACACCAAAGGTATTTTCATAAAGCTGAAGGCTTGAAATGATGCACCTAAAGCTGGCAAATTAGTAAATGACTCACAGTACGTTACTTGCCCTGGCTGTCCCACACCCCATATTGAGAAAAATGTTGTTGCTGAGGCCTCCAAGTGCTGTTTTGCCTGCTGTTTTCATTAGAAGTCACTCATGTTTTATTTAGATAGCTTCAATCAATGTGTATCTCTGTTTTATTTTTCAGTTAAACCCTGCCAGCATAATCAACCTCGTCTGCAAATTGTTCTGCATTGTCAGTAAGTGACTGCCTTCCAGTATTGTAAACTTTGTGTAGTTAATTGTTCTTAGAGAATAGGGAAATATTTCTTGGTAGCAGAGTAATCATTTACATGACAATGCAATGGCACTGTGTTTATTTTGAATAGAAAATTCATCTCACACAGTTGGGTTTTTTTTTTTTTTGTTTGTTTGTTTTTTGGATTTTTTCTGTTTGGTGCCCTATGGGTTGTCCTAGTTGGGCAAGAGTAGAAAGGGAGACACCTGCTTTGATCCTTTAAAAGCAGACTAAGGAAAATGGGAATGATGGATCAATTTACCTGGAAAATCTTGCTCTAGTAATGGGAGGTACCTGGATACATTATTAATTGAAGACAGAAAGCAAGTAGTAGGAGTTAATGTCTGTTCTNGTTTGTTTGTTTGTTTTTTGGATTTTTTCTGTTTGGTGCCCTATGGGTTGTCCTAGTTGGGCAAGAGTAGAAAGGGAGACACCTGCTTTGATCCTTTAAAAGCAGACTAAGGAAAATGGGAATGATGGATCAATTTACCTGGAAAATCTTGCTCTAGTAATGGGAGGTACCTGGATACATTATTAATTGAAGACAGAAAGCAAGTAGTAGGAGTTAATGTCTGTTCTTGATGCAGATGGAGCTCACTGATGCAGTTCCTAAGAGCTGCATGCTAGGAGCCGTGCTGTTCAACATGTTTATAAACAGCCTGAAAATGGACTGATTATTAAAATGAAAAGGTCCGACAATTACAAGAGAGTTGGTTATCCTAGTGGAATCAAGGGTTGACCAAAGATGTACCAAATAATTTTGAGCGTGGAGTGGCTGGGTAATAAAGAGGCAGGTGAAACCCAGTAGAAGTAAATATAAACTGATGCACCTGGGAAAAAGTGATCTAAGGCTCTTCAACAAAATGAGGGCTGAGCGGGCTCTAACTGCCAGAGCAAGATCATGAAAACATCAGCTTAATGCTTGAAAAGACTGAATAAAATTGTAGGAGGTTCTAGGGAACACATAGGGAAGAACAAACAGAAAATACAGTAGGCCATGAAACTAGTTCACCACCAGTTTGAATACTGCATGCTGTTCTGGCCCCTTCACCTGCAAGTAAAATATCATGAAAAATTCAGGAGAGTGACAATGATGAGAAAAGGTTTGGGGCAGTTACTTTATGATAATGGAGCAAGCAGGCTATGACTATTGCTATTGGTCAGATATGACTAAGAGACGGGGTAGATTCTAGGGGTCATAATGCTAGGAAGAACCAGACACAGAATAAACCCACGGGGTTGGTGGGAGCCAACCTCGTTGAGGCTTTTCCAGCACTGCTTTTATGAGTGCTCAACATTTGCATGGCCTCAAGGGAGAAACAACACCAGATTGTGCAGCAGAAATTCAGATAGAATTACTAACTGTGGAAAAAAATCTCTACATTTAACTGAGAAGTCCCTAAAATTAAAATGGGTGGGAGAGTACCTGGGAGAAAGTACCATGAGTGCTTGTGCTGTTCTTGCTCCTCCCTAGGTATGTGCTTGGGTGCACAGCTGGAGTGCACGCGAGGTGGTGGCATGTGTGTGCACAAGCTGCTTGCATCCAAAACATGAACCATATGTTGCTTTTAAATCTTCTGAAACTGAGCAGCCTTATGTCCCTGATCAGACCTTATCTTTACAATGATGACCGACGTCTGGGACTTCCTTCTGTGTTCGCTTCCTGCTTCTGTGAACCTGAACACAGCTCTTGGGAAGCATTGTGAATTGACAGCTTCAGCAACTAAAAAATATAGACATGATAATCTGTGTCAGAAGATGACTGAAAAGAGAAACTGAGAGCTTAATTATGGCTGCAAAGGCATGGGCTCTTTGTACAGGCAATGATAAAATGAAGACAGAGGGAAGGAAGTATAAGGAGTAGGAATCACAGTCAGGTTTTGGAAACTATTAGTGGTTCTGTTTATGATCATAACAATACATCTAGAGATTTTTAAAAGGTGCAGCCTAAAAGGCTGCCACATTGTGCACCACACATTCTGCAAGAGCCACAGAACACAAGTAGCTTCAGTGCAATAGACAGTAACAGGGGTTATGTTGCGATCTTAGTTCAAGTGGGAAACGGTAATGTAAAAAATCCTTTTAAGGTGTTTTGTTTTGTTTTACTGTTAATGGCCATATGGTATATGTTAGCAGATCCAGCACAGTGGCTTAGAAAGGAAGGAAGGAGACTGCATTGTCATGGACATTACTTTTCTATTGAGAATGCAGGAGATGACAAACATACCAAATCAGCAATGACACAGAAAACATAATTGCAGTTAGTTAAAAATGTCTTGGTTAAACCAATACATTTGGTTTAACCAAGTACTGTGTGCATTAGAAACATAATCTATGCACCTCCCCAAAACCAAGCAGAAAACACGGTAATAGCATTCAAAACTCATTGATAGGTGTATCTGAATCAGACCTCCTGGGTGAAGGTGCTGTTTTGCTGTTTGCTTCATATTTGATGCTCTTCTCCACTGACACTTTCAGTGGCCAGTGGCCAGTTCCCAGAAACTGTCACAGACAACCATGTGTCACCAGGTAATAAACACTGAGAAAAACATATGTACAGCAGTTCCCTTGTTGCACAGATCACTTGAGTAAGTTGATACTGAGTAAAATATGCCAGAGGAAAAGGGTGTACTGGATAACACAAGTAGCTGGAAGCTCTGTGCACACTGGTGTTCTTGAGCTCAAACCACCGCAGATACATCAGCTTAAGTTAGCTGAGGATTGAGCCCAATGGCACATTATTTTGGAAAGAAAGCTCATCTTTGCGGGTGAACTCAGTTTTCAGAAGCAACTGTGCTCTTAATTGGTCACACCCTGCTGGCAACTGCTTAGGTTTTACTTTGAGGACAGACTTGATGCCACCACCAACTCTATTGTAACTTGGTGGTTGAGTGCTGGAACAGGAATTTGCTGCATCTGTTTTATCCTCCGAGTAGTGTCATAAACTGCAATTTTTCATAATGGACAGTACTGAAGACCACAAAAAGATGAATGAAAGACAAAATTGCCATAACAGTTTTTTTAGAAAATCAGATTTAAATTCTATCATTATTAATTGTATTTGGGGGTTTGACTTTGACCAATGAAAGAGCCTCATGATAGTTTACAGGGGTCCAGTATTGGATACAGATCTTCAAATATATTGTTACATCTGAAAAACAATTCCAATGCTTAGGCATTATTCTCTGCCTACTGCTCTAAGTATCTCTTCAGTATAATAATATGCATATTCTCCAAATCACTATGCTGTTCTCATCTTGGCTCACCAAGGAGCTGCTATGTATACTAATCTGTGTGGTATGTCCTATACATTAGGGTGCCTGGCTTAATTTGGAAATCTTCTTAAAATGCATAGTTGAATTATTGATTGTGCAGCTCAGAAGATGAAATGAAATGGGGTGCATTTTAGAGTTATGAATCATAAACTCCTGCTCAGCCAAAACTACTGAGGGATGAGTTCAAGCTCAAAGAGATGCTACCACTACACATTTTATATATGCTAATATCATGCTACCTACAGCCCTTGCTACATGTTTGTTGTTTTTCCTTTATAGCCATGCAGAGGAAGAGATTAGTGTGTAAAGGATTTAGGAGCACAGTTGCCTATGGTGAGGTTACGCACCCAAAAACCTCTTTTGAATGCTTCAGATATTGATTGTTGTCAGATTTCCATTTGGCTGAATAAGTGTTCTGAAAGTTCTCTGACCCCATTTCTTGTGTGCTGGTTGATAACATTTTATAGTTCAGCCAGTTATCCTTCATGCAAGACATTAGGTACATTTCACTTGCTCTCCTTTCCCTTCCAGAGTTAGTTTCAGCAAGCCTTTCTCATCCTCTTTCTTCCCCAGTCCTAATGAGCACAAAACTAATTGGGTTCATCTATACTATACCTATGAACATCCAAGATTATCCATCACTTCGGTTGCCCTTTTTGCACTGTTACGGTATCAGTACCTTGGTAATGGGCACTCAGCATTTCACACAGCCTTCAGGCATGGGTCCACTGTCCCTTTCTGCATTTCAATCATCTCTTCTAATTTGTTCTGTGCCTCTGCTGGTACATTGCAGTGTTTTGTTTGCTTTCTCTTGGCTGCCAGACACTACACTAACTATCTGAAGATTAGATCTCCCATTTGTCTCGGATCATTTTCCTGTGACCCTATCAGAGGAAGCATTAAAAGATTTATAAAATGAATGTGTGAAACAAGGATGTGCCAATCAACTGTACAGAAGGGGGTAAAAACATTATTTCAGTGACTGCTGATATGAGTTAAAAGAAAACTGAACTTAATAAAAAATCATTCTACTGATTTCTGAAACAGAGCCCAGGAGGCAGAAAGATTGTGGAGGAGACCAAAAAGATCAATTGCATGTCTCTGCTCAACAACCCATTTCTTAAAGCCCTGATTTTTGGTATAATCCCTCTGGCTATATTTTGACCCAGTCTTATTTGATTTATGTCTTTTTCACATTAAATTGTATGCATGAGGTATCCACTCAAGAGTTCACCTTATGTATGTTTCACCAAACGGAATTTCACTTCTATTTGGTACAAACCACTCTATCTGGTTTTATTATTATAAATCTTCAAAATTCTTCTCTGCATTATTGCTTACTTTCTTCTTGGAACTTGATTTACCCCTAACCATCATATTTGGTCTTCAGAATAATTAGGATCACTTAACCACTGCAGTAAGGTGAGAAAGTTAATTTCCTATTCAGTTTAGAATTTCACCATTAATGCCATGAATACTAAATTCATATTACTGCGGTCAAAGTCCTTGGAGACTGCTTTTGAAACACCTTCTTCTTAGCTCCAATCATTTCCTTCTTTCGTTTCACAAATGGCTTTAAATCCTCTCACAGTGTTGCAAGAAGAGTGGTATTTTCTCTTGGTTTCTTCTCTCCATCCTGCCTGCCAAGAGATAGACGAGATAAATGGTTACAGATGATATGAGCATAATAGGATAGATGGCTAAGAGTACTGCAAAAACAGTGCCCAGCAGTCCCTGAGGGGCAATACAATATTTCTGCCAGTAGCTCAAATATCTCTCAAGTCCAGTAAGCAACATGAACTGGAACTTTACTCTTCTGGGTGTCAGCATAACTCATCCTGCACGCTAACATTGCAATGGATGACAGGAGTGGATTTCCTCCTCTTCTTCATCGGAGATTTTATTTTCTTCTAGTGAGAAAAGGCTGATGGAGTCATGCTAAGTTGCAGCATGTAGCATATGGCTTCAGGAGCCCTATAGATTAAGGCCAATACATAGTTTTCCTAAGGAGTATGGGCACCAGGCACCTATGTGGTGTTGTGTTGTTTCTGAAGAAAATCTTATTTTCCTGAATGCCACAAGAGTGAATCAACAAGCAGTCCAGAAATTAGTGTCCACCTCTTTGGTCTTATTAAGTCTTTCTGATTTCTCAGACCCAGCCACTTCTTTTGCTGGTTTGTGGGTTTTTGGTTTGGGGGGGGGGTTGTGTGTTTTGGGGTTTTGGTTGGTTTTTTTTTTTTTATTTCTCCTGGTTTCCCTGAACTTATCTGACGTTTACCAGCAGCTGCAACCAGTAAACCCCCCTTGCCTCCAAATTTGCTGCCAGTCCCAGGGAAACTTCTCTGGCGGCACAGTTTATTTTCCTCAGCTATTTCTGCTTCCTGTTGTTTCAGCAATAACTATGTGGAGGGGCATTTAATTGCTCTTTCCATTTAGTCTGGCTGAAGTGTACTCAGCACACCCATCTGCTTTAATGTGACATCTAGATCAAAGAAAACTCCCCCTCCCCTTTTACAACAGCCAATAACATCTTCCAGCCTAACCTATCCACAAAGAGAGGCTTCAGCCTCGATTTGGATATACAACCAGAGCCAGCTCTGGGGATTCATTATTAATTTGAACATTAATGAGAAAATAAACTAACTCCAGTTGTTTTTTTTATCACTGAAGTGACATTCTAGTGACAGTTTTTATTTTCTCCTGCATTATTTAGGAACTGGAAAACAGAGGCAGGTCATGCTTTCCAAATAGTTGAAAACACTTGAAATCATACAGGAAAGCTGTATTGCTAGGTTTCAATTAAGTTAAATTATTAATGATTTTTGTGTCTAATTGCCTTATTACCTCAACGACAGACAGATTCAGGTCAGCAGTTCAGATCATTCTCATTCAGTGACTTTTTGCAATCCATGTCTAAGCCACCGGTCACCACCATGCTTCTGCCATGGGTTTGCACTGCCTTCCCAGTTGCGATGACATTGTGAGCGGGGTAGATCTGGGCACGCATGTCAAGAATGGCAGTTTTCTTGGACAGAAAACCACACTTTTCAGGGCACCATCCTATCTTGAGTATCTGTGTCATGAAGTCTTCTCATGTACTTACTGCCCACGCTTCAGAAGGCGTTCAAACCGTGCCACAGCCTAGCAAGAGAGGAATGCAGCAGGAGTATTCCTGCTATTGAGAGACTAGGACCCCATCTTCTCCTGTGCTAGGCATTGGGCTGAATTATACAGGCTGCAAAAGGAAATGCAACAACTGCAAGTTAGGGAACAGATGCCCCACAGCACCTTCTCTCCTTCATGCTGCAGTGCCAAGCTACTGAAAATATACTTTAACTGGCCAGTGTGCCATGGCTTAACCTACCCCTTAAGTCAAAAAGAATTTTTGATGCTCCATGTTTAAAAATAAAAATTAATATATGTTATTTATTGTGCAATATGGGAGGGGGTCTATTGTTAGGTTTTGAGGCTATTCTCAGACCTAGAAAAATGGTATTCAAATGAAAGGGAAGGTACATTTCAGAGGGAAGAGACTACAAAAGAAGAAAAAAATTGGACTAATTGTCCACAAACCAATCATCATAAATCCCCAGAATTTCACTTGTTATAGAAAGAAAACTGAACATTAATGTAAGAAATGCACCATTAAAGTAACGAAAGAGACTTACCTTTGACTTTTATTTGATGCTTATGAAAGCAAAAATGTAAGATGTCTTTGCAAAACACTTTATCTCCAACTGAATCTGCAAAGACTAAAATATTTTAATCAAATTATGTAGGAATGATGAGATGTCTTTCTGTAGTAACTGAAAAGCATTATCACCATGACTCTTTTGGACATTAAAAGACTCTTTTAGACATTAGAAGCCATTGTGAACTAGTCTTTTTCTTCCACTCGCCAAAGGCTCTTTAGAGTTTCAGACAAGATAGCAGTATAGCAGCTGGCCTGACTGCTCAAGCTAGCAATAGATGTCAAACCCTGCATGGCAGATGGGTGGGAACTAGGTGCTCTTTGAAGTCCCTTTCGTTTTGGACCTTTCTGTGATTCTGTGATTCTATGATTCTGTGAGTTAAAACTGGGTGCAGGGCTATGAGGTTTGGTCAGGGAGAAGCAGGATAAGGTGGGAATTCTCTGCCCCTAATTGTGGTGGAAGCAAAGGGCTTTGGCATGCTCATCCCTCCCAAAGTAGCTGCTGGCACAAACTGTACAGCTTGAAAAATGATGGGATGAGAGGAACATTGCATCATCAATCCCAGTTTTAGATAGACCTATCTGGAGCCAATAGGATATATTCCCATTTTGAACATGTGTCTCCTCCTCATCCTATGAGCCAAGAAATCACTGCTTCTGCTCCGCCTGACTCTTGGGTATCTACCTCTACATGCATGAACTATCAGTGCTGAGGCTTCTTGTGGTAAAATGCCCAGGTGACTAAATACTCTAACAGGTTTGTAGCCAGAGAAGATGGTGGGACAGAAATACTTCTGTCCCTTGAGCAATGTGTCCCGTTCTGTTGATGGAGAATTTATTCATCCAGGGCTTTTACCAATGAAAACTCCTAGCTTTCAGACACATGCAGAGGTCAATATCTAAATGTCAGGTTAAGCGCCCACCTTGGCCTTAATTTCTGCTTATGAACTACTCTTTGTTCTGTAATTTTTGCCTGAGACTGGTGCAAATTATTTTGCTGTGGCTTGCATGTAAAAATGAGTGTGGGAAAAGGAAGTATGCAAGAATATGAGGTGTTCTTGTGGTAGGGATGGATCTCAGACTTCTTTCTTAAACCAGGGCTTAAACCAGGGAGATGACAAGGAAGAAGAAAACAGAGTATGTGTAGTCTGTCAGGTTCTAATTCAGCGTTACTATCTATCACTAGTTGTTCAAGAAATCACAGAATCACAGAACGTTAGGAGTTGGAAGGGACCTCAAAAGATCATCTTAGTCCAACCCCCCTGCCCGAGCAGGATCACCTAGATTAAATCACACAGGAATGTATCCAGATTGGTCTTGAATGTCTCCAGAGAATGAGACTCCACAACCTCTCTGGGCAGCCTGTTCCAGTACTCCATCACCCTCACAGTGAAAAAACTTTTCCTTACATTCACATGGAACTTCCTATGTTCCAGCTTGGACCTATTTCCCCTTCTTCTATCACTGGCCAACGCTGAGAAGAGACTGGCTCTGTTCTCCTGACAGTCCCAGTCTGTGAGCTCCGACTGTGGGAATTGCATGTATCACTCTGTGAGAGTTGAGTTTTCCTGGATCTGTAGCAGAAAGTCCATGATGTTTATTTGTAGCACTCCATAACATTTGTTTTTTACAGTTGATGAATTTTTGTCATGACAATCCTTCACATGGGAAAAAGGGTGAAAACCAAACAAGCCACATAATACTTGACTATGAAGTAAAGAAAACACTGTGGAATATATTTAATGTGGGACAACTGGTTTAAAAAATAAAAAAAAAAAAGCAAGCTTGAAAAGCATAAATGTGTACCAATGAACTGGTCCAGATGACATGCATCTCTGAGAATAAGGTAATTCATTACAGAATGTAATGGCTCAGTGACAGTTGTTTATGGAAGTTCATGGAAATCTGAGAGAAAGCCAGAAAGCAAATAGGACACAGATCTTCAGAAAAGAAAGCATAAGGAAAAAAAAAAAAAGAAAATAATCAGAATCACAGAAATTGCAATTCACTAAACCTAATTTTAATACATCATAAAATAATGAAATCCTCATTAAAGCTCCACATCTACCTGGGGGATAATGGAATAATGAGCAGCAAACAATGCAGATATCAGAGCACCAGGGTGGTATGTGTGATAAATCTGAAGAAGAAAATGGACTGGAATCCCAAAATACTGGGTGAAGAGTTCAAATAATATAACTTGGAATGATGATTTTTAATTTTTTTTTTTTTTCCGTGGGAAAAAGTGTTCTGGAAGCATCTAAGGCTGCAATTTGGTTCTGTTACAGGTTTCCTGGGTAAAACACCACACTGAATTTGAAGACCTAAGGGATAGCCGCTGAATGCTGGGGTGATGGATATGGAACAGGAGTAGATTATGGAGTCTTACAAAATGATAAAACAGCACAACAAATCGGTGTGTTTTGGTGTTACTGCCATAGGTAAGTTATATACTTCAAATGCAGAGAATAACTTCTCATTCTGTAATCACACCTGGGATGTGGCATTAAACTGAAATACCTCATTACCTGCCTGTCTTTATAAAACACAAAAAGAATTGAGGGAATTCAGATTTGAAGAAAAATTATCAGACTCTTGGAAAGACTGATACACAAGGAAAGATTAGGTAGCTTAAATATATAGCTTTTCTAATCAATAATTAAGCAAGGGAAGGATAATGGTTTAAAAATATGTAAGAGAAGGATAATTATTTTGGATGATGCATGGTCCTAGTTCAGCACAGTCCTTAAATACATGCACATATGCATCAGCCCTGCAAAACACCAATGTATGTGATTTCAATGGAGCTTAAGCACATATCTGAATTTAAGCACACACTGAAGTACTTTGATTAATTGGGGCCATAATCACAAGTAATAGTATGAAATTAAGAAACGGAAAAATGTAGGCTGAACAGCAGGAAAATCTTCCAAACAGTGAGATATATGACACCGGGGAGTAATCACTCAAGGGAATTGGTGGAAACCTCATCCCTGGACACCTTTCAAGTTTTGCTGGACAGAGTACTGGGAAAATATCCTTTGGGGAATAATCTTGCTATTGCCTCTTGAGACCATAACTGCATGACCTAATGCAACTTTTCTGTCGCTAAGTTTTTCTGGGATGGCTTGCAACATTAAGCCTGACACATAATTTTAATGAGCGATGATAGAGCAACAGGCTGGTGGCCTTCTGAAGCTCTTCCTTGCCTTCCCCCATAATTCACTGGGTCTTTTTGTTATTTCTTTATATGTAATGCTATGAGAGACAAAAACAACAAACCAAAACCAAACCACAAAACACCATGCTTAAAGGCTAGTGGTAATTTGTCCTTTTTCTGCTCAGTGACTAAACATTGTTTTCACTCTCACCTCTGCATTAAAACAGAGCTTAATCGAGCTTTGTTTCATTCCCAGAGCATGTGTGGTGAATATTAGAGAACTTAATTGTATCTTGGAAAAGCTCATATCTCTGAGCATCCCAGCAGAGGCAGCATTAAAAATTTGGGTGTTTTGGTGATTTCTTCATCATTGTTTTGTTGTGGGTTGCTTTTTTATTTCTTTCTCCATGTTGCCCTGGAAGAAGGGCAGTTGCAGAAAAGGACTGTCCTAAGCACGCAGTGGTGGATTCTCCAAGAGACTTTGCCCACTGGGTAGAATGATTTTGGTGAGCCAAACGTGCAGCTCAAAATGCAGTGGATTTTTAGTTGCTTTAAAACATGCTTTTTCTTAAAGAAAAACATTGTAGAAAGATGTGCATTGTGGAGGACGTCGTTAAAGAATGGTTATGTGACCGAGGATGTGAACAGCTGGACATGTTACGGTTGATGCCAGTTACAGATGGAAAAGTACAGAAGAACAAGATGAGGCCTAAGTGGTAAACAGGGAACAAAGAAGAAAGAATACCATGAGAAAGAGAGCATCATGAGTTATGCGAAGGCCCTGTTTTCAGTTCGGTTCCCAAAACATTCTCGTTCCCATGTTGTTTTTCAGAAGCTAGCTGAATTCTCTCAAAACAGTCTTGTTTGGTTCTCATACTCTTAGCTCCTATCTAGAACCCCTGATCAGTAAACTTAAAACATGTTTTTCTGCTAAGTACTAACCAATCAATACTTGCAAAAACAAGTTGTTATCCAATCAGGTACTGACACTCAAATTGCTGTAATGTAACTAAAAAGTATAAAATCACATGAAGTTGCTGCAAGTAGTTGAGACAATAAAAGGTAGTCACTACCTTCGGTCTCCCAGCGTCTTCTTTCCGACAACGCATCATCCACTTGGACTGTTGGACGCATATTGCAGCCTTCTGGGAAAGGCCAGGTGCTGTGTACCACAACTTTGCAGAGATCTACTGGAAATGGAAATGTTTGACACAGATGTTATAACTCTTAGATTTTCCTTCCCCCTGGCCCCCAAGTTTCACCACAGTCTACATTCTTTCTTTATTTTTGCAGTGTCGGTGAGATGGGCCCTGATTTTATTATTGGGAAGGCAACATTTTTGTTTATCGGTCTTCATTTTCCACAGCATACCAATGCATCCAGAATAGAAGTTCTTAATGTCAAATGCACATTTCTGTGCCTGCCGTCATGACTAGCAATACAGCTAGGAACATGTGTGAGCATCTTCCTGACTCATGGTATGAGTTAACAAACAAGTCCAATGAATTCCTTTATCCCAATGAAAAGGACAGTCTTGCGAGGTCTCCAACACTGGAGATGCTTAAGAGCTTGTTACATAAACAGCTGGACAGGATAACAGATGAGTGAGTGTTCCATTGAGATGGAACAAGTGGACTCGTTTAGGCCCCTCCAGCTCTCTTGGCTGGACCTTTTTTTGTGTTCAAAGCTGGGAGTGCAGAAGTGTCTCCTTATCTAGGTCTGACCACTGGGGTAAAGTATGGCATCTTGAGTATGTCAGCACTCAGGCAATTGGGAAAGGGTTTTTTTGGTTTTGTTTTGCATGTGTGTGTGCGCACACGCACGTGTGTGTGTTGGAAGAGTTTGATTTATTTGGGTCCTTCTCTCCAAAAGGACAATATGGTCTGGGAGAAAAGTGTTTGCCATGTTCCAGCCAAGCACCATTGTTTCCAGAGGTCTCTTGTAAGCATTTCTGATAACAAATGTTAAAGCAAAGGCAGACTTCTCATCCCTTTTCCTGGATGCCCTTGGCTCTACGGGGAACAAGGGGATTCATGTTTCCCACCTCCTGTAGACCTCAGGGCAGGGACGGAATGTGTCCCCCTGGCCCCAGGATGCTTCGCACTTGACCTGAGCCCCATCTCTGGGCCAGGCATGCTGTGAGTACCTGGGGTTAACAGGCCGAGCAGCAAACTGGGATGCAGGGAATACTGTGGGGAATTCTTGACAGGCTGGATGCAACTGGTTGCTGTGCTGGGGACAAGCGGCTGAGCAGCCATTTGGGAGGCTGGAAATCCAGTGGGTAACTGTGCTGGAAAGGCTTGGGAGGGAAGCAGGAGGTGGAGTAACCAATCAGGAGATGGGGAAACCAGCAGGTGAAGGTTCTTTGCCAGAAAGACAGGCTGTGATTGGCTGCTTGGCAGGGGACAAAAACCCCAAGCAGCCAATCAGGAGGTAGGGAATCCAGTGTGGTGTGGTTCCCTGCTTGGTAGGCAGGCTACAATTGGCCGCCTGAGAGGGGAGCAATGAGCAGGACAGCCAGTCAGGTGACAAAGGATCCTTTCGGGAGAGGGCGAGGGGCTAGGCCCTTGTGGGGGTGCACGCCGGGGCCGCCCGCGGAGTAGTGCGGGCTCGGGGGGCGGCGCGGGTTGGTGCCATGCGATGCGATGCGATGCGATGCGGTGTCGTGCCGGCCGGCTGCT
>VXBZ01000420.1:533333-604204 GCA_013399135.1 Heliornis fulica | reverse complement strand
GTGCCGTGCCGGCGGGGCTGCCCGCCCGCGGCCATGGGGCCCCCTCGTGCCCACTAGACTCCGCGCGGGGCGCGCCCGCGGAGCCGCCTCCCGCCCCCCTCACCCGCCCGCGCCGAGCCGAGCAGAGCCTGGCGGTCTCCGCAGCGGGAGGAGGAGGGAGAAGAGGAAGGATCTGGGGTGTCGGCGGAGCCAGAGGGGCTGAGGACCACCAGCCTTCCTCCGCGCGGGAGCCTTTGTGTCCCCCCAGCCCCGGCGGAGCGAGGGGCCGTGGGCAGGGGAGCGGACGCAGATAGCGGCTGGCGCTGGGGGGGGGAGGGAGAAAGGGGGGTGGGGGAAGGTTTCTNCTTTTTTCTCTTTTCTCCTTTTTTCTTTTTCCTTTTTTTTTTTTGGTGGTCTCTTCGGCGGCGGCTGTTCTTCCCCGGCAGCAGCGGCAGCACCGGCGATGACTCTGACTCTGCCGCATACGAATCGCCTGGCCGGTGGTGCTGGCTCCGGAGACGTCACCTTGCTCTGAAGTTGCCCACCTGGAGGAGGTAAATCGGAGCGGGGCTTTGGTCCAGAGGGGTCGGCGACGACGAGGGAGAGGAGGGAGCAACCGCATCCTCCATCCCCGCACACCCTCCGTCCTCCGGGAGGGAGCCTGTGTAGCAGAAGAACACGGAAAAGGAAAGACTGCTTTTTTCTTCCGTTTTTTCTTTATTTTTTTTTTTTTTTAAATTTTCTTCCTTGAGGGACGTTCCCTGCTTTTCATCCACCTCTTTTCCTCCTGGCTTTGGTACTGTGGCCAGGTTTGCTTCCTACCACCACCACGGGTTTTAATGGATGGATTGTGGCAACAGCTCCCTGCTGCAGGTTATTGAGGAACTGATGAGGACTTGCACCTCAGGAGCCAGAGGTGACTAAAGGTAACTAACCACCCAATGGATGGATGCTCATCAGCCCTTGCTTGGCTGTCAGTCGTACCCTTTCACAGTTGCATTGGGCTGAAGGGTGCCGGCTGCCCTGGGTGCATGATTGGATTGAATTATTTCATAATAAGGATAGTTTGCCCTCAGGGGGGCTGGATCCTCCAGGTAACAGAGGGGAGCGTCTCTCTGGGTCTGCATGTCGTGCGGGGTACAGTGGGGACAAGGGGAGTACTAGTTGGGAAATGCCTTGTAGGCTCCAGCCAGGTTGGTCTGTGGAGAGCCAGGGTGATGAAGGCAGTGGGTAGATGGAGGAGACCTGGTAGGTTTTATTCATGTTCTCCCTTCTGTTTTTCTGTGAAAGACACCAGGTCGAACCGGTGGGTTGCTGGCATTACACTCAGAAATTTCTGAGTTTCATGTGTACCCCTTTCCTCATGCCCACCCACCCACTTACCCCTTTGTGGATCTGTGTTTCTCTTTAAATTGCTGAAAGGTGCCTGGTGAAATAATTGATTTCCTCGATAGTAGGGGGCATGGGTGGGGATGTTGCCAAATTGAGGGGCTGCATCAGGGGTTGCATGAGTGGGGATATGGGTTGATAGGGTAGAGGACTGCATCCAGCCCAGCGACCCTGGGTTACAGGTAGGCATGAGCCTCTCTCTTCCTTGCAGTCAGAGGGAAATGCATGATCCAGGTAAATATATTGTTAGAGATGTTTAGAGCTTCCCACCTCTGCCTGTGAAATTGTGATTGCCGGCCCTAACAGTATAAGGCCAGAGGGATGTTTGAGCAAGAAGGCCAATATGTATGGCTGCAGGAAGAAAATTGCTTGATTTTTGTTTTTTTTAAAGTCATGGTTTATTTGCTTGCCTAATTCTTTATTTAAGTTCCCCTTGCAATCATTTCTGACTGTTTAACTAGGAAATACGGTTGTAAGGATGATGATCGCCCCTGACCATGAGCCAGAGAGGAGCTTTTTCCTGTTTCCCAGTCTACAGAGCCAGCCCTAAGCTGCTGCCCTTTATTGCTAATGAAGATATAGGTACAGTGCCCCAGAAATGTGCCTAGAGTACCTGGAGGATTGCCTTTAAGTGCTGAATTTTATCAGCAAAATTGTCTGTAGAAAAAATGTAGCCCCCGGATGCATTTAGTTTGGTTTTTTTCCACCCTTTCCCTTACAGACTGGCAGATGTTTAGTTTTGCAGGAGGGATGATGAGGTAGGAAAGGAGCCTCTCTTTATCTCCCTTCCCTGGTAGGCGTGTGATGCTTCTCTGCGGTAGTTAAAACAACTTGTATGTGACCAAAAGCAATGGATTGTTGTCTGCTTGTCACTGTAGCATTTATCCCTTTAGCCAAAACAACCCATGTCAGTTGTTTTTACTTTCCTGTTTAGATCACTCATTAGAAGGTAGTAGCATTTCCACTCTCCCAGTCATGGATCCAGGCAGCTGGCTGCTTAGGAGATGCACAGAAATAGGGTGAAAATGCTGTCTGTGTCTTGATATAAGGCACATAGGTAGTGTGGTCGTTGTAGTTTCTTTCAGTGTTATAGCACTGATTATTCTGGAGTGTTGGATTAAGATTTTTCATAGCTGACAAGAAAAAAAAAAAAAAGAAAAAATCTTCACTGGAGTTAAAAATAATAAATTCCATTTTTGTTGTGGAATGCTGTCTCTTACAGAGCACAGCCAATGCTGTCTGCTTGGTATTGAGAAGTAGTGTGTACTTTATACAGCTCATTTATCATCATTTCTAGGGCTTCGTAATATGAACAGGCTTCTGCTGTGTATTAGGAAAAATCCTTCCTTGGATTTTTTTTTTTTATGGGGGTGAACCAGGTATTGCAGGTTAAAACAGGCTTATGCCAAAGAGTCTGCAGAGAATATGAAACTGGGAAGGGAAGAATTCAGCTCACCCTTACCGATGTTGGGTGACAAAGTTCAGGTTAGTGCTCCACTATAAAGACTTTTTTTTCCTAAAGGTGAAACAACTGCTCTCAGATGGCAGGAGTTGCTTCCCCTTGTTGTGGTTGAAGCTGCTCCTGTTCCAGCTCCTTAAGAATGCTTTTTCCTTATTTAGGCTTTGCTTACTGGGAAGTGGTTGTTACCTTGTTACCTGCTAGCAAAAAATAAATTAGTTACAGATCGCTGGTGTGTCTGTTTCTGAAAGGACTGAAGTTAAAAAGCTAGTGTTGGCCTGTAAGTTCTGTATGATTTTTATTATTCAATAAAATATGAATTTTTGCCTTTTCTTCTGGGGGCTGTTAGGAGAAGATATGTTTAATTTCACATTTAATTCTGGAGCGAGTGAAATGGCAGTGCAAATTGATTACAGTGAAAGCCCCGAGTCCTGCTCTGTGAGGCAGTGAGATTTTAAAGGTATTTAAGGCTAGCAAGTCCTCACTCAGATGTTTTGTTTGATAGAAGTAGGGGTTGGATTTTCAGTTTCTTGGTGTCCTTTGGAGCAGCTGGTGTCTCAGCCTAGGAAATTTGGTCCCCAGTGCCTGCCAGGTTAATCCCCCTCCATTGTTTCCTGTAGTGGATGCTCAGCTGGATGTCCCACAGGTTGATATACCCCAGGACCTGTGTCCCTCCTCGCCATGGGTGATGTGGCAGAGTGCTTGGCTTTCTTATCCTGGCATTAATTGAAGAAAAGACCTTTTCCTCCTGCCACAGAAACCAAATATTTCTGCCTGCTGGTGCAAAAATGAAGCTGGTGTGTTTTGCTGTCTGAGAGGCAAACACATATGTGTTTGTATGTGAAGATGCAGGAATAAGCAGTGAGCTGGTTGGTAGATGTGCTGGGTATCAGTGTGCTGCCCAGTATAAGACAGCTGTTATAAAAATAAATAAATCTTTAGAGGCAGGTGGACCGAATTATTGGCCAGGACTGGACAGGAACAGGCATGACCTTTAGGTTTGGTCAGCATGTCAGCTGAAGGGTCTGACGCTGCCATTCAGGTTTTTCGCATTCAGAGCATGAGCATATGCATCATCCTCAAAAGTAAATGAGATGCACACAGGAGAGTGAAGTCTTTGTAAGTGGAGTAACCGTTGGAACTGTTGATTTATTATTACAGATTTTAATACTAATAATGTTGGGACTGGTGTAGATTGACTAGGAAACTATTTCATGCATGACACGGTATAAAGGATGGGCAGAAGATTGGTGAGAGATGGAATTCAGGGAGCAAGAATGGATCAATGAAAAGCTAAAACATGGAGGATGGGCATGAGGCTTTTTTTGCCTTAAATAATTTTGCTTTCTTCTTTTTGGTTTTTTTTTTTTTTCCTTTAATTTAAATTATGTTACTTGGTGGTTGTGGAAACAGCCCAGTGCTGTGACTGGAGTGGTTTGATAGAAGTTCTTACTCCTTTGATCATTCTCGCACATCATAAGAGAGATTTGGAGGAACAACTCAAGAATTATTATTTTGGAGCAGTGATGATCGTACTGCTCTGAACGCTAGGCATTGCAGTATTGATGTATTGCTTGGAACAATACTGAGACACCAGGGCAGGCCTGCAAAATAAAGAACTGCTTTCCTTTCTACTGTTGATGAAGGGCTGCTTATTGGGATGGGTTGCACTTGGTGAGCACTGAAATTTTGAATGTATGCTTGCTGTAGTTCATGTGGACTGCCAGTTCTTCCCCGCTGGTCCCCTTCTCATTCAATAGATGCCCTCCTGCTGGGATGTGATTACTAGAAAAGCACCAGGATGCCAAATTTGGAGTGTACATACATACTTCAGTCTCTGCTATTTCTATAGGAAATGTTTTCAGGTGTATGTAGGATGGAGAGCTGGAAAATGTGTCATTTCTAACAGTTCGCTCTGCACCATGGTATTTGTAGGAATGTAAATGTCTAGGCAGCGCGGTCTAGCACGCTGGTCTCTGTCTCCTGGGGTCATGCCTGCCTTGGCAAATCTTTGTCGCAGTCCTCACCTGCACATAATATCAGGCTCTTTTATTCCTGCTTAGAATGTGTGTGAATGTCATAATTTCTCTACGTGCTGAGATGCTCCAGCACTCCCTAATATCATACTGGTACCTGCAGGCAGTGGAAACTCCTAGGCTGCTGAAATAGAAGGAGGAGCATCTCTTTTTTTAATTCTTGGCTACTGTAATGGCAAGGAAACCACTTCCTACTCAAATCTGTGATGTGATTCTAAGGCGTTACCCCCATGCCTGTTTTTAGTCTCTGTGTTTGTGGTGTAATACTTGCTTTGTGTTCTTCACTAGATAATCTCTACAGCACGCAGTCTGAAACGCTGTGTCTCTTGGTGCAAGCGAAGTGTTCCTTTTTAAGATTACTTCTCTAAGGACACCTTGACCCTGTAACTTTTACTTCAGCAGTCTTTCCAGAGAGCTTTCTTTGCCTGTGAGGCAGGTGAGTTTATCAGTCACTGCACCAAGCCTCTGTAGCTATAGCCAGGTAGCTAGTCTTTTCAGGCAAAACCCCTTAATTAGTTGTGTCCTGGACCACTGTTTACATACCAAGCAGTGCTCAATGTAGGACTTTTTCCTGGTCTGTCAGAAACATCTCTTTTCCTCTGGCAGAGAAATGAGGACTAAACCATTTTTTTTTAATGGACTTTTTCTTTCTGTTTCTTTTATCTTTATTTTTCTCCTCCCCTTTTAAACTTCTCATCTCTATTTCAAGCCTGCTTGCATCCAAGGGAGGTGTCACTGCATCTGCAGTGGGGTTCCAGCCGTAGTCGATGGAGTACTTCTGTTGGCTTCCCTGTGAGGGGAGGATGCTCAAGAATCTCAGATGTGGTATCTTCTCAAAAGACACTCCAGAGTCTCAGATCTTTTAAAAAATATTCCCCTCACTTCAACATCCTATTTCTAATAATTACGTTGTAATGCCTTTGCAAGAGGTGGCATTTCAGGCTGAACAAAGCTGTGTACGCAGGTAAAGACTTGAAATCTGTGCACACATCTAAAATCTGCTTATGAAAACAGTTTAAAATTAAAATCAAGACACTTCCTTTTGAGACATGACAGCTTTTTGTTTCAAGGTTTGTGAAATAGTTACCATTTTGAAAGGAACAAAGAAGTGTTTGGGAGCCTCCCTTATTAGGCAACATGTAGTTATATGTTTAATTTAAATGCCTAATTGTAAAAAAACCTGACAGCATCCGTTGTTGTATGGCCTCATGCTAAAGGTTATCTATCTATCTGTTTGTTTGTTTATTCAAAAGCATCTCGGGCAACCTGTCAGTAATTACATAGGAATTCTTTTGGTGCTTCAACAGTCTGTAGGAAAACTCCAACTCATGGCAGCGGATACCTGAAATATTTTTACAGTGTTTAGAGTAGTTTGGGTCAGAGCTTTGCTACTATTAATTGCAATAGCTTTACTGACTTGATTGCCATTGCATTGATTTATAGCAGGTAAGGTCACTGATTTTGAACTTTACGGTGGAGCTATAAGTTGTTAAAACTTACAGTGGAATGTTGTAATACAAAGGGCCAACATGGATGTTTTC
The DNA here is from genome assembly GCA_013399135.1 of Heliornis fulica. Taxonomy (NCBI): domain Eukaryota; kingdom Metazoa; phylum Chordata; class Aves; order Gruiformes; family Heliornithidae; genus Heliornis; species Heliornis fulica. The sequence goes on along the minus strand of VXBZ01000420.1, from coordinate 597,800 downwards.
TTACAGCAGTGCAAAGTGAAAATGAAGTGAAATAGGACGCTGTGCTTTTGTTGAGGTGGTACTTGATGTGTAATCACAAATTGCCTTACTATAGTAAGTCCTATGCAAAGGTGCCAGTGCTGAACAGTGCTGTGCTGAAAAGAGGTCTGTTCTAAACCTGGCACCTTTGGGTAAGACTATTAAGTGGTTTTATACCAGCAACAGGTAGTTCACTTGTGACAGTCATTGCATACGATGCATATGAGTTTTTACAGGAAGTCCCTTTTCACACTCCATGGGAACTGAGAACCCAGTTATAGAGGTGAGGATTCTGAGTGGACACTTTATAACATTGGGGGGGATATAAACAGGGCAAACAGACGCAGTTCTGGTTTTTTTTTCTTTGTTGAACTTGGGGAAGTGAAAAAGAAGTATCTAACAGTGCATCTAAACGCACAACACACGTCTGCATCTGTATGTCTGTGTGCACGCATAGATGGGTTTTGTTTGTGACATGATGGTGCTGATGCATAGAGGTTTTTAATTCTGTTGCTGCAAAAGACATCTTTGCATCGACTTTCTGATTCTTTGAGTTCTTGGGATGTAAGTGCAGTGATGGACAATAACAAACAAAATGCTTGTGCATGGGCCTGCAGTTTCAAACAGAGTTGCTCGGTTACTAGTCCAACCTCAAAACAAAAGAACCACGTTTTCAGATATGCTGAGCAACCACATGTTTTATTTGCTGGTTCTTGCTTATTTGCTGTGGCAGACTGTTCCGGCTCTGAAGTTGCTGATCCCAAGCCTGCCTTAATGAGAATTTTTTTTTCTGCTCTCAGAGTGCAGAAGAGAAACGTAACAGCGTTGCAGAAGTGCTGCTTGCAGCTTTCTTGAGGATGTCAACATTTTCCTTCAAGCCCAGAGCTGGGGTGTGTTAGAGATAAGTATACTAACTAACTTTTGGGCTTATCTAGGTTAGATGGGGAATTTTATGCAGAAGAGCCCAGCACCACAACTGACTGGCTATGTTAAAAAAAGAAAAAGGCAGCAGCTTGGCAGTTTGTGTTGGAGGACACCGGGAGAGAAGCGACACCCCAGTTTGGTGGGTCTCGCTGTTTACAAGCCATACAGAGGCACTGTGTGGCTGTGCTCTTCAGCACCCTGTCACAAACCAAGCATTGGCTTAAGCCCGTGAGAACAGTGGAGGGACCCGAGCCCAGTTTTTGATGTTCTGCTTGGGTGGGTACCTTGAATACTCAAATGCATTCCAGTGACAGCTGACCCTGTAAGGAGCTTTTCAATAGCTCCCTGGGTTTTTTCTTCAAACCCACCCCCCCATATTTCTTTTTTTTTTTTTTTAACCTTTTTTCCTTACCCTTTTTTGTCTTTCTTTTTTTCCTATTTTAATTTTTTTTACTTTTTTTTCTGTTCCAAAGACTGCTGAGGGAAAGGAAAAAAAATCAGCACCCATCATAGCTGTCTCTTTGAATAGGTTTCACTGTTAGAGAGAATTGAGGAGAATTTCGGGGATCATGTTAGCTCCTTTTCTTTCACGCTGCCTTTGTGTGTTTGTATTACTGACTGACGCACCGCACCGTCATTTCGAAATGGTGCAAATTCCCGTCACCCACTTCAAAGGGTGCAGGTTTTTTGTGGGCTTCTTGTTTCTTTTTTTCAGCAAGACGTATACCACAGGTTTTGTATCCAGAATATTTGCCATGTAACATGAATCTTGATTTGACTCTTTTGTCTGAGTGTTCTTCTGCATAATTTGGTTTGTTCACCCACCCCCGCCCCCCACTCCCTTTTTTTTTTCCCCACTATAACAAAAGGCTTTTCGATTCTGTCCTGAAAGACTTTTTATGCTAAGGTTCTCTGGAGGTACACAAAACTGGCCTATAATCCTGTAGTAGGCGGCTTATCCAGAGTATCCAGAGAACAACTGTTCTTGTTTCCAGCACACCACAGATTGCTGCATTGGACATTGCACCTCAGCTCAACTGCATGTGTGATCTAAAATGTCATTCCTTTACATTTAGAATCTTGCAATCAAAGCCTTTAATCATTTGGAAATGTGGTGTATATATCTCTCTTCCTTCCGAGGGATATAGTGATGTGACTACTGCACTTTCAACTTCCACAGCACAGGCTTCAGCAGGAAAACATCTTTTTGGATTATCTTTAATGGATGTAGTTGTGTGGAGTGAGTGGCTGTATGTCTTCCCCCCTGCCCCTTTTCCCATTCTTTTTTTAAGCAATATTACAGTTCCTGCTTTATTTGGTATGACTCCAAAATGATGCATGTCTCCCTGTGTAAAATTCATCCTGATGGGTATTTGAAACACGGTGATTAGGCTGCATTGAGTGGTAACTTGTGACCTTTTGACGAGTGATCCACAATTACAATCATAATGCACTTTATAGATCCCCTTAAGTAGGTCACCAATTTGCAATGAGTCTTTCTAAACTCTGTGCATTGCATTTTGATTTCAGGCATGGGGAGCACTCCTCGAGTACCAGCAGTGATTTCCCAGCGAAAGGCTGAACCTGTAACAGGGGAGTCACACCTGCGGGAGTGTCCCTGCTTTAGCAGGGAATGAAGGCGCTGAGCACACGAGGGTGATCTCACCTGGCCAGCTCTGTGTTTGCACTGGGGCCGATGTGTTGGGTAAAACCTGAGCACCTGTTGTAGGAAAGATGTTGCCCAGTGCACTGAAGCAGCTGTTTGTGCCAGCCTAAATAATGAAGTGATTTTCTCATCCAGGGGGCTCAGCCTGGACCTCAGCAGTGTCTGCAGGGATGTCTGCACCAGGGAGAATGGGGTATGGTGGGGCATGTATGTAAAAGCTGCCTCGTTGTTTCTCTTCTCCATCTTTGGGAACAGCAGATGGGGGGTTGTCTTCTCCAATACCTTTATGCTTGATCGCTCCCACATCCCATTCGAGCAAAGGGCAGACCAGTGCAACCCACGGGCCAGGCTGTAAGGACGAGGATGCGAGCTTTTGTTTGACCCTTTTCAAGCCCTTGGGTTCAGCACAGTGAGAGTCTAGGGTTCCTCCCAAGTTCATGTCATGTGGGGACAAAGCCTGTTCCAGCAGTAGGCATTGTGGTAAAGCAGGCAACATAAGCAAATAGGTAAATCAACATTAATAACCAAAGTAATAGGCAAGTTAGTGAAAAATAGCATGGAAGTGTGAGCGATATAGATGTATTTAACGTAAGTTATGCTGTTTGTTTGATCTGTTTCCTCCTCTTATTACTACAAGAAAATAAATGGCAAAGTGTATGTTGACCTAGGGGTGCCAAGTCCACTCCTAATTTTTAATTCAAATAGATCTCTGCTGGGTTGCTGTAGGAGCTGTAGTCAAACAACAAGCAGATAATAATGTGATTTTTTTTCCTCCCTGTAAATTACTTTTCCTTTTATACTATAGACATTTGTGTGGGTGGTTCCTCATTGACCAGAAAGATGCGGGTTTTGTTGTCTTTCATTTATGTTCTCTATTGAAATACAGAGTTACGCAGTTTTGTCTGTCACACTTGGGTGGGATACCTGGGTGATTTAATTTAAAATGAAAGAGAGATGTCTTCATTTTAGGGAAAACCATGGCTAAGTGGTGAGAGTAAGCAGGTCTAGCCTTTACTGGAAACCCTAATTAGACAAAATCCCATGTACGGTTGACCTTCACTATTGAGACAACCCTCAGAGAAGAAAGAGCACTAAAAATTAGTATGCTGCCAGTGCCGCACTTTTATTATTTGACGTTATTAAGCAAACTTGGTGTGTATTTCTTTTTTGAAGCGTTTGATTAAATGTGTGATCTTATCTTGGTGAAATGGCCCGCTGGGCTGCAGACAGTGGTGTTCAGAAATGAAATTTGTTTAGAGCCTCTGAACAGACATTTATTCAATGAGACCTTTCTTGAATAATAGATGTGACAGTGAGATAGCTGTTCAACGTGTTTTGGGGCTTGGAATTTTCTTTTTTTTTTGGTATAGGGACTTGCAGTGTGATTGGGGGGAGAAGATTGCACAACTGCATGGGAGTGAGAATAGGATGTTTATTTAGGAAATTACCATATGTTGCAGAATCAGGTCTCCATTCTGCCAAGAGTTATTTTTGGGCCAAGCTTTGCACGCTTTGGGACCTCCCTATTGGCATGTTTTTTGGCATATCAAGTGAAGCACATACATATCTAGCTCTGTATCAATAAACTTAACCTTTAGCTAGAGCTTTTCAGATGCGTATGTTTTGTGGAAATAAGAGAGAAACGCTGCAAACAAAAATCCACAAACATCAAACCAGAGAAGCATGGAAGTTCACTCGTGGGGTCAGTGCTGATGTCCTTAAGCAGTTCATGGCTTTATGATAGTCCCATCAAATCACTGAGTCTAGGCAAAGGGGCCTCGTCCATGGATAAGGAAGGTAGGTAGGCTTCACCAGAGGACACTGCCGTGTCCAACAGTGAGGAAATGTGAAATGTAGGTAAATACCCTCATCTTCCTTGTTTTTTTTTCTTTGGAAGCAGAGTGTTTTCTTATTAGGCACAGCTACTGTGGGATGTTCCACCAGGGGAAAATATTACCCTAAATGGGTAATTCAGTTTTGAAGCATTATCAGAAATGCAGTGTTTGTTTGGTTTTTTTTTTCCCCTCCAGCAAACCAGTAAACTTTATTGCAGTTTTCTGTACAGTACACAGGGCTAATATTTTAATGAATGTGTGGACTGGACAGTATTTTCAGCCCTTGACACACAAGTACACACCTTGCTTTTCGCAAATTGAAGCTAAGAAGTAACATGAATACCTGAAAATGTATTTTTTTTTTACTACTTTTTTTCTTTTTTTTACCCCCAAAAATGGACTTGGAAGAATATACTGTGGTGATCTCTGAGGGAATGAGATGAGAATTTTCTGAGTGTCTTAGACTTCCCCTCCAAAAGGGCCTTTTGATATAAAAAAGTTTACTTTTGAATGAAAGGAGTCCCAGAGTGCATCTGCTGTACACCTGCATTTTGATCAGTCCACCTCTGCCCTGCTGGTCCCCTGTGTTGTGTGTCAGCTGTCTTTACACCAAGTCAGATCGTGACTCAGTGATTTCTCCTCTTAGAGGTAAACCCCAACCTTTCCTTTCCAAGAGTTGGGAGAAGATGCGAGCTCCATGCCTTAATGATATGCTGAGGTGCTAGCTTAGGAAACTTCTAGAATTTGATGCTCCAGCTGCTCATTTTCCCTGCTCTTTGGTTATTGTGATTATTTTTCTTAAAAGGTGTACGTTTCTCAGGACTTTTTGATAACTTAATTATAGAGGCATTTTTCTTTCCTGGTACACAGATGCCAGAGGTAGACTTGTGAGGCTGGGCATAAAGGAGAGGAGTTCATGTCTCTGGGAGCTCTATGTATTTTTCCACAATGCTCACCTGAGCTTGCAGTATGATTTCTGCTTGCGAGGTGATCTGGACGTATGGTGTACAGAAGAATACAGCCTGTAAGCCTGTAGCTTGCACACACACTTTAAAGGATTCTTCCATAGATCCAAAGCTTGATAATGAGTCACTTCTGTAGCAGAAACATTTGAAAATGGTCCTTTCTGCAGATGAAACTTGCACATGGAACCACAGTCTGCTAGTAAAAGTAATAACTCTGTTACAATCTGCTCAAATTTGGTAAGGAAAATGAAAATGGAAAATTCACTGGACTGAAGTTTACTTGAAATTTGCTATTCCACAGAAAGAACTTGGTTTAAGTTACTTCCTATGTAGTGGTTTCTGAGCTAAGTCTGGTAACTTGTTTCTGAACTGTGAACCGTAACTTGGTATGTCATTTTTTTTTACTTCTTTTTTCGTATGTAAACACAGAGCTATAGCATTTCAAACTCCTAGTGGGACTCTAAAATGAGAAGAAAAATCTATCTCAGATAAAATTTCTTGGGTGGCTGCTAAAAAGGGAGGTAGCATTTTTTTTTTACCAGCATTCTGCTGCTCCTAAAGCTAAGTCAGTGCTTTTAATTAAGAAAAAAATTGCTTACCATACATTCTGGGTGTGTTGCTTGGGTTGGTGCTTGCTGTGAAGCCACCAGTGATGCCTCCTATCCTGATAGACGTGGTGGCCCTTAGCAAAGGTGCATGGGAACAGTGCTGCTCCTGCACCAAGAGGTATTTTATGGTGGTTCTTTTTCCCTGTCTGGAAGTCACCCATGCAGAACTTGAGGACTCTATGCAGTTGTGTGAGCTTTGGGGCTGTGGTTCTTGCTAAAACTCCTGCATGTGTAAGTGTTCTTGGTGGCAAAAATTAATGCTATACAAATGCCACAAGAAAGAGAAGGTTCTTCCTTACCACATCATCCTAGGACTTAAGGGAATGCACCCAGCCAGGTGTTACTCAGAATTGCTCAGAAGAGGACAGTACCCATACTGGACACAGCACATGGTGTCTTGCTGCAGCAGCACATCCTAAGTGTTACACTTGGCAACATTGCTTTCTTTCGACTCCCTTTTTTTTTTTTTTTTTTCTAATTTTGCCTAACACACCAAAAGCCACGTTAGGGTAAGGGGCTAATCACAACTGTGCAGTTAAACTTGTGTGTGTGCGTGTGCGCGCAGTAATAAGTTGGCTGTGTAATTATGTTGTTTCCAGCCTCCATGCTAATTTCTTGCTGGTTTAAGGGATAGACGAGGGAACCTTTGTGCCCTGATGGGTGTCTTCCCTTCTAGCAAAGCAGGGACTGATGCCCGGGTAACCCATTTTTTACCCACCTGTATGCCTACTCTGTTTTCTTAGTTTTCTCTACTTCAGACATCCAGGCTATGTAAAGATGACCTCTGTGTATCTACTGATGCTATCATAATATGGAGAAATTATTTAAGTAAGACGATATCTTTAATTAAAAGGCTCAGGAAATATTAATAAGTACAAAACCAAAATAAATACAAAATAATACCAGGAGTGCCACTTCGTTTAGTGCAGCTGTGGTCTTGGTACCAGGATTTCGCAGCTGGCAAGACATGTCATCATCTGGGAAGACCTGCTGGAAGCCACAAATTAATCACATCACAGCCTTAATGTTTCTTTGCAGAGTTGGCACTTTGATTTTCAGCTCTAGGTGCTGATTATTACATCATAGAAAAAAAAAAAAGATTGTGGCATTTTCTAATGGAGGAGGATGAGCAGATAGCCTTGAGGATGTCTCCATTTTCGGTTTGCACTGAGCTCACCAAGGGAGGGGGCATTTTTTTCCTTCTCTTTGCCTCTTCTCACTGCCTTGCATATCAGTTCTCATCTTATTTAGCATATTGGGCCAATGAAAAAATGATTTCTTGGTTTCTCATTTTGGTATGATTTTCTAGTCCTTGTCTCTGTGTTGCTTATCAGAGAAGTGTATAGTGAAGTCAGTTTTTTTCTTTCAAACAGAAGAAGCTGTCTTTCCTTTATTAACTTGGCTTTGGCCATTGCTCTGAAACCTTCTAAGCGATACAGAAATGTCTCTTAGTTTGCGTGCTTGGACAAAGGCCAGCAGAGGTTTCTTTGTGTGGGCTCGCTTTGTTTGTTTTCCTCAAAAACTGTGTGTTGATTCAGGCCTGTTGCTGCTGATACAGTCTTTGGATATAGTGTTTGTAGCTAATTAAAAATAGCCACTAATTGAGAGCTGAGTGTTGTGGACTTGAATTTTTCCTGCACATTTCTTGTGTGAGTTTTCCTGGAAAAGTAAAGAGTGAATCTGCTTGATGAGGCTTGCAGAGATCTGCTTCATTCAGTTTGGAGGCACATTTGAAAAGCAATTGAAAACTCTGTTTGAACACTCCAGTGGGAAGTTGAATATGGACATTGACTTCACCAAAATCATGATGTGCCTAGGCCTGTGAATTTTGGGAATACCTTAAAAGTGGTTGCTGTACCAGAAATAATATCAGTTATATGTCAGATATGAAAGGAGCAGAGATACAAAACTTTCTCCAGTTTATTAGTGGATGGTGCTTGGATGCTACCTTTGTGTATATTTTTTTCACTGACAGATGCTTGGCTTTTCCTTACAACTAACCCTGGCTCCAAAATGCTTGAGTTGCTGGCTGCTCTTTGGTGAGCATGGCAATCTCGTGAGTTTACCCTTTTGTCATTTCTCTGACATAACTGAACAAAATTGTTTGAGTTGCTTCAGTAACTAGAAGAATGTCCCAGTGAGCAGCCACCTGCTTTCCTGATACCTGCCCAGTCACTGAATTGGACTCAGTTGCACAGAGCACGATGCTGCTGCAGCTGGAGAGCATCCTTTGATGCTTTGGGACACTTTTGGTGGTCAGCTGGCCAGTTGATGCTACAGCCTGCTAGGGGATAAGCCTGGGATGGTTAACAGGCTTATTAGCAAGCTTTTATTGCAGTGTTGAAGCATGGTGCACAGGAAACAGGCATTGTTCTGGCTTGTTTGTTTAGCTAATTGAGATTTTATAATTATATTACTCTCCACCCCACTTTTGCTGCGGGATTAGTGTGTGTGTGAATTTTTATTTTGGTGGGGGGTTTTGGGGTTTGGTTTTTTTTTTTTTACTTTTTATGAGGAGAAGGATGAGGTAGGTTTTATCTCGCTGAACAGAGATGCCCGTGTGCAAGCTAATCATTTAAACTGGCCTTCTAGCTAATGGAAGGAGGCAGGCACCTCTGAGGCACGATTCCTTTCCTTCTCATGTAGACATTTAAAATAGGCCAGATGAATTGCACCCTAAAAAGCTTATTTCTCTCCACTGACTGTTAAGGTAGCCTAAGGTGACAAACTCAGATAGGCACATTTATATTACAGATACCTTAAGACAGAAGAGGTGAATCCCACTCTTGGAAATTCCTCTCCTTGGCATGCAGTGCATTTACAATTTAAATGTGAATCAGTGTGATAAGCCAGTACCCAAAGCTCATCCAGCAGAGAGTGCATGACAAGGAATTGGAATGGTTGATGGTTCTCACAGAGGTTTTGCCCAGGAGGAGCTCTTGTTTACTCAGAGGAGTGGCAAGAGTTGAGTTGGCGTGAGGCTTGTACCTTAATTATCACAAAAATAAATGCAAGGATGGTGGAATGTGAGTGATCCCTCCTGTTAGTTTTCGTATGTTGAGAGTGGGACTCACATTGTGTACTTTTGTACTTCCATGGCTCTTTTTTCCCAAGAGCATGTAGTAACCTGCAGACTTGCAACTACACCTCTGCACTCCCACTTTCAAGGAAATGTAAGTCTGTGAAGATGCAGAAAAGGCAGGTGCTAGGAGACCTGTCTGCCTCAATCTACCTGGGACTGCATCCCTTGGGTATGTGCTCTGGGATGTGGATTCCATTGGCGGGACAGAAGCTTCTGAGATTGCAGCCCTAAACACCTGCGCTCTGACAAACTAAGGATTTATCTAATGAAGTTAATCCCGTGAATATGGTGTGCATAGGTCCTACTAGTCTCTTAAGTCTCAAAAACCCCATTTTTTTCTCTACCCACTTTTCTTGAGTCCCTGAGAGCTGCAGATTGGACAGATGTTCCAGTGCAAGTTTCAGTTGTTTTCCCTCCATCCCCAAATTCATACCCCTTTGTTTTGCCATCTGTTTCTGTGGCTGGATGGGGAACCAGGCTGGGAAATAAAGCTCTAATTTTAAAATCTGCCTTGGGTTTGTAGCTCTTGCTTGGCTATTTTTGCTTGGGATTAGTTTCCTGGCTGATGTACAGCTCATTTTTGTGTAGCTGCTTGGTGTACAAGCTGTGGGACAATGTGGGGAATACAGAGCTGCTCAAAATGTGTATGAGGTTCTCTCTGAGTCATTGGTGACAATCTGAACCTTCCCGTTTCCAGTCATAGGTGCTCTGAAAGTCAGCCCCAATGTGTTGGCTAAGTCTCTTGCTCAAGGGATCTCTGAACATCACACACACACACACACACACACACACACACACGTATAGATACATGTATATGTGTGTGGGTAGGTGTACATATAGATATATGTGCCTGTGTATGTGTGTATGTATGGTAACTTGTTAGGGTGTGTTTTGTTCTTTTTCTTCCTACTATTTCTGATATACTTCAGAGGAACTTGTCACAATTGAACATCCAGTTCTGGGCTGGTATAAAACAGACAGGGATCCCCTGGAGAGAGCCCAGCAGAGGCCACAAAGATGATTAAGGGCCTGGAGCATCTCCTTGATGAGGAGAAGCTGAGTGAACTGGAGCTGTTCAGCCTGGAGAAGAATGAGACGGGATCTCATCAATGTTTATAAATATTTGAAGTGTGGGAGACAAAGGGAACTGGCCAATTTCTTTTTGGTGGTCTGTAGGGACAGGACAAGGGGCCACAGTCACAAGTTGGACCACAAAAAGTTCTGCACTGATGTGAGAAAGAACTTCTTCATGGTGAGGCTGATGGAGCACTGGAACAGGCTGCCCAGAGGGGTTGTGGAGTCTCCTTCTCTGGAGACATTCAAGACCTGTCTGGATGCTTACCTGTGAGACCTGCTCTAGGGAACCTGCTTTGGCAGAGGAGTTGGACTCAATCTCTTGAGGTCCCTTTCAACCCCTACAGTTCTTTGAATCTGTGATCAGTATCATGCAAACTCATTTCGCAACTAGCACAGATGACCAGTTGTGATTCAGGGGTTTGAGAATGTTCTTGATAAACATGCTTCAAGTCATTGATTATGAAGCATGTTCATGTCTTCCATGTTCTTATGAAACTGTGCATGTGTTTCATTACAATGATCTCGCTCAGATCTAGAGCATTTTTTACAATTTGTTTGTGTCTATTTACAGCGTAGTCTTGTTGATTTTTCTGCAGTTACTGGGGATTTATGAGTGTATCAGACCTCCTTCTTTACTTTTGGGTCAGCATTATCACCTAACTGCAGTGACCAAGTGAAGAGCTTTTGCACAGATCTGTTCTTGCAGATTTCTTGAGGTCACAAAGATAACGTGCATTCATTTTGAATAAAATTAATTTTCATTAAAAAAACCCCTTTGAGCACTATGAAGGTTATAACTTAAAAAACGCCAAAGAGTGCATTCAAAATCTGTCTCTGATCCTCTCCAGGGCAGCACTTGCAGACAAAGCCAGGGTCCAAGGGATTTAAACATGAATATTTTAATGGTATCTTAGTTTAATCTTCTTTTCAGCAATTTTCCTAATATTTGCAAGTTTGAAATCTGAACCAATCCTTTTATTGGAGCAAACTAAGTTTCTGGTTAGAGCTGGTGTTACACTAGAGACTTGGGTCAATACAGCTTCAGCCTCTGCCTCTGTAAGAAAGAGCTGATTGAGCCTGGGTAACATTGAGGCATTGCATTAAGACCAGCCTTTCCTACTGAAGGACCCACTTGAATAGACAAGTCCAAGCACCGTCTTCTTTCTGAATAACAATTCTGTATTTCTGCAAATCTGCTAGTATTGTGAGAATCTTAAATATTATTTTAATGTAGGCTTGTGTTCCCTCTAGTTTTCGAGCAGCTGTTACTACAAACTGTTAATGGAGCTACTCTGACTTCTGCAGCATTGATTTTCTTTTTAATTATTATTTCCTTAAAGGTTTCTTTTATTTTAAGAAAGTATGTAAATTTGAAGTTCTATTGTTAAAAATGGGGTATGGGGACTGGTTGGCATATATATGTGAAAGGACAGTTGTAGCAAAGAACAAGCTTGTTTACAGAGCAGTGAAAAGGTATAGGATGAATTTCAATAGCTATATCTGATGCCTACAGATTGGTAAGGTAGCATTTTGCTAGCTTTATCTATGGGTTGCTTTTTATTTTAAAGTTGAAGTTCTGGGTATGTGCAGTCCCTTAAGATTCCCTTAAGATTGTGCTAGAATACCTTATTATCATTATTATTTTTTAATATTTGGCTTTCATAGCTTATATATTCTTGTGAATTGTAGTCCTGGTTTGTTGAATGTGACTCAGGAATGGCACCAATGCTCGCTTTTTCTTGAAGTGATTTATTTTTTGTATTTTCACTCTTTTGTTTTTAAAGCCCACAACTTTAAAGGAGTATGGTAATTACTAGTAATTAACCTTCATTTGCCATTAGTTGTGTTGAAAGCTGGCATCACGAATACTATGAGTATTAAGAAATGTTTTAATTGGGTCATTAGATCCTATGTGATTTGATGATTGCCCAGAGAGAAATGATAACAGGAAGAGGTGTAAATGGGCAGAGTCTTAATTCAACAAAGCATTTATGCAGATACATTATAGGGGTTTAAATCCTCCCTTGCAGTTGTGCATAGGCTTTGCTGGATTTGAGCCTACACCAGATTTCCACCTCAAATGGGGAAGATTCAGTGTGTTGGCAGAAGTCGCTGGTGCAGTGCAGCTGGTGGAGTTGGTGTGGTTTGGCTCCCTGGGCATCATTTGTGCGTTAGCTGGAAATGGTTCCTCACATTGGGAACGTCTGCCTCAGTACTTCTCCTTTGCTGTGACTCTGCATTGAGAGTGTTGTTAATCTGTAGGAAGAGGGGAAGGGAAAAAAAAAGAAAAAAGGAGGGGGAAGATAGTAAAGTAGTAAATTCTACCTCAAAATGGAAAATGACATCTTCTTTCCCATTTACTGCACTGAGTTTCAATGGACACTTTGTCTGTGGCAATACAAGTGTGTATTTTTATCAGTATAATACATTGGTTCTCTGCTTGGGGAAAAGAATAAAAATTCCTAAAGGGTGTGTTGACTGTCTGGATTTTCATGTCTTCCCAGTGAATGGCTTTTAGCAGGAAATACTGAGTTAGATTTCAGAAGTCAGAAAAACCTTGTCATTGGGTTGGGGGTATGTTTCTTTGGCCTGCTTCCTTAAAAAGAGAAAAAGCTTCGACAAAGAGATGTTCAGTAGCCATGAAATATCATATCCTCTGCTATCAGAATGATCAGATTGTAAGGTGTTTATATTAACAGCACGATCAAAAAGTTTAATATTTTATCCATGTATCTTTCCTAGCTTTACAAAGTTTTCCCAGGAAAGAAAGAGCTCAGGTAATGGTTGTACAGGCCGGTATGCCCCATGTGATGCCTCTTGAACCTGTGGCCAAATTTGATTACCACAGGAGGAGTCAAATTGTTTTCTTTAAATACTGTGAAAGCTGGTGCCCAGATTTTCATAACCTCAGTTGTGGTTTTTTTTTTACAAGTGAATACTAGTGAGACCTGATCCTCAAATGATGTATTGAGACAGTGCTTATAGTACCTTCAACCGGGCTGAGGTCTATTTATACCATTGGAAGTCTGGTTTTAATTGATGGATTTTTGTTCCTTTTTAAGTGAACATAAATTATATGAACGCTTTATAGTCCAAAGTAATAAAAAATCTGAATTGTCACCATTTCTTTCTAATCATATCACAAGACAGATTGCCAAGTAAAGTATGCACATAAACTTTTAGCCCATTGAAATATGCATATATAATTTAATTTGCATATATTAAATTCTTAGTTTCATTAATGATTTAAGATTCTTTTGTAGTTGGAAGGCTCCGTCACAATTTTTGCCTGATTGAATTGTCTATTCTATTTAAATCAGACTTGGTAATATTGCTTGTGCATTACAGAACGATACTGGTAACTCTGTTAGACCTTTTATCAACACGACTAATTTATAACTGGCTGCAGTATATTATTAACCAAGAGATATTAGAGTGTAGGACTTCTCCAAAGTGGAAATTTAAAAGTGAGATGGCAATAGCAGGGGATGTAGCCGAGAAGGTGAAGGAAAGAAACCTTGGCACCTTACATCAAAAGAGCTTTTTCATACTGGCGTTGTTAAAAATGCAGTAAACTTGATTTTGGGGTTCCTTATAAACAAAAATACTAACTGGTATGAAAAAAATTCAAAGAGCTCTTGGGTTTTTCTGGTTTGGTTTGGTTTGGTTTGGTTTGGTTTGGTGGGGGCTTTTTGTTTTTTTTTTTTATTTTTCTATTATGCTACAGCAAAACAAGAAATACAGACTTCTTTAAACAGCATGGTAAACAGGAACCTTATTTTGCTGCTAGCCCAATGCTGGCTTTGAAGCTGCTTTTACTCATGGGCTTTTCCTTTTTGCTGGGATTGACTCTTTATTTTGGAAAGTAGAAGGACTATTATATTGCTGAGACAAGCTGATTTTTAAATTTTCTTTTTACTCTTTTTGAGGCACCTTCCCCTGTCTCATGTTTACCAGTAGACATCCTTCTGGCACATAGGAAATATGATTTTTAGAAGGTGGCACCATAGCAAGCTGTTACCATTGAGAAGCCATTTTGTTGTATCTTCTCTGCATCTTCTCAAAAACCGGTTACTACCAGTTTCTTCTCAGTCCTTTGGAAACTGGAGTTTCCTGATTCTCTGATAACCCAATAACCTACCTCTATTAAAGATCAGGAAGAGTCAAAAGACAGCAAGGGGGGATGTGCTGACTCTCTAAATGTTTTATGGTGGGACTTGCCCCCTGACTTTCTTGCAACAGTAGCAGAGTTGGGTATTTTCAGAACATGAGTGGACTTCAGTAGCTTCTGACCCCCCTTTGTGATATTTCTGGGGGAAAGGCTGGGTGAAGACAGAGCTACTTCAACACCTCCATCTCCTCCTTCACTCAGAAATGCATGTGAAAGGCATGCAGAGCTGCCTGATCTGTGGAGCACCTGCACCATGGTTTCCAAGTGCTGAAGAAACTAATTGAAGAAGCAACTGGTAAGGAGGGTCTGGGAAGTAGCATAAATACAGGTGTGTGTGTGTAATTTGGTGGGTTTTATAACAAAGTTGTTGAGGCTCCTCTCATGGAGTGGATGTAGGTTCTGGGCAGTGGAAATGCCTGAAGGAAGAGCAAACACTGGTGATAAAGTAAAGCAAGAGGGGTTGGGGTAGGAATGGGTGAATTGAAGAGCCCTGCGTGTTAGGTGTGTTAGGTCCAGGCATGTGCAGGCTGTTTGGTTGGGTTTTATGACCTCAATATTTTATTCACAGAGTGGATGCTTTTTTCATTCAGATTTGTATCCTTCTTTTGATCCTTTTTCCCTGCCTACAGTGTGTGCTGAAACGAGAAGCAAATCTGGACTGTTGCCTCCAAGAGATATGAATGATCAATACTAAGGGATGTAAATGGGTTATAATTCTGAGGAGAGCCCAGATCCTGTAGGTGCATGTGTTAGCTGTAGAAAAGAGTGATCCCATTAAGCTTAAGTGGGACATTTTAGGCATTTAAAAGTACATGTGTAGATTAATGTTCTTGCCTTGGTTATACCCCGAGATGTTGGTTAGGGCTGGTTTTGAGTTTCAGAGGTGCTGTGATTATAATCAAGGATTAAAGAAAGAAAGGGAGAGAAAGTGGACAATTACTGAGAACAGAGAAATCACACAATGCTGTAAAATTCCCTTTTTACTGTGGATCAGATACTCTCAGAGAACAAACTGACACTTGCTCTTGAGTACTTCCAGTTTGCACTTTGTTATTAATTGAACCGAGGACCAAAATTCCTACTTTGTTGATTGATTTTTTTTTTTATTTTAAACTGATTAATGTTTTCATTTGAATAGCACTGCTGACTCTGCAGAAGATGTGATCTTTTAATTAGCAGATGTCAGGATTAGCATTAGTGTTGAGCTGTAATTAGCATTTGTACGCATAGCAAAAGACCCAAGCTCATCTTGGCAGCAAGGAGAATGAAATTATAGGTAGTGGTGTAACTTGGATCTTTCCTGCATATCCATAACAGCTAGTTTTTTTTTTGTTTTGCTTTGTTTTTTTTTTAAAGTGAAGCCTACAAAACCACCACAAATACCATGATCAACGCATGAAGTCTAGCCGATTAATTGCTGATAGAAAAATTACATATAAATTATTGGTATGTGTTCTGATTGATGGTTAAATCATAAGATTTGTTGGACTACCAGAATTTAATATATCTAATTGTTACACGCTGATGCTCTTAAATTGAAGGCTGCAAAGTGGTAGTAGTTTCTTGACTAGATTGCAGCACCGTATGCAGAGACAGATGTCTCCAGTAATGGTATTTTGTGAGCAGAGGAGACCTAACAGAAGCAGGTGACATTCAAGGTTCTTAGGGTCCCACTTCAGGCTAATTTAAAGAACAAATGCATGGTGACTTTATGCTCCTCTTTGCAGAAATGAGGGGTTATGTTAATGGGGCCATATGTGAGCGTAGGAGGAAGCAAGAGGAAGTGTGTTTATCACAGGTCAGGGATATACAGAGGTACACAGCTACAGAAAGTAGCGAGATCTGATTGTCTCCAAGGAAGGAGATTTTTCCTCTCCCGCTGATGAAAAAACAGCATCGTCCCAAGTCTGTGGAAAGAGAACATCATTGACTAATGTGGTACTTAAAAGCTGATTACGGGTTACTTTGGGGAAATCTATTCAACAGTGTTTTATCCCTGTAAAGGAAGAATAGTAGTTCTTAATGCTGACGAGGCAATTGAAGACAGTGGTGATTTCTGTGACCACTAGTCAAACAAATAGACAAAAGTTAGTGGCTATGCTTTTTGATACACCAAAGGAAAAAAGTAAAGAAGCTATTTGATAATAGGCAGTTCAAGAGTGGAGGTTGGTGCTTGGAGCTAAAGAAGTGACTTCTGTACAGAACATCTACAATAAAGGGAATAATATTATAATATAAAATGAGTCTGCTGTGTGTCCCCATGGCTGGATAGGAGGGCGGAATCCTGTTTGTAGGTGGCGTGCACATGTCATTGTTTCTGGTTTGGGTTTTTTCATTGCTTCTAAACTCCACTGAACTTGGGTTAATGGTTCTGACCACCTTTATCAAGTGCTCTGAATTTCATCCCTGACAAGTGCTGTATCAGGGTGATGAGTTGTTTCTGGTCTCCATTTTTTTTTTTTTTTTGTGGTTTTAAACTCTGTTGGAGATAAGCAGAACAACAACAACAAAAAAAATGAATTATTTATGTGAAACTATGAAATGATGCTTTAAAAATGATATTTTTTGGGACACGACATAAAATAGAGACTCAAATCCTTTTTTTTTTTTTTTCCTCTCTTTAAAGTTGCATGCTTACAGGTAAAAAAATATTTCAAATGCAGATGACAGGCTGCTCCCCTCTTGCATTGCCACCAGTGAAAAGCGATAAAGATTTAGCTATCAGCTTGCATGTATAGATAACATAACCTTGTATGCATAACCACTCCCAAACCACAACCCACCTTCTTTTGCATCCAGACCCTGGAAAGAGCCATGAGTGATCCTTGGCACTTAATGTATGCCATTTGGGGTTGGTTTGTGTGATTGTGTTTCAACTTCCCTCCACTGCTTTATTTCTGATAGGAAAAAGAAACACTATCAAAGACAAAAGCTTTTTAAGGTGTTGACCTTTTGAGGGAAGAGAATTGTACGTGCGTAGCAGCATGAACTCTCAGTGATCGTACTGTAAAATAGCATGAAAAAGTGATGGTGTCTCTGATTTTTTTCAAATGAAGAAGCAGTACATCTCACCTTCCAACTGAATAAATACAGCTCATAGCAGAGGGTAATGCTGTCATCGTAACATAATTGAAATGATATTATTCCAATGTACAATTCAATAAAACTAACCACAGTAGTGGAGTTATCGATTTAAACTCAGTTAAAAGCAGATCACATATTCAGCTCAAAATATTTCTGATTAATATCAGTTCTGGTAATATTTCGTTCATTCACTAGCAGAAAAGAAGTTTTTATCAGCCTGTAAGATCAGAGAAAAATTTTAGGAAAGAATTTGATCTTTGCTCCCTTGGCTTGTGCAGTCATTTTAGCAGTGAGGATGCATCATTTTTTTCAGTTCTGGTGCACCCCCGGTTTTTAGTGTGTTTTTTATTAGAAAAAAATTAAAATATTACTTAATGTTACCTGTCTAAAGGAAAGTCAAGGGGTCTGTCTCTCTTTTTCTGCTAGAAGCAGGCACTGCTAGTTGGAGGCATGATTATTTGTCATGTAAATGTCTGGCTCTGACCTCTTCTGAACCAGAGGAAAGAATCTGTGGTAATTACTTGGCTTTTTCCTAGTGTAATTAGCAAGTAATCTGCTGTGACATCTAAGTACAACATATGTAGTCATCGTGCCAGTAAATATGTTGTTTAGTGAATTGTAAAGCAATGTCACCAGTAAATATGCTGTTCAGTGAATTGTAAAGCCGTTTCACCCTTTTTTTAAGAGGAATTGCAGGAAAGCCTTTTGCATACGTGGCTCTTAAGGCTATTTTTTTCCATCTTACTCTAAAAGTTCATTGAAACATGAGGATACATGAGGATGCAACAGCATAGATCATTCCATGTGAGGGTAGGTGAAAATATATTGAATTGGCATTTCTCTCTTTTTCGTGGCAGGATCAATACCACAATCTTAGGGCCAGCATTGCCCTTCTTTTTCTTTGCTGTCTTCTGTTTACTGTTTCCTGCCTGTTTTAAATTCACTTTTAAAGAGGGCAACATGATGATTAATACATGAGGATTTAGATCTTGCGGTAAGTTTACTAGTTTGTTAGTTCTCTCTTAGGCTCAGCTGTTGGAGCAGCTATTGTACACCAGTGCTGCTGTTCCTATTGGAGAAAGAGAGTCTTAGAGAAAATTTCTAAGTCCTAGAAAAGATGATCCAGTGTGCCTTTTTTTACTTTTTTCCCTTCCTCTTCCGCCTTCTTTCAAGAGTTGTGCTCTGTGTCAGCCCTTCTCATTTTATATATAGTTTTACCAAAAAATTCTATTCTCCTCTGCCCTGGTATGCTCTCCTTTTGTGCGCACGTGCATCCTCCTGCTTTGTGGCGAGTGTTTTATGGAGCCTCCTGCCATAGGAGAAGGCCAGCAGTATGCAGCCTGCTGAACTACCCTGAGATCCTTGTTCTGTCCGAGATTGCTTCTTCACTCCGAGGGAGAGAGATTAAGAAGAGATGCCTTACCAGAGATGTAAGACACATTCCACCTTGGCCCTGAATGTGATGGCATTGAAGCTGTTGACAGCCATAAGCATGCAACAAAAGCTCTAGGTTGGAGTCCTTAGATTTAACTAAATTTAGGTTTTTTTCCCATTTGACTTATTCTTAGAGATGCAAACTGGTTTTTTTTTTTTTATTCCTTGAACAGGGCATCTACTTGATTTCAGGGTGAGGCAGAAAATTAAACTCACGCTGAACATTATTCCTCCTTGAAGTGTTCTGAATACTTCAATGTATTGAAGTGCATAAAACTTCAGTACTGTTCCAGTTAGGAGGGCTGTACCCTGAAAAACCCAAGAAATGAACAGCATCTGCACCTGCTCGTGGTGAGATCTTGTTCATCAGGCTGCACTTCATTTTCTTTTCTCTGTTATTGCATAAATAACAGGGTGCTTGGGTTGATGGTACCCTCCCCATGCTAAATATAGCTGCTATTCTGCCTAGTTTGCCCTGCATAGGTCAGGTGCTGCTGTACATGGCTTGAGGAAGGAGAACTCAAACAGCAAGATAAGGGTTATTCTGCAAATGGTGTTTGGTTGGTGACTGAAAGGGTTTAAGCCCAGACTCAATGTCCTTAACTCAGCTGGCCACGAAGGTGCCTCACAGTTAGGAGGGTAGCCTGGAGTTTGTTGTTAATGGTATCCTGGATAAGGCTGTTTTGGAAGAGAATTTCCAATCCCTTACAAGCTATCAGAAATATTAATATGTTTTTTACCCTAGGGAATTGTGCAGAAAAAGTATTAGAGAATTTTTATGGTATCCCTTGAGACAAATTAAATGCATGCTTGTACTTAAATATAAAAGAAAAAATAATGAACAATGGATTGGGCCGATTCCTACTGCAATAAACAGTTCATGGAATCTGCAAAGATGTGTCACAAGCAAGTTCCTTACATACACTGGCACTAGCACCAAACCCCAGAGCAGATGCATGGGACACCTCAGCCCGTCCATGAGTTCTTCCCCTAGTCCAGCTTGACTGCCAGAGGTGGCTCCTGAACATTCCCATTCCAGGATGGCTACAAGATAGTGCTGAGGCTGTTTCTTATCTCATCACCAAAGGGAACTTCACTCCCTTGCAAGGAGTTGTTATGTCCCTGGTGTTAACCCTTTCTGCAGCTGGGCCACTATGCCTTCTGTGTCAGATCACTCCTCTCCAAGCAGTTGCGTTCCTCTTTGAATTTCCCCTTCAGAAGCAACTCTTGCACAATATTGAGCTGAGTGACCATAGGGGAGACCACACTCCATACTATATACTCTCTATATGGTTGCTTAGTTACCTCAAGAATGGAGTGTAAAAAATTTGGCAGTGTGCAACCCCTTAGCAAGCTGCTGCTTACTGCTTTCTTGGTCATTGAAGTCCTAGTGGATGACAGATTGGCCATGAGCCAGCAGTGTGTCCTGGTGGCCAAGAAGGCCAGTAGGATCCTGGGGTGCATTAAGAGGAGCATAGGCAGTAGATCGAAGGAGGTAATCCCCTCTACTCTGTCCTGGTGAGGCCTCACCTGGAGTTCTGTGTCCAGTTCTGGGCTCCCCAGTACAAAAAACAGACAGGGATCTCCTGGAAAGAGCCCAGCAGAGGCCACAAAGATGATTAGGGACCTGGAGCATCTCCCTTGTGAGGAAAGGCTGAGTGAGCTGGGGCTGTTCAGCCTGGAGAAGAGAAGAATGAGAGGGGATCTCATCAATGTTTATAAATATTTGAAGTGTGGGAGACAAAGGGAACTGGCCAACTTCTTTTTGGTGGTCTGTGGGGACAGGACAAGGGGCCACAGTCACAAGTTGGACCACAAAAAGTTCCACACTGATGTGAGAAAGAACTTCTTCATGGTGAGGGTGATGGAGCACTGGAACAGGCTGCCCAGAGGGGTTGTGGAGTCTTCTTCTCTGGAGACATTCAAGACCTGTCTGGATGCCTACCTGTGCGACCTCCTCTAGGGAACCTGCTTTGGCAGGGAAGTTGGACTCGATGATCTGCGAAGGTCCCTTCCAACCCCTACAATTCTGTGGTTTTGGAAAGTCAGTCTTACTCAAATACGATGTTTTTATTATTATTATTATTTTTTAAAGGGATTCTTTGTTCTTCTTCACTGTATGATCTCACCTTGTTTATTCCTGATTTAATATTTGTTACAAACTCAGGAAGAACATTTTGAACTGCCTCTAGTAATGCTGTGAGTTGCACTTCCCTATGCAGCATCCTACCATAAGCTCTTGCAAAGGTTCAGATGCTTAAAACATACAGTCATGGCTATGCAAAAACTTTTGTTAAGTTGCTGAATTTCCTGGCACACAAGTCATTTGCTGTCACATCACTCAGAGTGAAGATTTTTTTGTTTTGTTACGAGTTTTGAAATTTTCAGAGCAGCACTCATGTTTGCTGAGCCCTGACAACTGCACTGCTTGAGACACAAGTGCTTGTCTCGCAGCATCCTTGTGAGTCTCTTCACGTGGTCATGCCATGATCCTGCTTTGTAGAAGAAGTCAAAAGCTGGGGCTTATCAAAACACTAACAGCAGTAATCAAAATAGAGCATTTAGAGTTTGCACCAAGGGTAACACTGCTGCAGAAGTAACAGCGCACTTGGAGACCTGAAAGGCTTATTTTGGTGTCCCCTCAGTTTGGTCTTGTTTATAAACATGGGTGCGTAGACACCATATTTTGCCTGAGTGAATGAGGGAGGTGAAACTGCTGGATCTCTCTTGGCTGGGAGACACAAAGAATTGGGAGCAGAGAGCCTACAGGTGGGGGTTGTATCATGCAATATCTTCAGGCTTCCTGCAAGCCCAGGGATGCACCAGGAGCAGAAATGAGCCCTGTAAAAAAAAAGCCTGTATAGTGCTGTGAGAATGGTTTACTTGAGAGGTGATCAACGTGCAGAGGAATTACTGTATTGGAGGAGGCGAGCTGAGGGTCAGCTCTCTGAGGGGAAACAAAAGCTGCACTAATATAAACTGCGTGTGTATGATAAGCTCTGATGGTTTGGATGTTTTCATCTCCTGTGGCTTAGTTATTTGAGCAGGCTGTGGGAAGAAGCTGTGCTTATAGTGTGGGTGCTCTGCACATTCATTAGCCTGAGAAAATATCCCCACCCTAATGATAGCTGATGAGTTATTTGAGGAGGAATGTAGACCTTTCCCATGTTTTGGTGTGCTGTCCACTTATTGGAGCCATCATCTGAAGGGGCGCTACTCTGCCCTGCCAGGCAAGGCTAGAGGGCTCTTATCTTCTTCTTTCTGCCTTGATAATAGCACTTGTCATCTTGCCATGCATGTGGATTTTTACACAGCTCAGCATGCTTTCCATCCAACACCAAAATATTAATTATAATGCTGTAAAATTTAATTGAAACACAGAATAATCTCTGTTAAGTAAGGTCACTGAAATTGTCTTAAAATAGACCCCTCAAGAAATAAGATGAAATCTCTCAACAGAGGAGCTTGGCAGATTTCCTGTGTTAGTCCTCACGAGATGCTTCCTATTGCCATTAAAGTACATTCAGTATTTCTGTGTTTCCCCTTGGAGCACCTGCCATTTGGAGCAGCTTCCCTATGCTGCTCATCTCTGCTAACCCATTAGTGGTATTTTGGCCTTCCTTGCCCAGGTAGCGATTGCGGGAGCCAAGCACTAACCAGTGGTACCTTTGTCTGAGAGTTAACTCTTTGGGAGAGGATGTGGACCCATGGAGGATGTGAATGGAGATCCAATCTAGCGTTTCTTTGCTTCCCATCACAGACCTAGTACCTGAATTACCTGCAATGATCTCACAAGGTTTTAGCACAGAGCTGGCACAAAACACTTGGCTTACACTTGACAGTGCTTACCCAGCATGTCAAAACTGGTCTGGTGAAGTGGGTAGAAGGATAAAATTGCAACAGCCTCCCAGTGATACCCGTCCAACCGTTCTGTGGTTTTCAGGAATGGCAACTGTCTTTTTCTTGGTGTTTCAGCCAGTGAGTGCTAAATCTGGTTGGATTTGGAAACAGAATGCATGTTTATGATAGAGGTTTCTCTTATGTTATTGAATTGGCTATAAATTACTGAAATAAGTATAAAAAGAATAAGTTTCAAACCCACTTTTTCTTGCAGATAGATGGCCCAAAACTTGAGTACCACATTAGGTTGCAAGCTCGTGTTTTAAGGATGTTGTCAGTAATGTGGTTACTTTAAGAAATTCAGGATCCAGTTCAGTGCACAAGCCTTTGCACAGGAGCTATGTGAATGGGATCTGGGACAGTTTTGTAATTTTATGTGACACCTGTTATGATAGTGACATGACAATAATATGTTAATTAATTAATAATATGCTAATGGTATGTCAATAATGTGGTAATGCTATGTTAGTAGTGTTGTGTTGACATGGTAATGACTTGGCAATTAATGACATGTTAATATTATGCTAATTGCACAATAATGACGTGATGATGACATGTTAATAGCGTGATAATTGACATCCTGTGTTATTTTGAACGGCTGTCTGGAAAGGTAAAATCACGTCCTCCAGGCAGAGAAGGTCTAAGTGGACCAAACAAGCTTCCTGACATGTGTGACCTTTTTCCAGCTCTGGTTTTCTCTTTTGGTGTTGTAAGGTCTTTTTCTCTGACCGGAGATCAATGGCCTGCAGAAATAGTAAACCTCACATGGAGGGGGGGCGGAAATGAGAAAGAAAATAAATCTGAGCTCCAGATGAGAGCACAGGTAGAGGAGCTGCTGTGTTGTCTGGATGCTATTATACTCTGTGCCTCTTGCCCATGCACTCCAAACATGAGACCTTCTGCAACCATGTGGGTTTTTTCATTCCTGTTGTCAGAATATGTGGGAAGGAAATACATACATGTGAGTCTAACTTCCCTAAAGCTAGCAAAAGGAGGATGCTTGGACATTACAGCTAGGTGAGAAGTAAGGCACTTGTAAGTGCTACTGAACATTGGGGAAGCAGCTGGAGATAAATGGTTTCTGCAGGCAGGGCCAGAAAAGAAACACACGGAGTTTTGCAGGACTGGGGCCTGGATGTTTGGAGCAGAAGACTCAAAAATCAACCTTAGTGTTTAAAAAGAAATGTGGTAAACTTGAGTGGTGTCCTACCTTCTCTTCCTAGGCAATGAACAAGCAAGGATTTCACCTGTGGGCAGAGCATCAGAGTACTGTGGGAATAGTCAATTATAATAATAATCGTGGTGATGAGCAACCAGTCTCCCTTCTCACACAGAACTGGTGGTAGGTAGGTAATAAGCTACAGGTGTTTGTTGAAGAGATGAGAGGAAGGAGTTCAGACCAGAGGCAGCCTGCATGAGGAATGGTCTCTGTCTTTTGTTCACTTGGTTTTATTTTCAATAAAAATTGCACAGGTTTGGAAGAACCTTGAAAGGCAGAGGGGATAGTAGCTTGTATGATAAAGGTTTAAGAAAAAAACCTGGATGGCTTAGCACTTCATGGTTTTCAGTGATTTTGATTGATATAAAGGTATCTCCAGGCTGCCATGGTCTCTGGAGTCATGCAGCACCCAGGGAAGGGAGTATGTAACAGACTGCAGCGATTAATCCCAGCAGTGTGTTTGTTAGGCTTCAAGGAGACATGCCCTGCAATGTGGAAGTTGAAATAACCCATTGCAGGGGAACTCTGAAAATCAGACATGAACCTCCTGTTAGATCTGGTGTCACACAAGGCATCTGAACTGTGCTATATCCATCTTTTTAAAATTTGTGGCTAAGCTTTACGAGAAAAGAACGATCAGACTTCATGTTGCGATGATAAAGAGTGGATCCACTGTCAAGAATGATGAGAGGCTTAGGTTACCCCCACCAGTTGCCCTGCTGTAAATATTCAGTTCTGCTCCTCACCCTGAAGCCAGCAGCCTATAACCCTTTTAGAGAACAAATGCAAGGAGATTGTGAGCCAGCAAACCCATTTGCAAACGTGTTCTTCCTCTGCTGTTGGGTGTTACAGCACTAAAAATACATTAAAAGGCTTCATCGTAGGATATTATTACTAGCCTATGATGCAACTTAGCTGATGATAGTCTAGTATAACAGTTCCTTCTGGCTGCTGACAGCTCTGGAGGTGCTTGGAAATGTCAGTTACTGCTCCAGGATATATGGAGAGGTTATGGTTTAATTTTCCAAGTCTTCCATGTTCTTTGTGGAGAGTGGTGGGAAGTTGGCCACAAGAGTCTTGCATCCAGCTTGCATTTCTCAGTGTTTTCTGCAGCCTGCCTGAGCAGTGCTCTTGCAGACCTTGTCACTCTGCCAGACTGGTGGGTTTTGGTGCATTATGGTCTCCTGTGCTCATAGTCACTTTTTTTTTTTTTGCTTTATTGAATTCATCGTGAATTATTTATATGTTGCCACTCCTAAGGAACGGCCTGCTCAGCCTTACTGGTATGTTTGGTAACAGTATAATTAGAAAGCTAAAAATAATGAGCAGTTTCACAGGAGGCATCCCAATTTGGTGACACTGGGCTCTGACTCACGTTTGCTTAGCTAAGAGCTGAGCTAGTTTAAGCTAGCCGTGGGTACTGGGCAGCTAGCATTTGCCTGCATGCAGTGCACTGTATCTGAGCTTTGGCCACCTAGCCCTAGCTATGATAACACCAACACGCGCTGGATGAAGATTTATTGCACTCTGTGTTTATTTAGGATTTATCATGATGCTTAGCAAAACCCTACCCAGTGTTCTAAGTATCTTGGTGTGAGTAGCAGTGATAGAAATCAGAGAACAACCCTCCCCATCTTTGTCAGAAAGCCAGCAAATCTGAGCTGTATCAGCGGTTATGCTTTTATCCTAAGAGATAGTACTGCAAGCTGGATTATTGTTTTGGTGGTTGTTGTTGTTGTTGTTGTTGTTGTTGCTGTATCAGTGCTTATGCTTTTATCCTAAGAGATAGTACTGCAAGCTGGATTATTGTTTTGGTGGTGGTGGTTGTTGTTGTTGTTGTTGTTGTTGTTGTTGTTGTTATTATTATTATTATTATTATTATTATTATTATTACTTTGCTTCCTTCCAGGCAGTGACAGGCCATAAATTCCTCTTTCTCTAGTGCTGGTTTTATTATTTATTTGTAGTGTGCTAAATTCCTGGAATAGGAACCTAAATCTGAACCCGTTAGTGCTGGTTCTTTATGGACCACACCGAAAGAAAGGATCTCTATGAAACACCAAGGAAGCCTGTTTTACCACCTTGCTTTGTACTGGGAATAGGTACTCTTCTGGGACAGAGTTTGAATGAAGGAAAATGCAAATTATGAAATAAAGAGTTCATACTATGCTGTTGGTGCCAAGTGAAAACCTCATATTGCCAAATTTATCCCAACTTTTATTATGCATCTTCCACTATATGCACTTTTCATCAGGCCTCACACGTTAGATTGGTGTAGTCCTTTGGAAATCTCAGCATGCTGGCTCCTGCACCTAATAACTGCCTGGAAGTTGTAATTACGGATCTTGAAAATTATGACACCCAAATACTAGCGGAAAGTCTCACAAAGTTGTTGTCTTTAATTGTCTGTTATTTTGTTAATCGCTCACTTTATCTTCTGGGGGACAATTTGTGACTTTCAAGTGCTGAACACCCAAGATGCCGTGAGGGTATCAGGATGTCAGGACTGGTTTTATGTCAGCTTAAATGCATTAAAAGCTCATAGGATTTAAGTAATTTAGTTATCCCCTCCCCCTTTGTTGCAATTTGGTCACTCTCTTTTGGTGACCAAATTCAGTGGGTAGCTACTTAGAAGTCTGCATTGTTCTGAATGGTTTCTTTCAAACTGTATTTTGCCTCTTAGGTGAAATAGGGAAAAAAAATTACAGCTATGGTTTGTGAGCCATGCTCAGCTCAAATGACAATAAATTGTTAAACGTGCTGAAGGGAAGCAAATACAACCCAATGCTAGGACCATTAAACTTCCATTAAATGGTGAATACTGATAATAAATAAAAATGTGCAAAAAACAGGTTTTGGTACGACTTAGAACCTTCAAGTGCTTTTTGAAAACTCTGAGACTGGTCTTTATACACATGCTACTTTTTGATATCCTCAGCTCCCAGCAGATTAGCTGGTACAGTGAGAGTTGAGGTTATGCAAGAGCAGCAGGGGTTCATCTGGACTGATGTAGAGATACGTCAATACGTGTAACTGCAAAGCAGGAGGTGGATCTGAGCAAATCCTAAACTGAGTGGTGTTGTCTGCCAGGCCAACGTATCTACTTTGTGTGTTTCCACAGCACAACCAGGGTGTTGATCTGTGTGTAGCTTGGTTTCTCTTCATGGGAGGTCAGCAGAAGCACGGGTTTCAAGAAAAACTTAGTTGTAAGAATGGATCCTTGAATCTCACATGCGCCGCTCCTACCTCCCTGGCGGTGTGGTTCCCAGGGTTGATGATAAGTTTTGGGTTTGCATGCCAACCTGAAAGCTACCCTTGGGTTGACCTGTAATGCTTCTGGCAGTATTGATCTTGCAGCTGATGAATTTGGCGATGGGTGTAACCACAAATTTAACAGTGCAAGGCGACAAACTGATTAAAGTAAGGACAGGCCCCAGAATAGGGTGGATCCAGACTCTGCTATTCAGGGTAAGCCATGGTGCAAAGACCGGAGGCAAACAGCACAAACCCTGAAACCTGGCAGTTACCTGGGTTGGCTGAGGATGTGTTGGCCAGTCCAAGTCCATATGTGGCTGACAGTTTATCTGCCATGTGGTGTTGAAGTTGCTTTTTTCCCTTGCTTTTGAGACTGAGCTCACATAGTGACCTTGGAAGGAAAACCACCGTGTCTTGTCTCAGCTAAACGTTAGGGAAATAAAGGAGGGCTGACCCGCTAAGTGAAGGTGCCTTGGTGGCCACTTTGGATCATGGCACACAGCTGAAAACTTGCATTTCTGGCCCTGTGGTGGCTTGCCTTCAGTATGAGGTAGGAGTTTGAACTTAATCTTGTTGAGTTAGTGAAAGAGGGTTTTGAGATGGGGGAGAAGACATGTATGTGGATGTATTAACTGGGTGGCCATTGGTCACTTCTTCATTGTCAGAGCACAGTGTGGCTCTTTCACTTACTTATTTGCTAAATAAAAAGCTACAAAACTTTAGAGGAGAGGATGGGAACACTGATTTGGTATCCGAACGCCGTCTGCATCCACGCTGTGTGCAGGTAGATACACCTTTATATCCCATTTCTAAATTTCAATCTGTGATGCTGTAGGTGAGCTGTGGGATGATGGCTGACATTTCAGCTCTCTTTGTATCATATTATTTTTAATCAGAAGCTAGTGCTCAACTTTTAATAAACACTGGTGAGTCAACTTCACTGATCTCACCAAGTGGTAATAAGGATTGCAATTTTGTTCTCTGCAGAGAACACATTAATCACAATGCCTCTAAGTCACATTTTGACCACTAACTTTTGACACCATAACCTAACTTTTGAGGTATTCTTATGAAAAAATGATATGCAGAAGCATTTGAACATTTGTTTGAGTCTAGGATCATGTCTGCAATTGACAAGAATCAGGTATTTTGCTTCCTAGGGCTATAGGTGAAGTACTGACCTCACAGAAATCAGTGGGACTTTTGTGAGCAATTTTGCAGTCTCTGGCCATTCCTGTCCTCCAGTGTCAGCAAACTCCTTAGAAAAGAGGAAATCTTCAAAAGGAGGACTGTACTTTGCCACAGCTCTAATGAAATAATGAAAACTTGTCCTTTCTACCCTGTTTTTCAAATTAATTTGTAACTAATCTAACAGAACACAAAATCTACAGACCACCTGCAAGAAGGGAGGTTATTTCCATTTGATAATATTTTCTTAACAGAGATACAAAGAAATGCCCCGCAGAGTTAATCACAAATATCCACTGAGAATAAACATACAAAATGTTACAGCAACAGTATTCCTACATATGTAGCGCTCCAAGCTCCACTGCTATTAATAATTTTAGAAGGCATGGGTGTGCAATGGAACGAAGATGTTTTATGCATATATATGTATTTATATATACCCACCAATTGTATAACCTACACGCTAGACTTTACATAGCGCTGTATCAAGTTTCATCCTACTGCTGCCTGCAAGACTTCCCTGGACTTAATTACATGCTAGAGGATCTTCCCAGCATCAAATGGTAAATACATTATTAAAAGGAAGAGCTTGGCAATGACAAGCTAAAGAGTACTAACTCTGAGACATTGGTGACAACTCATCTTTGCCAAGCAATCAAGCAACATATGCACCCCAAAGCATCCCAGCTGCAAGTGAAAATAAGGTTAGGTCATCAGAATGAGGATGGGTGGATGTCTAGCCACCTGAAGTTCATTTTATTTAGATAATAAACAGTTTCTATACAGAAAATAATCTGTAAAAGCTGTCCTGGGGATTTCTTTAGAAGAGAGCCCACAGTTGCTTTTGTTCCAGAGCAAACTGATTTGCTTGCTGGTAAGCAAGCTGCCTGCTGCTGGCTGTGAAGGAGGCAACGCTGTGAATCTCTGCAGAGCGTTGAACTCTGAAAAAAATCACATTTTTTCATGTCAAAGCTGGGTTACTTGGGTTACCTCTGGCATGGCAAAGCTGCTTTTGCTCCCCCTGTCCCCCCCTGCCAGGTCCATTTTACTCTTGGCATATAAACTACCAATTTTATTCTGTGTAAAACAAGACCCCCTCTATGGAGGACAGACAATTCACAGTAATGAAAGCACACTTCTTGGTTCAGGCTTGTTTTGTTGGGCTTTGTTTGTTTTTTTGGTCTTTCTTTGCAGTTTTACAAACACCCACGCAGGAGCTCCACTTCAGGTATATTGTGTATAGAGCTCTGAAGGTGTCTGCTTTACAGACAGGTGTGGCTCTAGCAGTTTTGTAGGGCTGCAACTGTTCCTAAAATATTCGGAATGCTTTAGTCTGTGAGAGGAGGTACCTGAGTTAAGACTCCTCCTACGCAGAGAACATTTCCTAATCTAGCAACTTTTAATGCTTCGCTGTCCTGTTAGCATAGAGTCAGCTTAGATCCCGGTTGCAACCAGTGTTTGACTTGAAGGCAGGAGAGAAGGGACTGTCCAGATAATCCCGCCGCCTGCTCTGCACTCCCATCTGGCTGCATTTTTCCTGTGCAGGACTCATCAAAATGTGGTGTTTGGGGAACGGATGGGCAGTGCTCCGTGGGAGCCTCCTGCAGTGCTCGGTGCTCGCTTCAACCAGAAGAGCAGCAGCATCCCACTTTGTCTCAGTGGCTTGAGGATGCTTGGGACGGCCCTTTACTTGACACATTAGTGTCTATACTCAATGCAGAGAATATATACACACACATACTCTCCAGCTTGCCGGCTTGCAGTGTTCAAATTGCTGTTTACATACCGGGGTATGCACATTGCACACACGTGTTTGCAAAATCTGGGTGTGACCAAAACTGGCACAGTGTACTCCTTTCCTGGGATGTCGTCTTCCTGGTAGGAGTCCCCTGGTAGGAGCCTATTTACTCTGCAGGTCCCAGGGAGATAACTTTAAACAGTCTCACTTTCTAGGCAATTTGAAAAGCTAATGTTAATCAGAAATTTTAAGTGAATGAGAGACAGGATGCCAAAATCAAAATGTATCCATTAGAGTCAGCCTTAATTACAACAAAGCCAAGCATCGTCTCTTCCGACCACAAACTTCACATTGGATTTCCTTTCTAATATTTATTTTTTGCCATTTTGTGTATGTATAGTAAAGCATGTCCATACTTGCTTATAAAAAAAAAAAAACCAACCCAATCAGATTTGTAATAAATATATATGACCTGGGGGAGTATAGGGGGAGAAGGTGCTAGGTTTACTCAAAATGAGAATCCAGATTAAAGAGTTTTTTTCTTAAAAAAAAATATTAAATTTCCTTTTAGTTTTTTTTGGTGCAGTGCAATCCTTTGCTGCTTTTTGTCCAAAAATAATAGCTTTTTCAGAGCACACTGCTTGCTTGAAACACTGTATCTACCAGCCTGACCGGATTCCTTTTCCTTGTAATCAGCACAGATGTCATACACCACCTTTCTCCTCCCTGGGTCCAAGGCTACGGTGATTTTAATGGGTTTAAAGACAACTTCAGCATTAATAACAGCAGCGTTCATTTATTTCTATTGCTTCTGACAGGTTGTGCAGATATGGCAGTTATTGTAACATTGTGCGTGCTTCAGATATCAGATGTCCTTTGATGATTTTACAAGATGCGTTTTGCCTAATTATTTCATCCCTAATTAATTCAGGCTGTCCTTGACATCAGGGCAGCGAGGGGTGCGTGTGCTGCGTTTTCCCAGGAATTTCTGGGCTTTCTGGGGTTTGCAAAAGTAGCTCCTTCTTGCCTCAAGTATAAATCAGCAGTATCTCTGCCATCTGCACCTGACTGTTCCAGGGGGTGCTCGGTATATTGCTCCCCCTCAGGTCTTCCTGGCTTTTGTGGGACGGACAGTGGCTCAGTCTCTCCCTGCCAGCCACGTGTGGGGCAGTGCCCTACTGTAGCCACATCCCTGCTCTCCTGGGCTAAATTCTCAGCTTGTAATGCTGGAATATTTCCCTTGAAAGGGCTTGAGGAAGGGAAAATGTTGTAGGCCCAAAACCTTGGACCTTCTTGGGAATTTAATGTGTTAACTGCAACCACCAGTCAAGCAGTATTGCTCTTATTGCATTAGTTGAGTTGTTCTTGTTTGCTAGCAAGCACAGTAGAAGTCCTTAAATTCATGGATTTTTGTTGTTTGTTTATTCATTTATGTAATTTTTATTATCTTTATTTATTTCAGACTTTGTAGAGCAAAGAATTTATTTAAAAATGCCATCAGAAATAAGCAAATAGTAGAAAATGAAATTACCTCTGTGCCTGGGAAGACCATGGAGCA
Source organism: Heliornis fulica (assembly GCA_013399135.1). NCBI lineage: Eukaryota > Metazoa > Chordata > Aves > Gruiformes > Heliornithidae > Heliornis > Heliornis fulica. Next base: position 566,078 of record VXBZ01000420.1, on the reverse strand, counting down.
GATCCTCCTGGAACCTGTGCTCAGGCACATGGAAAATAATGAAGCCATTAGTGACAGTCAGCATGGCTTCACTAAGGGAAAGCAATGTATAAGAAATTTTGTGGCATTGTATGTTGGGGTTACAGCATTGGGGGTAAGAGCAGTGTGACAACCATCATCTGCCTGGATATGTACATAGTGTCTGACACTGTTCTGCACAATATCCTTGTCTGTAAATTGGAGAGACATGGACTTGATGGAGAGACCATTTTGTGAATGAGGAATTGGCTGGACAGTTGCATTCCAGGAGTTGTGGGCAACAGTTTGATGTCCAAGAGAAGATCAGCGATAAGCGGTACTTCCCAGGGGTTGGTATTGGGACTGGCGCTGTTTAACACCATTGTTGATGACACAGACAGTGTCATTGATTGAGTGCACCCTCAGCAATTTTACCAACAACACCAAGCTGTGTGGTGCAGTTGACATGCTGGAGGGAAGAGATGCCATCTAGAGGGACCTGGATGATCTCAAGAATGGTTTGAGAGTAGCAGGGAGGAGAAGGACTTGGGAACTTTGAGTGATGTAAAGCTAAACATGAGCCTGCGATGTGTACTTGCATCTCAGAAATCAAATCATATCCTGAGCTACACGAAAAGCTGTGTAACCAGCAGGTCAAGGGAGGTGATTCTACCCTCTTTTCTGGTGGGACCCCACCTGGAGTACTGCTTGAAGATCTGGTGTCCCCAAGAAAGATATTGAGCTAATGGAGTGAGCCTAGAAGAGGGCTAAGATGATCAGGGGGCTGGAGAAGCTCCCCTTTGAAGACAGGCAGAGAAAGTTGGGCTTCTTCAGCCTGGGGAAGAGAAGGCTCTTCTTCTCAGGGAGACCTTATTGTAACCTCCCAGTACCTGAAGGGGTCTGTAGGAAAGCTGGAGAGGTACTGTTTACAAGGACAGGGAGTGAAAGGACAAGGAGTAATTCCTTTAAAATAAAAGAGGGTAGATTTGATACAAGGAATAAATTCTTACCTGTGAGGGTGGTGAGGCACTGGAAAAGGTTGCCTGAAGAAGTTATGGATGTCCCTGCCTTGGAAGCATTCAAGACCAGGGTTGTGGGCAACCTGTTTTTAGTGGAGGTTGTCCCTGCTTATGCCAGGGGCTTGGAACTAAATGGTCTTTGAGGCCCCTTCCACCCCATACCTGTCTGTGATTCTGTGATTCTGAAGTGTATTAGAGATAGAATCTAAGAAATTAATCCATTTAAATGAAGGAAAAGTGGACCTTTACAGTTTATTTTTTAAAATTTTAAGAGCATTGTATTATAAATATTTAAAGAGGGAATAGGCAAAATTATTAAAAACAATAATAAAGGCCTCTCCTTACCAGTAAGGCTGTGTGCATTCATCTCTACTCACAGCAAGTTCTCCAGCAGGAGTGAAGTCTGTGTGGAAAATTTTGGCACAGGGCAGCCTGGGTTTTGTTGGCTCCTAGCACAGCACCCTGATACAAACATGACTCTGAGCTCTACGGTAATTTCAGGGCTGGGGAATGTAGTAATTACAGGTGTGGTATTGGAAAATAACAAAGCTATTTCCAAATTGTGCTGTACTGGACTTACATGGTAGAGATTATTTCCAAGCCAGTTACTTTTGGGAACTGTCTGTAAGCCTCTGTTTGTGTATTTCACAGCAAACTCTGTATTTCCATCTTCTGTATCAGAAACACACCTTTTGCTGAGCATTGGGTCCATATGGAAGGTGGGTCTTTCTGAAGCTCTGTCCTGGCATCACTGTCAAGGTACTTTCAGGAAGCAGCTCTGAAAATCACTTACAACTTTCAGTGATATTGGTGGTGGCCACTGCTCATTTTATCTTTTCACTGTGTCATCCCAGAAAGGGGCTGCTGCATGCCTTTGAGGCTCTGCAGACAGTTGGAGTGGAGGCTTTAATGTTTTGGCATGTAGTGCTCATTCTGGGCAGAAACCATAAATGGGAGGTGATGGAGACCTAGGCTGGTACCCAGCAAATCTTAACAAGTGATGTGCCATGAACACTGCTGGGCACTGTGCTGGGGGAGGCTGAGGGCATGGTGCTCCTTTGCAGCATCAGGAGAAGGTTATTTATTTTTCTTGCTTCTCAGCTCCCTGGGTTTTGCTTCCATTTGAAGACCCTGAGATAGGCAATAATGGTGACTTGACTGCAAATGAAGTCTGTACTCATTGTGTGGTTGGTAGGCTGTGCTCCTTGAGTCACTCTTGAATTGGAGGAGATTAAGGTGGTTGGGTGCAGAAACATTATTTTACGAGTAAGGAAAATTGTCCCAATCATGCTTACCAAGTTTGTTGCTTTTTTGGTCAACCTGAAGTGCTGTGTATCTTTTTAAAAGGCTGAAATTACTTGAAATAACTGGATTTGTAGTTTTGAAAGTCAGTTGTAAAGCAATTTTATGATCATTTTGCTGACTGAGACAGCAGCATGTTTTATTTCCGCTCCTCTTGTCCCTTAAGACCTTCATAAAATGAGATCTTCTACCTCATGAGCCTGTCAAAATGACTGCATTTTAAAGTAAATATGAAGACATCAGTGAACATAATTTTCTTTGAGTTCAGTCTTGGCCTAATGGCTTTGACAGAACATCCAGTTAATTTTGCTCTAGGCTTCTGCTGCAATCTATCCTAAGGAAATTACTGGGGATGATCAGATTTCTTTGTTTGTGGGAGATGAATGCTGCTGAGTTGCCTGCTTTATCCTTGCTGTTGTGGCCCCGAGCTGGGGTCAGCTTTTCAGAAATCTGGCTGTGAGGTTGCACAGAATTGTAGGTCCTCCATGGTAAGGAGTACCTCCACCCAGACTGTCATTGCAGATGGGTTTAGTAAGACATTGGCATGCGTATTCCCTGGCTAGTAATAGCTGCTGTGCCTCAGGGCTCTCCTTGAGTAGATTTGGAACTGATTCTGGGACTGATTTGGTCTTGCTGTCAGAAAGCCTTTTTATTCATCATCCTTCCAGCTCTGAGCAGACAAGCACAGTGCATCCCGTTTCCTTCCAGGCAGGTGTTGAAGGGTGGAAAGCCATTGTATTTTGCACACCAGCACAGTGTCCTGTTTGTATGGACCAACAGAGAAGCTCACATGGAGCTCTCTCACCCGGGAAATTTTGTCCAGCTCACAGGTGTTTAGCTTCCAACTGTTTGCAAATGAATGAGCGCTTTGGGTGCCATGTGGTTAATCCCAAGCTGTCCTGCATTACCTAGCATTTGCGTGGTCTTTGGTGGTGGTCCAGGTGCTTCAAGTTTACAGTTTCCTTCAAAAAAATGGCTTAAAGCACACGAGAAACAGGGAGGAAGCTACTGCTTTTAATGAAGAAAACATAAAACCAAGAGTGTACATATACAAAGAGCAAGAAAAGTGAAATATGAGGGGAAAAGAAATAAATCCCAGAATTGTAGAGGTTGGAAGGTACCTCGAGAGATCATCGAGTCCAACCCCCTGCCAAAACAGTATCCCTTGCTAAGTGGAAGCCGGACTCATGCAGCAAATCTTAACATAGGCAAATTCTCTTCCTCCTTTTCACTCTGGCACAGCAAAACACGCTGCCTTTCTCTCTCTGCAGGACTGGTTGTCCTGCGTGAGCTCCAGTCTTACCCAGTGAAGAACACAAATACATAAAACTGTTCAGTGTTGGTAGATTTGAAAACAGTGTGTTTAGAGTCAAAAAGAATATTCTGAACAAATTGATAAAAGGGATTTGATCTGAAACTACCATACTCTTCCACTTTAAAAGCAGTAATTTTGGACTTTGAGTCTCAATTTAGTCTTAAAAGAAAAAGGTTGTTTAACCTTAAAAGGAATAAAATGGAGCACAAGTTTACTACCTATCATCTAATATCTTTGCAGAAGGCCTATATTTTGCTATAACATTGGGTTTTTTTAAAAGTTTTGTTTTATCATAGAATAGGTTTTTTTTGGCAAATTGTTTAATCAGAAATGTTGGCAGTATAACCTATTTTCTCCAGAATAGCCTTGGTGTTTTGTTGGTTTTTTTTTCCTCCAGAGTGCTTACAGAAAAACCTAGTCTGTGTTTTCTGCGGCGAAAGGTTTTATAACTGTGAAAATAAACTATTTTATGCTTTCACTGCAGATATCAGTGCATTTAAAAATGTTAAACTAGTTTTTTTTTTTAATGTCCAGCAAACAGGCATTTCCCACAAGAGGCAGGTTTCCCTTTAGTCCTAGCTGATACTTCATTGCACTAAGCCTAAGCAGGGTGGGTGTAAGCTCAGCCCTGCCATTTCCAGTTTGACTCAAGGATGTTACTGGTCTGAGCCAGCTGACCTTTTCTGGACTTCTGACCTTATTCATCATCCACAGGGTAAGCATTTAGCCAGGAATGCATTCCGTTTTGGAGACAGACAAAGCCCTCTCCCCTCGCCACACACCCCTCACTGCAATTTAGAGCACCAACTTGTGTGACATCAGTGTCACCCAGTCACCAAACCAGTTTCCCAGGAGCTGAAAGACTGTATTTTGCTAGTTATTGGCGCATTAACTTGTTGCAGTCGGGATTTGCAAACAGTCTGAATGTTGGGAAAAAAACTGATGCCTTGCACTGATTTTCAGTAGTCTGTGTTAATCTCAGGCTTAACTATATAGGTTGTGCTGCATATCCAGGTATTTAAATCCTCTCAGCCATAGACAATATGCCCCATTTAAACACTATGTGTTATGGCATACTGAAATCTTGCGTCATTCTTTTTATCCCAGAGGAAAAAAAAACAGAGAGCCCAACCTCTTTGGAAATGAATGTTTCCATTCCTTCTTTCATGGTGACTGTGAAAGAGGATGTTTCAATGGGAATCTTGCATTGTGGGGTTCTGTGTTAATGAGATTGAGCAAGGAAACTCTGGAATACAGGAGTGAAAGTGTTAGCAAGTACTTATAAATTTAGAAATTTTAGTAAGCATCTTAATGAGCTTTTTCAGTCTTTCTACTGGTTTATCTTTTCTCTCTGGTTCCTCTTTATTTTCAGTGCCATTCTGAAAATCAGTAATGCAAAGAAAAGCATTGCTAGAAGAGAAAATGTGGGGGTTTTGCCTTGGTTTTGTATTATTATTTTTATTTCTTCTTTTTTTTTCTTCCCCTCATCCATTAAGTGATAAGAGCTGAAAGGATTTATGAACTTTGAAAAAGCCTCCTTTAAGTAACATGAAAGTTTAATTCTGCATTGCCTTTGGGGAGTATTTTTTGAAGGTCTGTGGCTAATTGTTGTTGATTTCAGTGGGAAATAGGAGCCTAAACACCTTCTAAAAAATCTTTCAGCTAGCACTTAGGGCACTTTACAAGTCAGTGGGATTTGTATTCTTATGTCATTGAAGCACTTTTGAAAATCACATTTAACAGCCTTGGAGGCAGGCCCACCATTGGAAGCTATGGGAATTTGTTACCAAGATGCTTAAGCACTGCAGATAACCTGGAATGATTGCAGGTTTCCTATTTAAAACAAATTAAAGTCCCCCTTGCTTTTGGCCGAGGATCATTTTTTACTGAATCAACTATTTAATGGTAAAAACCACGGAGGCCCTTTGTGTTTCTGAGAGCAAAGCAGGACACAAGAAGCTGCTCTTCCCTAAAGTGATACAGAAATTTTAATTACAAAGACCAAAGAGAAGAAAAGCATTTTACTATTTATATAGCATGTATTCACTATCACTCTTTATGCAAGCGGGCAGATCAATTCTTATCTGGCTTTCAAATTAAATTTGCACTAATATTGATCCAGGGCTCTTCTGCGGGGCTGGTCACAGCCTGCTCACGGCAAAAGGCTGATCCTGCCTCTCACTACACTGGGAAGTCTACATAGGCTACTACTGAATGCCTGGGTCAATGTATGTGCCTGGAAAAAAGGAAAATCCCTCATTTCAATTTTGGGTGGAACTGGAAGCTTGTCATACGTTTTTTCTATTGGTCAAATTTTCTCTTGCTCTCTGTATCAATTCTAAACTTACTAGAAGGCATTGCCTCCTTGGAATAGAGGAGTACTGATGAGATACTGCCACTGGCTCCATGTAGTGCATCCAGAGAGAGGTGTGGGGGCGGGGGGGCAAACTTTTCCTGGTGGTTTGCAATTTAAAGAACTTTATAATAATAAATGCTGGAACAGGCTGAGAAAAAAAGTAAAAGAAATACAACCTAGAGAGCCTGCTTTAGCTCCTGAGAGAATTTAAATAGTCATTGCACCTGAAATTCAGAAAGTAAGGGTTTGTTTTCTTAATACTGCTGCCAGCTAACGTGCTTGAGGTTGCCGTAGGATAGCTTTGGGATTCACCTACTAAATTTAGCTCTTCTCCACTCCTCAAGTCTTTTGCTTTGCTTTTCTCTCAAAGCATTTGTGAGCAGTTTTTCCTGCCTTAAAGTACAGGGTGATGTACAAGAGATAACATAACCCTCCTAAACACACATACACACTTATCAGCCCTCTCACCAGCTCTGTTTACAGAGATCCTCCAGACCTCACCATCCCCTCTGTAAGCTTTCAAAGGGGAAAACTTTCAGAGACTTAAGTAAATTCTTTGAAAGGGTTGTAAAGATAGCAGCTCCTGGAGTGAAGCCCAGCTTTTGCAAGAGTCTGTTGGCCAGGTGTGAGAATGCACAGGCTGCTGGCTAGTTTCAGCCCAATATATTAGGGCTGCTGGCCAGTGTAAACTCAGTAGAGCATCTCTGAGGTCTCACAACTTTGAAGTTTGGGGAAGGAGTCCTGCCAGCCCCAAAGAAGGGGCTCTGAAGGTGGAAAAAACCACTGTTAGGTTAAGAAGGGTTCAGTGCCTTGGTGTTTTGCTGTAGGATGCTGCTGGCATTGCTGCAGAGAGGCTGTTTGCTGCTGGACTGGGAGTCCTGATTTATCTCTTCACAATTTTTAAGTCTCAAGTAAACGTTCAGTCACTGTTTTTTGTAGCACTTCTGATTTAACTTCCAAACTGGCATCAGTCCAACGTGATTTCACAGCTGTGAAATCTCGACTGATAGTATTAAAGATGTTTTAAAGTAGCTGGATGCCGGTGAATTTAATATGCATGTGAAGCTGTATTGTTGAAGGCTAAATTACCTGCTGGTTTTAGAAAACAGAGCGAACACCTCTTCTGGTGTGAGTTGATCCTGAGCTGGTGTAGATTCTCCAAGGGTGACTATTAAATTTATCACTAAAGTTGGTGATGAGTTCACTTGTCATCTGTCTTTCCCTGGACAAATGTGTCCTTCCTCAGTGGTGGGCTTCAATCCTTCCTCTCCTGCCATGAAGCCTGGGAGCCGACTATAGACCTGAGGTACTTCCTGAGGTGGAGTGGGTATGGCTGTAGCTGAATCGGATACTGGCCTCGAAAAGTATCACTGGCTGTCCCTCCAGCTTTTCTACAGCAGGGAGAATTTCAAATCAATCCGTTAATTTTGATGTACTAGTACCTTTCCTGTGACACAAGCTTTATTGAGTGAGGTTGCTTTCCAATGATTCTTCTGGTTGTTATTAGCCTGTTGGGGTGAATGGAGGAGCTGATGGCCTTGGCAGACCACCAGTCATCCTTTCTGCTCTTTGAGAGACAGAGATGCTTTCATCAAGAAGGCTTTTCATTATTGCTCCCATGGCACTCTTCTCCCCAAGTGCCAATATAGTAAATCTTTGCTTAGGTCTGTAGTTTATAAACTCGCATGCAGTGTGTCATCAGGATGGTGCTAGAGCAATCTGTAGAAGGATGCTTGCTGTGCAGGTAAGCATTTCTTTTAGTCTCCACCATCAAATAAAGTGCAATATTTTCATGTATTTTGTATTGATGCTAACCATCATGGTAGATAAGTAATGCAATTCATCTTGTAATTTTCCCTACTGAGAAGTAATACAGCTCTTTGGTTTAAATACAGTCCTCTTGTGTAATTTGAGCATCAGTTGGCCTTGTTTTTCTGACTGTCCTCTGGTTTGCCATGAAAAGAGGCAGTCACCTGAATTTTGTCATGTCTTGGGTTTGAAGCTGCTTCACTTTCAAATAGTGGATGGTGATGGTTCTGTTAGACAAACCCTGTTGAAACTTACTCATTCCTCAGAACAGAAACACAGGCAGCTGCTCACTGCTTATTTGTGTCTTGGCCAATTTTTAGAGAGATGAATTTGTTCTGATTTATTAGCAGTTGTGTGATCACTTTCAAAGCACATAATTATTTTTCATTATTAATAATTAAAATAACCATAATAAAGATAACAGCGATAATAATATATTTATTTTTAGTTCAGCATTCATGTTTCTGAATGGCATCATGTGTTTTTAACGTCTCTCTTAGAGTGTTAACAGAAAATTTTACTTATAACTGAGGAAATACTACTCTGAAATAGAAGTTTAAGCACATCTAGCTATAGGAGGAGCCACTTTTTGTATACTTCCTTGTTTGACCCTCTTGGCTGTCACAACTGAGCACCTCACATTTTTTTACATGGAGATCTTCCCATTATGTTGTTTTACTGGTGGGAAACTGGTGCAATGTGACACACCGAGTCCTGCAGACACCCTGAGTACATCAGAGGATCCAGCTCCCTTCCTACTTGGTTCTGCACCCCCTGAGCCATAGAAGTGATGTCTATAGCTGCAACTTTAATGTAATGCGGTGGTGGTGGTGGTGGTGGAGGAAAGTGCAGTTGCAAAGTGATGCAAGAGCCATGCACAACTGCTGCCACCTTATTCTTGCTAGTTTTTAGACCCCCTGGCTTTCTAGGAAGCATTTAGCTGCTGTGCAGCTTAGCAAGTGGTACTTGCATCCCTGGATAGCCCTCCCCACATTAAGACAGCTAATGATTGGCTGCATTTGAAGAAGTTTTCTGAGCATTCTATTCCTTAGGTAAGTGTTAAACCTGATGGATCTGATAATCTCTTGTTTTTTCAAAATTCCATTCATTTACTGATACCAAAAGGAAATGTCGTTGTGAGACGCGGGTTTCTTAGGAGAATGGATTTTTTTTTGGCTTTGTGTTGCTCATGAGAGTAAGTGAAAAGCCATGTTAAGCTGGACTCGAACCTCCATGTGTAATAGAGGTCCCATTTGCATCTCTGTGTACACTCTTGCAATAAGATTATTTTGTGCTTTCCTTGAGATGTTTTTGTTCCTACTGATGGAAAAGATGAATAAGTCATTGTGATTTTAGCAGCTCTCACAGTCTGTAAGGAAAGGAGAAAATTATGGAGGCATAGGAGGGAAACGCTGTGATCTGAAACATGCTGAACCTCCCAGTGAGGGTTGTTGGTAACCTCCCTCCTCTGCTGTGAAAACAGTTTTTGTAGATACTTAGGACATGCACCAAACTGTACCATGAGCCAGGAGGGCAGAGAGGATGTGAGGCACAGAGCCATGGCCAGTCAGCTTAATTGCTGGCTAATGATGCTGTAGTCTTGGTAAGAGAAGATCAGAGAAACAAGATTTTAAGGTCAGTGCCGATTTGCCAGGTCCAGGCACCTGAAAATACACTGGGTTTTAATCTCCTTCCTGGTGGTGGCAGAGCTGGAAGGTACTGGTAGGAAGGTAAGTAATCCCTTCCCCCCTTTGCAGATCTCAAAGGCTGTGCTGATTCTCATCTAAACTTGTGTGTTCAGACTCAGGTTAAAGGCTGGTTTGTGTGTTAAATAAAATTGTGATTAGGTAAATTCTAAGATCAGATGACTAAAGTGGAGTTATAGCAGTCAGTTTTTTAATGAGTTAAGAAGGAATAATCTGTATTCAGAAAGAAAGTAGTCTAGAAATGTGTGTATTTGTGTCAGACACCAGTGAAACTCTGGCTGCGCTGTTCTGGACAAGACAAATGACACACCTAAACTCTTCATGCCTTGGAGCCGTGCATGGACTGACACCACTGTGGACTCCAGGAGGGCTTTTTTGGTGAGTGCTTGAGATGACATGCAGGAAGGGACGGTTTACTTTAAAGTCCAATGTGTACATAGCTGAGAGGTCATTACAGTAAGAATCTTGAAAATTTAAGAAGCATGAAGCATGTGATAGTACAAGATGTGCAACTTTTCATATTCGTGTTTCATGGTAAAAGCTACTTCCAGAATTTATCTTTCTGACCTGCTGTATAAATATAACATATAATTCTAAATATAACATTTTTATAAATTTCTACTGCTGTTGCTGGTAGTGGGTGTTATGCAGCACATTGCCATGACACCTGACTTGCTAGAAGTAGAAGTTTTTAATAATGTGCAGACAGAGTTGCTGTTGTGTGGCATCATGTGGTCATTGCTTCCCAGAGTATAAATACACATAAAGATGTTGCTTAATGTGACACGTCATGTTTCACCATATTGATGTTTCCATTTTAATGTACTATACCTGTCTGCCGAGGCTACACTTAATGTGGACCATGAGTGTAAAAATCAGCAGCAGAAAGGAGAGCAGCCCACTTGAAGAAAAGATACCTAGTTTAGCACCATATTAATTCTGGCCAAGTTTTATGCATGAACAAATGTTGCAGTCTTGGAGCATGCGCCAAACCTCAGGATGTGCTCTGCAGCCAGCATAATAAAATGGTGATTGGGCCATGGCAAAGATGCTGCTTCTCCCAGGGGGAAACATCTCTCCTTTTTATTCATTTAGCCTATGGCTGTTTTAAAGGGGGTGCGGTCACAGAGTGCTGAGATGAGACTATGCACAGCCACCGCTTAGGAGCTAAATTTTGATCTTTATTAAATTAGGTGGAATATCTTTAACCTGAGATAGGGGGTGGGGAGAAGTCTCTACAGGGAAGAGTCCTAAGAAAGGGTCAGAGGGCTTGGGGAATATGCCTCTGACACAGGAAAGTGTAGCAGATTCCACTATTTTCAGAAGAGAGCAGAGCTCGTTTTGTTTATGTTTTTTATTTAGCTGTAAAATTTGAGAAGACAGGGAAAAAACAGTGAGATTTCCCCTTTTTAGTGCTTCTGAAGACAACTGAGAGTTCTAACTTGCAGCACAAAATTTAATAGACTCTTAGTGCATAAGGTAAAATATCATTTTTGGGTGTCTTGGAGAAATAAAAACATACTGCCAGAGTATTTCTTTGTGCCAAGCATCTAATTCCTCTGCTGCCATAAGCAGACTAACTGGTGCTTCATTTTGCCCCCCCCCCCCCCAAAGGTTTGTATCCTCCTACAGAGGCCTGACAAAGTAAATTCATAGCCTTTTTATTTTTTGACCTGAAGAAGCAGTGTTTGTGCTTTGGCAAGTGCACGACGTGGTCAGCAGGAGCATCTCTGAATCAGCCCTTGTGTCCCATTGTGTCCATTAGCAATTAAAGGTCATTTACAGGGCACAGCAGAGGGGACATGGGGTCTAAGCTTATTGTCCACCCATTAATGACCACTGAGATCAGAGGCAGTTGAAAAATTTGGGAGTCAAACCCAGTTCTCATATCCCAGCAGGATGAGTGCAGACAATGATGGAAAAGGCCAAGAGTGTTCTTGCCTATGGGTGCTCAGCAGCCACCAGTGCCTAACTCTGATTTTTCCCCAAGCAATCACTGGCTCTGTTACCTTCCTCCATGTCTCTTTGGTGGGATGTTCTTTGGGGCAGGGACTCTATCTTCCTGCTTTTAACACTGAACAGGAGGGATCCTGAAGGTGCTAGGGATGGTAAGAGCAGACTCAACAGGATGATCAGTGATTTCCTGGGAGGAGGTCAGAGGGCCATCACTGTTTGAAGATTGTTGGGTGATTCATTAGGGTCTTTGTTTTAGATGTGGCAGAACCAGGTAGAGAGATGTTTTTTGCTTCAGCACATTGAAGTATCTCTGCCAAATTTTGGGGTGTGTATGCCATAAGAACTTAAAATGGTGGTGTGGTCTAAGTGATGCCCAGTGTCAAACTGAGCCAGTGCAGAAATCCTTGATAAATGCAGAATTTTGAGGTGTGCAGTGATTTACCCCAGGCTGGGAGGAGCTGCCGTGTTTGGGGACATCTGCTCCAGTGTTTCACTGTTTTGCTTGCTTTTGGATTTCAGTATTTCTAGTGGTGTTACTTACCATTCTGATGATACTAGAAAGCGAATAGTGAAAAAATTGTTTTTCCACCAGGGAACCCAGTGTACCTTTTTGGAGGCTCGATACGTAAAAGCAATTGAAATCAGTAGCTGAAATACAGTTACAGCCATGCCATAATATCTCTTACCCACAAATTACCGTTGCTGAAGGAAAAAGGCTGTAAACTAGGGTTGGTGAGGGGAGATAATAAGTCTGGAACTAGAATTAGGAGTTTTCTTGAATGTAAGCAGAGGTAGATAACAGAAGGCTTTTCTTTTTAATGTGCAGGACGGGTGAACCCTGATTGCGGTGTTTGTGTAGTTTAATGTCAGGTCTGGGTGCGATCTTCTGAATTTGTAGCTGAGATGGAAGAAGCAACAGTGCAAAAGTGCCAGGCAGCAGAATTAATAACAGGCGTTAAACCATATTTCAGGAGACACCACGAGTCAGAAAGCATACTTCTTCGAGCCTGCTTTGTTTTGTAGGGGCTTTATTTCATGTTTGGCGTGACAATTCGATAGTAGATTTCTTCATCTTACATTTTCTAGGCAACTTCTTAATGTTGCTGTCATACCTTGTGATTTTTTTTTTTTATCATGAATCACATAGGTTGTTTTTTTCTTGTGGGTTTTTTTTTCTTTTCTTGTTTTTTTTTTTTTTTTTCCTTCTGGCACAGCTCCTGGAATTGGAATATTGAATGCTAATTTCATGAAATAAAACCACTTTCAGAAAGGATAGCATCCAGTGTCAGCAAAGGTGCACTAAAGTCTTTGTAAAGATGCACTGATGAATCCCTGTTGTTCTCTGAATGTTACCACTTCCCAGGGGACTGAAGGCGGCCAGGAACTGAAGACGCTCTTTAGCCATGGGTTTCTGCTGCATCTGTATTGTAGTCTAATCAGTGTTGCCTTGGAGAGATGGGATGAGCTGATGAGGCACCTGTAGAAATTAATGGCAGGGCGACTTTTTTCCTGGTCTGAATTGGATCCCGAGGTGCAACCCTGGTTTCTTTGAAAGGATTGCCAAATTCGCATTGACTCAAGGCAGTCAGGGTAGAAGGAGCAGTTTTTATTGCACGGCTTGCAGCTACAGCATAATAGCGATTGGCAAAAGAGACACCACAGGCAGTATTGACTCTGGCTGCTGAGATAGGAAACGTGTGGTTTAACAGAGTAAGTGGCACACGCTGCATGCAAGAAAAGGTAACTGCTGTAGTCATCCTGCACAGGAGTCCTCTGTGCTTAACCCTAGTGTGGGTCGTGGCCAGGTTTTTGGCATAGCTCACGCAGTGAGCAACAGCATGCAGGGTGCTAAATCCTTGCCAGCCGGACCTTGTCAGTGTCCTAAACAGGATGAGGAGGGAACAGAGATGGATATGTCCCTCCATCTGTGGGTGTTGGCCCCTCCTCCACTTGCCCAGGAGTGCCATCTGTCTGATTTATGGTGCCCACCTTTGGGTTCAGCATCACTTGTGTCTGCCATCTTAATTTCTCACGCTTGATAACCTTCACGGGTGAGCTGGCTTTCTACTCCTTGATCCAGCACACTTCTTGGTTTATCGCGCACACAACAGTCTTGTAATTGGATTTATATTTGTTTGGATAGCACTTGTCAATGTGGCATGAATCTTCATCAGGTTGGCTCATCTTTTGCTGAGTTCATATGTAATCCCCAGAGTAAGCACTGTTTCCCCTTGAGCTGCTTTGGGCCACGTCTGTGTCTTTTCTCATGCACAGTATTTCTCATACAGTAGTAATAGGGTTGTGATTTAAAAAAAAAAAGCAAATTGAGTGTTTACTTAAGGGAAATGTAATTCTGGTTATTTTAATATTGCTAAAGAGGTGAGATAAACCAAGTGGCCATAGCTGCTGGAAACCCTGGAAGGAAGGGGGGGTGGCACGTTTGGATACTTTTTTCGTTAGTCAGTGGACTGGAGTCTCATTTGGAATAAGCAGCTCCCGTTTGCAGAGTCTGGTCTGAAAAGCCCTAAGACCTTGAGAATTACTGACACAGGAAACATGGTAACAGTACTGGAAAAGGGATAAAAGAAACAAGACCGTAGTAATTCGGTTAACAATATGTTCGACAGAATACATTCATAACTCTTTCTACTTGGGGACACAATTTGCTTGCTGTATTATGCCAGTAGAGATAACCCTTAATTCCTTTCGTATCCTGTTTTTGAATCATTTTGTTAAACAAAGGCCTTTGAGCCCTGCTTTGTTACTGAGAACAAATGGTGAGATTTTGGGGACTGCAGCTACTTTTGTTATTCACAAATTCCAGAGCCTTTCAAAATTCTTCATCATTCACATTCTGGGCTTCACCACACAATCATTCATTATGTCAGCAGCTGCCCGGGGAGTCTCACTTCAGCTCATTCAGCCAAATAATAAGCACTGGGACAACCGCTTCTGCATTAAAATAATAATAAAATAGTAAATAGAGGTCCTTCCATGTGCAGAACAATGTGGCGATCTTCTGCTTTTGACATATCTCTGTCTGGAAGTGGATGATCTGTTTTGCTTGGCATTTGTGTTGAAATGAACCTAGGCTTTTGGGATGTTACCTTTTTTTCTGAAAGATGCTTTGATATGGCCAAAGTTGCAGAACTCTTAACTCTTCCCAAAAAATTACAGCATAATTCTGTTGGTTTCACTAGGAGTTGACACTTAAGTTCTGCCCAATTTCTGGGCACATTTTAAACACATTGTCTTAATTCTCAGACATCTTTTTTATGTTGTAGACATTTGACAGGAGGGGGATTTGAGGTGCTCTCCTAACATGCCTTTGCAGATATTTTAGTATGTAAGCATAGAGATGTGGAAGAAACTCAGCAAGCACAGTGGTAATCGGTGATATGGAAGTAGGATTGCAAATGAGTGACCAGCACTGTGAGTTTATATGTCTTGGTGCGACCGTTTTATTTTTCCAAGTGAGTGCTTCCAGGGAGCTAATAATTATGTTACTGTTGTTACAGCACAACCAAACACAGCCTCCAATTTAAGCTGAGGCTACTGCTGCTAAAGACACCCATTGTATAGCTTACCCCTGTGTTGGTTAATGCTTATCTGAACAGCGTATGTGATTGTCAGAAGGGCAGAAGCGTAACTGAAATATTGTTAGTCTGACCAACAAACCTTGGAGAGCTGCTGAAGACTGCCGTGGAAGAAGGAAATGAGGGGAAAGGTAATTCCAACAGGTGGAGATCGTGACCACCAACCATGGGCCACCCACCCTAATCACACCACCAACCTGAAAGGATGAATAGATATGTGCACTGATTTACATAGGAAGTGAAGGGTTTTTTTAACCAATCATATAATGATAAATAATACGTATGTAATTGAAATCTGAGTGTGTTGATATTAAGTGTATAAGTGCCCACTGGTTTGGAGCCTTATTGTGCCGTCTTGGGACAGGCACCCATATCTGCAGATAGGCGGCACAATACCTCTGCTCTGTGTGTACACTGGTGCACTGCACACCGGGGAAAGGAACCCCCACATTTCAGTGTAATGCTTTGTGCTTCCTCTATAATCAGGATAAAGAATGTAATTTACAAAGTAAAGTGGGATTATTCCTTCCATCTCCTGTGCAAACAGTTTGCACTAGCTTCCTGGGCAGATGTAAGCAAATACAGACATCCAGTCTGAGCGCAAGGTGTCAGTGCTGCAACCTCCCCCATAGCTGACTAATCCAAGCTGGCTTTCTCCAGATGTTGAGCCGTCCCAAAATCTGAAGTGATACACCCCGCCTGCACCACTGCCTTTCTCAGCTAAGTGGATTTTAAATCCTGATTTCAGCTGAGCAAAGGAAAGCTGCCCGTGGGTTTCCAGGCACATGTAGCTTTCAGTGCATCAGCTAGGCTGTGCACGACGTTGCCACCTTTTGCTGAACTCTTCCCGCCTGCACAAAGAGTGCCACATGCAACTGAAAACCGCTATTGATTGTGTGGAAGCAGCTCATTCAGTTAGAGGAAGTCATTTAGATGTTTGTATGGGAGATGTGCGGAAGAAATCTTACTAGGTTATTTTCTTCTTTTTTTTTTTTTTTTTTAAGTGAGTATAAGGACTATACGGAAGCGAGCAGATGTTCCCCAAAGGCTGACATTAGCCAATTGTTAGACCAAGTCTAAAAATGTTCAGTAAGGATTTTCTCTCTGAGAAACAAAGGTTTCTCATCCCACCAGCTGGCCTTGCTCCTTTTCCTAAGTACACTGGGAAACAACAAAAGGAAGGGAGAAGAAAAGCATTTAAATTGTGTTTGTGACTGTTGTTCTTCTTGGTGAAGCACAAAGACCTTGTATTTTCAAATTACATAATTTGTTTTTAAATATTAGTGCAGCAACAGGAACCCCTTGTAACCTGCTGTCTCCTGTGTGCTCTCAAATAGGGCCTTTCCATCTCCAACCCACAGCCAATCATTGATCTGCAGCCTCCAACACTTCTGTAGCCACCTCGTTTTTATGGTCAAGCCCTTTCTTAGCCTTCTTTTTCTTTTCCTTTCTCTTTTCTCTCTTTTTTCTTTTTTCCTCTTTTCTCTTTTCTCTATTCTCTTTTTCTTGTCAAAGGAAATGTCCTTAATTGTTGCACCTTTAGAGGCCAGACTGTGTTTTCTTTCCTCCTTGAAAGGCTGCTAGGGCACCCCCTCTTAGCTGTGGCAACACAACTACCGGTTATTTATCTGCATAGTTTGTTGGGAGGTTTTTGGGGGTGGCTGTGAAGATCTGAGCTTTTTAAGCGCTTGTGCAACTCTAAACCCAGACAACAGGCTTGTCCCAGTCTTGTGAGCTGCATTCCTAAATTGTCACGTAGCAAAGAGCCTTCTCCTCCCATTTTCCACACCCTCCATACTCCCCAGTTTGGCTCCCAGCCTTATTTCCTCTGTTTCCACTCCTCCCTACTTAAGCCTCTGCGGAGGAGGTTCTCAGTCTATGCCTTCACATAGCTGAAGCATCTCAAAAGGGTACAGTTTTGATGACTTTCAGGTGGCCTGGGCTCCAGCCTCCATGTCCAGCAGCTCCAGCCTGGTTCTTGGTAAAGTAGCTCTTAGTCACTCACTGGTTTTTTTTCACCTCTTACTCATTTGTCTGCCCAGTCTTTACTTATATGAGTGGTTTTTTCCGCTCTTTCTGTGTTTGTGCCTTTGCTGTTGTGCTTGTGGATGAGGTGGGAAAAGCCCAGTTTTTCCCTGGTATTTTCCTGTAGGAGAGGTGATGTGAGTGATGACTCCTCTTGGATGAAGTTGATGCTGGACTTTACCACTGGAGATAGGCAGAAGTCTTTCAGAGGGCTTTTCCATAAGTTCATCTTCCAGGCAGTCTTTGTGAATCTATTTTAAAATCCCACGTTACCTTCTCCAGGACACCCATGACACAGTACAGGGTGAAATGGGCTGCAGTCTGCATGAGCAATTGTAAATATGTCTTCCACTGGAGCTAGACAGGCTCAATGTTAAGAAAAAAAAAGAAAAAGAAGAACAACAAAAAAGCAATAGATTCTGATGGGGAAAAATACTTTTGAAAGATTTCCCATTCGAATCTTTTTCCAGGTTTTCCATCACTTCCCATAAGACCAAAGTGATGGCTGTGCCACAGCTTCCCAGACCTTTCCCAGCACCCTGGTGTAGCATCATCGGGGTTACGGCTGGGCAGAGCTTTGTGCATACACTGTCCGCAGAGGCAGAGGGCTGCTTGTGTGCTGACACATGTGTCCATTCACATGTCAAAGCTGGGCATGAAGAGTTAGGCCTGATCCCTCTCATCTGTATTACGTGGTGTGACTGCTGGAGCCATCTTTACAAAATTAAATATAAGTCTGAGAAGGAAGTAACTTACATCTAAATGAAATAGCTACACAAGTTATGTAGTGGCTGTGAGGACAAGCGTAATTTCTGTCGGCTTGGCCTCTTGGCAGACAGTTTGCTTCTTGTACATTCTGGTGGACGCCCCTGTTTAGGTCAGATGAATCACATGTGGATTCCCTGAATACATTGGCTCAGTCGCCGTGGACTATATAAGGGGCCTGGTGAAAATTCAGGCTGTTTTAGTCCCCAGCCCTTGGGCAGCTGCAACTTTCAGCTAAGACTCTTGAGTGAGGAGCAGCGAACCATTCTTATTAGCCTACAGCCCAGGAGGGAGATGCAGTGGGCATGGGGGTTGCAGCCATGCCCATCACTTCCTGGGGCGCTCTGTTGAGCCAAGGCACTTCCCTCACCAATTGACCTGCCCAATGAGAAACCCACCCAGAAACCTGTCCATCACACCCTGAAATCTAATTTCCCCCGTGCAACCTACCTGTCAGTCAGTGTGGGCTCTGTCCACAACTCATGCAAGAAGGCTTCTCCATTCACATACCCTCCAGGGTCCCCATCCTGGGGTTCAGGGCAGCTATTGCTCCTTGCGAAAGTCTGCGGTTACAGTGACATAATGCACAAAATATGAGTGACAGAGTATCAGGTTGCAGCAACTTTCCCATGAATTAAAGTTATTATGGGTGCAGGAGAGAATAGCATGTCTACCAGTCCCGTTACTTGAATGGACATGCCATAAGCTCGCAAGAAGTAAACTCTTCAAAAGATGACTGAATTAAAATCCATACCGTTCCAGTCACTGCAACAAACAGTCCCTTGCATTTCAGTGAGCTGAGAGCTGCCAGAGAAATAGTTGAGCACAGGGCGGGAGGCGGGGCAGGGAGTGTTTGGTAGCACATCCCCTGGTTTTCCCGGGCTTCAGCATCCCTTTTCCCTGACAGAGGCAGCAGCTGTGACTGCTGTGCGCAGATGTGCAAAATCCTCCAGGTAGGGGAGAGCTGCTGCCCTGTCTGAGGAGCAGCTGTTCTTGAGTCATTATTTTCCTCTTCTGTTTTCCCCAGCTCTGAACCTCCGAACCTCCTAATATGATTTCTGCCTTTTTCAGCCTTCTCAACACAATTCTTCCTTGTTGAGGAGGCATTTCTATTTTCTTTCTTCTTTAAAGAGGTGAGAGCTGAGGGCCTGGCTCTTATTTTTGGGAGGCTCTCTGCAGTGTTTGTCTTTAGTGTGCTGGGTGACCCATGAAACTTGGCATCCCCCTCTTTTGCCCCGGACCCCAGCCCCTCTGCAAGCAAGCTCTGAGCTGTGTCTCCAGATCTCACACGTCTGATATATTTTGATGCTTTGGGGAACTGAGTTTTCATGTTCAGTGGGGGGAAATCCCTTTTAATTCGTATTTTTCAGTTTACTTACCAAAGTCTGTTTTTCTCTGTGTAACCTGCCTTGGATCTAGACACCAGCTGACTTTAAAGGTGCCTGTTTGACTTTTTGACTTTTGCAGTTTGGTCCTGTGGACTTTGATGGTCTCTTTGCTTTGCTACATCTGCTTTTACACTGATACATGCCTCCCGCCCCTCAGCTGCGCTATGGACTATGGTGTAGGTGTGGATTTAGTTTTCCTATATTTCTGCTTCTTGGCTATTAGAAAACTCTGGTAGTCTTTGCTGACTTGTTCTGTCCAGGGAGAAAGGCATACCTCAGGTAGTGTCTCTGTTAATCAGCCATCTTGGCTGTAATTCTGGTTTGGCTCAAACCCACTCTTTTGGACTGTGTGGAAAGTAGCACATTCTGTTTCATGACCTAGAAGCTGCCTGGCAGGGGCTGTGCTTTCAGGTGGTGAAACTTTACTTGTGTAGGGTCTGCACCGTTGCTATGTTTTGCTTGTGTAGGGTCTTGTGTTTTGCTTGTGTAGGGTCTGCACCTTTGCTATTTGTGCACCTCAGCTACGTTTGAGTAGCTGAGCTCACCCATTAATGATTTTTACAGATTCTGGTCCTCGCTCCAGTATCCTTCATGTATCCATCTGATCATAAGGGTATGTATACAGGGGGCAGAATATTTTTTTCATAGAGACAAAGTTATTTTGCTGAGAAAAAGTTTTTTAAATAGGAGGTTTGAGGGAAAGATAATTGTTTGACATTCTCTGAAATATCATCATAATCTTTTATTGTTACACCTTCACAAAATGCTTGAATGTGAGTAATCATCTTTCAGTAATCAAGTAGAAAATGAGTCATTATTTGGGTTAATATATTTTAAACACTGAAAAAAGCAACTTTGGCTTATTGCATCCTGTGGCACGTGTACCTAGGGTTGTCAGACTCCTGCCTCTGCTTGAGAGCCCATCATCCTTCTGAGATGCCTGAAGGATCAGGCCCCTTCTTTCACTTTCAGCTATTTGAGTCCAAGCACACTTTTTAAAAAGAAAAACCTTGTTGAGGCTATTGTTTTTTTTTCTTACACAAGAGGGGAGCACCTTTGGCCATAAATCACTTCTAAGGCATTTTGGTGTCCTTGACAGAACATGATGATGGAAGTTTTACTTTTGGCAGTAGTCTTGGTCTGACCATGTTCCTTTCACTGCTTTGTTCTTTGTCACCAGTGATCTCAGGATGTCCTCACAGTCAGTGCTGGGCCACCCTTCACTGAGCCCTGGCTCCTTTGGCTGCTTGCTTTCCTCTTAACTCATTGGTTTGAGCATTTCCCAAAACGGTGTGATCTGCACAAGCTGAAGGGTGCCATGAAAAAAACCCTGTATATCCTTTCTGAAAACATCCTGTGTGCATTTGGTGTAATGAATAAATAATCTCTGTGGTGGTGGTATCAAACCAGGCTAATGAGAGAGGAAGCAGGAATTAAAGGTATAGATTTCAAAGGAGGCAACCCACTCCATGCTTGCAGTTCGGGGCACTTCACATCATTCCATTTAACCTGCAGAGCTGTATGGACACATTTATGTAATCTGCCTGTCTCCAGGGAGAGATATGCTCGCAGGGACTCTGTGATCTTCAGGTTTGTAATTAGCCCTGTCTTTTGCCCTAACAAGACACTGGCAGCACATCCCCTCTCTAGAGGCTGTGTGGGTTGTGGGACTTTCTGGCATCTCCTGCCTGGAGGAGAAGCTGCTGTATTTTCTCATATCTTTGCCATCCACTATGTCCTACCATGCTGTCTGATAATGGATCCTACTGAAATCAGTTAAATGTGAATGGTGGGCTCAGATCTTCATCAGCCCTGGTTTATTGCCCTTGGTGCTTAGAGTAAAATGACAGCAAGGACAAGGATGAAAGAGCTACGAAAACCAAGCGGGCAGCTGGGTCAGGATGTGGCCCCAACTGCGCACAGCAATACAGAGGACTTGCACCCTGGCTATCAATAACAACATTGTTTTGCTTCCCGGCTTCTAGTGATTTATTGCTGTGTGGGGAGTGGTTGCTCCAAATACTTCCTGTTGGTCTGTTCAGAGTGAAGGCTGTGGCTGGAATTGCCAACCCCTGCCCTGCAGCCAATGATGACACTTCTACTACTGATTTCGGCATCCAGCTAGATTCAAGTAATTTTGCATACCCCGTGCATCACCAGTGACAAGTCTCTAGTGTTACTAGATGTATTTTTGCCTGTGTCAAGCATACTACATGCAAACAAAGCAAGCAGCAAGTTGTTCCTTTCAGTTCCATTCATTATTTTTATTTTTGCAACTTTATATATGCCAAGAGAAAAAAAAAAGCCCACTTCTTATGCCACTTCATGTGGAAAGGTTGGGAATGGATAGGCTAGCTTAATGCAGGTGGCAAACACTTCTGCAAGGAGAAAACTGGTCACAGAAGAACAGTATCAGAGGTCTTCAGAAAAGCAGGATGTACATTTGAAATGGAACTTTCTTCTGCACGGGATAGAATTCCTCAGTACAAATATTCTTTGTAAGTTACTCTTCTTGCAGTTCATGGCTTTGTTTAGTATCAGATTACCTTCGTCCTGTGGGCTTGCGCAACTGGAATTTATCAAGACTGAGTGTCATGGAAGTGTTTCCATATTCATAAATAGGTCTTTTTAAGGCTTCCCAGTGGGACTCCTAACTACGCTTAGTGTGTTTATACACCCAAATCCACTGCTATGATGTTTTAAGACTCAAAATCATAACTGCATCTGAATTTCACTGTGAAATGAAGTATTGTGAAGACATATGTTAACAATCACCACACGGTCTTTCAAATGAGCCCTTGTACTGCAGGATGGGAGGTTGTTTCCAGGGAAGTATTGACAGACTGTTGATCAGTTGAAGCCCAGAGCACTGAAACCCATCAATAGGCACAGAGGTTAATGCAGAACAGGTTTTGGAGGTGCTCAGTGCTTCTTGTCAATGGTCCAGATTATTTTGGTATCCTAACTAGCCAGTTTAGCTTCATCAGGCTGGCTATGAATTGCATCATGGGGAAGGTACAGAGGTAGAAGCAAGAAGGAGAATCTGCTTCAAGTGTGCATCTGGAGCTATTGCAGCTGCTTTGCAGTCTCTGTGTGCCCTGAAATGCTGATGTTGTGACTGACACCAGATTTTCCTTGTAGAAATTGGTCTTGCTGAATTGTTCCTCTTATCTCATCGTTTCTCATTTTAATGCAAGCTTTGGCCATTCTGCAGGATTGCTGATTTGATTAGTTCAATTAACAGATACATTCATGTTACAGAAATGAAAATTCATATTTTTTAAAATGTTATTGCTGGATCGCTGAACTGGCCAACTGGGAATGAACTTTTCAGAAGATAAGCAGCAATGAATTTAATTTAGGAGTCATGGCTGTGATTTTCCAGCAGACCACAGATCTTGTAGGTCACACTTACCGTAAGTCTTTAGAAACAAGCAACCAGGTGAATAAAGATATTTGTAAAAACAGAATTATGAAAATCATAAGGTGTGGTGTATTACAGTACTAGAGAGGAGCCCTGGGAGAAGTGCTGCATCATAACATAAAGCACTACAGAATGGAGGAGCTGAAAAGAAATACAGGAATATCTTTGGAAAAGCCTCATGTACTTAGAAACAGAGAAACATCTCATCTGTTCTTCTTGAGGGCAGAAGGCAACTTGTAAAACTAGCAGTTTAAATTAACATTTCATACTTTTAATACTTAATAGGAATTCTGTGATTTGTAAAGCTTCGGGCCATGTCTTTTTAATTTTTTTTTAAAAATATTTATTAAATTGCAATTATTTCTACTTCAAAGCCACTGCAAAGTTCCTTAATTCATTTGGCATGCCTTTGCCAATACAACAGCGGAATAATAAGACACACCTCTGTTCCTGGTGTGTGCACATTATACCGTACTGTAGAGCAGCCTGCGTTTCCTAGGAGTACTCCTTATCTTCTCCTTTAAAGCAATACAATTTAACTTTGCAGGCCCCATCATCCAGCAATAATTTCTGTCACTGCAGGATACCAATCCCCTGTTTGCAACTCGGATGAGTTTTAACACTTTACCCTGTTAGCATGCATCATTGTTTGAGGATTTATGTAGATGAGGATCTGTAAGCTTAGTTTCTGATAACTGAATTCACCTTCTAAAGACATAAAACAAGAGAATGAAAAGAAGCAGCAGGATCTTGTGCAGAACACCAAAATGTTCCCATCTGCATAAACTCCTTTTGCCTGTGGCTGTGGGAAGTAAGTCAGTGCAGCCACTGATTTGTGAAGGATCAGGATCTCACCTGTAATAGCCGGGAGTTTCTCTTGCTTTATTCTTTTCTGCCTGTTTGGCTTGTGTACAGGCTGGGTCTTTTGGTGGGGAGGCAGATGTTTGGCAGTCCGTGCCTCCTTGTTACACCATAGTGTTATTTGGTTGACTTAGTGAGCAGTTTCATTCTTGCTGAATTTACATTTCTTGTGATTAGATGTGACTTTTTAAATTTATCTTCCTTTTCAGAAGATATGTTGTATTACTGCTTGCTGAGCCTTGTGGAAATTGTGAAGTAGGTTCCATAAATAATACATACATAAGAAAAATCTTCATTAAAAAAAGGTCAGGAAGTCTTGATCTGTACAGGATTGAGCTCTCTGTGGTTGCACGCCTGAAAAATGGTCACCCTGAGCAGTTACCGTAACTTTTGCAGTGCCGACAGACCAAGTCCCACACGTGTGTCTAGTTCTCAGTTTCTTCCCCTGGAAGTAAAACAGATGTTTTTTCCAGGTCAAAGCTCCGTGCTCCTGAGGTGGCTTGTGAAGTCATACATTGTCACAGCTGCTCCATCTGCTGCAAGATGTCCCACCCAGAGGGTGTGGAGATGCTGGAGCATCTGTGTGTTTCTTCCCTGCTTGTGCCCATCCTCTCCAGTGGCAGCGATGCTGGATCCTTTTACACACTTTTATACAACCAGATATTGTGGGCCAGAGAAGCGAAGGAGAAAATTACTTTCGATGCAAGTGTCCCCAAGGGAATGCTCTTTTCCCGGGAACTGATACTTGGCAGAAGCTGACGTAACTTTGTGTCCAAAAATGGACCTTCACCTTCTTTTCTTGGCTGCAGAGCCGTTGCAGCTTGATAGGGATCAAGCCCTGATTCTCTTTTAATGCTCTGAAGAACTGGTGATCCTGTGATATCCGTGACAGTGAGTGTAACTGGGAAAGGAATCCCTCCTCAAGAGCCCTCTATTTTTTTTCCTTTGACTATTTTTAGGACATGTATTTCCTCACCTCAGAGCTATTTATTTCTTCTTTCCTTAAAAGCGTGAAGGGCTGGAAGTGAGCAGCAGCGCGTGGCAGCACAGGGTCTGCAAGGAGCAGAGCATCGCCGGCTGTTCTCCCTTGACAAAGGTGGTGGGTGTGGGGTCAGAGCTGAACGCTGCTGTGCGTGGCACAGCTGGAGGTGAAGAAGAGCCAGGCAGTGTTGGAGACAAGGCACCTGTGGCAGGAAGGGAAGTTCTTACTTGGCTCAGAGAACTTTAATTAGAGAAAGACAGGATCAAAGGAAAAGCTGTTTGGGCAAGTTGTCTTTTTTTTCGTTTGTTTTTTTCTTTCTTGCTTTTAAATCTAAAGTACATTGAATTAAAGTGCTTGAAATAAATTTGGGGGGGAGGAATCGAATGATAATTTTAATGATGCAGCAAAACGTAATGATGAAATATAGTTACTGAGGGGCTCTGTTTCATCATAATGTGTACCTTTAAAAACAGAGGCTTCAGGTGGTAGAAATTGTAGCATCTATTCGTGCAGGCTTTTATTTGACATGGTTGGGTAGGCTATTGAATTCCTACTCCCCACCTTTAGCTTAGCTGTGTACTATATGTTCTCCACAATACCTCAAGCTGAAAATTGATCTCCGGTCAATACTGTGCGATGATTCGAACCACTGCCGTAATCAGCGCTGCTCGTTGAATGAAATTCGTCGTGGGAGGCCTGATTATTGTCTCCTCCAGGCCTGACCCGACTGAAAGGGCGATCAGACTGTCTGAGTTTGGACACTTTGGACAATTGCCATCAGGAATTATCTTTGCTTCCAGAAAGGGCTAAATTGAGCAGAGATGAAGTGCTGGTGTTTATTGATTCTTTTTTTTTTTAAGAAAACCTTTTTTTTTTCCCTAAACACCTCCTGACTAGGTAGAGCAGAGGCAGGTTTAGCTCTGGGGGTTGAGACAGTATTGCAGGAGCGAAGGTGAGTCTTTTCTAACCCTGAGTCAAATCTTCTGCAGCACACACCAGAAGATTTCAGAACAGCTTTTAAAAGAAAGACTCTTTGTCAGAAAATGCTACAGCATGTAAAACAGCCTCATGATCCTCTTGGCTACATGCTGTAGTCAAGGTAAAGCAGAAAAGTGCTACAGACAGGCCTGAGCACGTACCAGTTTGTGTATCAGCCTCAATACATAAGTCCTTGATCACAGGGAAGAGGAGCTGGAGCCTTAGGGTGCCTGGTCAAAGAGGGGTTCACCATGTGCATGTGTTTTCCATTAGGTCACTGGTTGGGATACCCTCATTGCACATTATGAAGCTTTCTGAAGCTATGTAGGCATAAGGGACCTGTACTGTGATTATATCAGCACAGTGAAGGGCTTCTTAGGAGTTAATGGTATTTGAACACTTGACACTTGCTTGGATAATGTCTTTTTTTTTCCTTTTTTTTTCCTTTTTTTTTCCTTTTAACCTTTGTGTGGGAGTACAGAAAGTAGGGCAGATTTTTTTTTTCACCTCGCCAGTGTGGAAGTTTCAGTGACACTGATACCACCTATATTGGGAAACCCTATTTCCTCCTGAAGGAGACCATGCCATTGATCTTTATTAAAGTGTATTTAAAATAGCGATAGCAAATGAAATGCAAGTATCATAACTGTATGTACTTCACAGGACGTTTTTGAAGTTAGTGTGGATCAGCGGATGTCAGGTTTTACTCACAGAAAACCAAGATAAATCTCTTTGGTGGGACTATGCCTCTGTGTGCTGTTGCCTGCCTACTTGACGAGCTTTGCGCGGTGCATGGTCTGGGCTTGCTAATGACTTAGTTTCTCTCCCCAGTGGCAACTCTTTTGCCTCTGACTAGAGCACATGGACTGAAATCTTAATTCACTGCAAAGCTCTCAGTCGATGGGTATGGACTTTGCTTCACCTCCGTTTGATGGACTGCTGTGGAAGCTTTAAAAGCATTCAGGCCAAAGTCTCTTCAGTTGTGCCCGTTTGTCACCAGATAACCTCTAGTCTTTTAATAGAGTTAAAGCCTTGTGGCATTGTTCCCATTGGCTTCAAAAGGAGGAGACACTTAGACTGGGACTCACAAAGGCCCTTAGGAGCCTAAGTCCCATTCATTTCCTGATCTTGGTGGGAGTTAAGAGTCCTAAATCCCTTTGTGAATCCAAGCCATAATGCTCTACTATCTAGACACAAGCATTAACAAGAGTTCTCTTTTTATCCTCTTAGCATGGTAAGCCTGGAAAGTGGAGCTCCTTATTATCTTTCCTGTGCTCCTGAAATAGGCTGAAAATATGTGTAGCTGTTTAAATTTGGAAGTTATCTTCTTACTTAGTCTGGATTATCTTTTCTTTGCCATAACTACAAAATCAAACAAGTCTGGATGACCAAGCTCCTTTCTGGGCTGAAACTATGTGGGACGGGTGTTGGGTTGGAGAACAGGCCACCTATGTGAAGGGAGAGAAGTACATCATTGCTTTAACCTCTCTATGTCATCCTCCCTTCCACCCAGCTTGGCTTCTTGGGATGTGCATGAAAATCATGTATATGGCACACCCTTTTCATATGGGTAGCAATGCTTTGGAAGATCCTTGTGCCATACTAACCACAAGAACTTGTGGCCCTGTGTGGAAGCCATGTTAGTCATTGATGAGGCCATAAAAATCAACCCCCCGGTAAGAAACCTTCATAAGAGCCTCTGTCATTCTTTCAAGACCAAATGAGGCTTTTTGAATCTGCTTGGTCATTTTCAAATCTATTGATGATGGGCCTGATGCTCAGCTGATGCAAATTGGCCTAGCACCACTGAAATCAGGTCACTGACTGTGTTGATTTTGTCTCAGTTGAGGAGCTCATATAGGCTTTCTGGTTGTTCTGATGTTAACTGCTTTTCCCTCTACAGCCATCTTCATCCATTCAGGAGCAATGTAAGTCTTGAGTGATTTTGAGTACGAGCAAGCTGTATGATGTGTTATGTCGAAAGTGAATAATGTGTAGTCTTACAGAGAATGTAATGATTAGATGTTGGCATATATTTTTGATAGATTAGGAATCCTTATCCCATTAATGGGTCAACTCTTAGCCTCTGCGATAAATAGTTTTGATGGACAGAAGAGCAAAATGATAAGATATATTCTCTTTGCTTTGATGGTCATAAGAAATGAGGGATGTCTAGTTCTGAAAAATCTTTTGCCCAAGAAAATAAAACACCCAATAGATCTACAGTTAGCACAGGGAACTGCTATAGAGGTGCAGCTCAAAACTTGCCGTTTACAGCAAAGGGTGTTTGCAGCAGGTTAAGATTTAAATTAATTGATGTGTAGATTTTTTCAAGCCTTTAAAATGTAAGGACTTCCCTTCTTTCACTGTTCCAGAGGGGAATGGAGTGGTAGTAGTAGTAGTTGTGAAGTTGATGGTAATAAAGAGCATAGTGTGGTCTTGTATCTAGGGGCCATGGATAATGCTGCTGGGCTTAATACTGTTCCTTCCCTGAGCAAGGCATCCTGCTGAGCCAGGATAGGGTTCTCCAGGGAGCGTCATGGCATTGAGTTTCTCTCTCCTGTTGTGGATCACTGGCTTTAATGGTTTGTGACACAGTTTTCTTTGTAGAGGGCCCTTCCTGCTTTTACGTAATTTTGCTAAAAAAAAATTAGTAAGTCTTGAGTACAGCATGGAGTTTTGTAACAGGAGATGTGTAGGTGGGGGAAGTTATCAGAAGGTTTTGCATCCCTTAAGCATATCCTCTATGCTTGATAGCTGCTTTATTATGTCATATTTCAGTTGGGTCCTGAAATCCTGAGAAGGGCTCATAGTACAGACCCAAAACACACTTGGGGCTTTTTCAGGGTATTCAGAGCGATGCTTTCCTTTTATTGCCGATTTACCAACCTGCTGTAGCAGAGAAAGGCGTTCCAGGATGATACCTGAAGTAGCTAATCACAGTGCTTAGCAGTGCTGGCCCAGACATCAGAGAGGAGGGTTGGCCTTGTGGTGGGCTCCAGACTGCAATTCTGGTGACCTGTGCTTGCTTGCCATTGATTTTTCATCTGACCTTGCACAAGGTGTGTAACCTCCTTCTGCCCCGGATGGCCATCTGCACTGCAGGGACTGCCTCTTTCATAGTCTTTGTTCTCAAACATATTGAATATATATTGTTCAGGGCAGAAGGGGTGATACTATACATGTGTGTAGTACTTAGCACGCAGGAGCTTAGGACTCTACTGGGATTTTTGGGTACTATGGTAGTAGTAAAATAATGAATGATACCTTGCACGCTGCTTTCCTCCCATTTCATCACTATTCCCATCCTGACCCCTCTTCTGCCTGTAAAGCTACCATACAGGCTTTGAAATGGTCTCCCGTGACCATTAGTCTGGGCAGCAGTTGACAGCTGATACGTAGCTTATGTGACTGATGGCCATTTTGTGTTTTCATTTCATTAGCAGTTGCAAGTACCTTGTTTTGGGAACAATCCTAGTCTATAAACTTGTTATTTGCTGAAGCTGTATTAAAAATTCAGTGGAGCCCAGCCCACCAGAATGAAGAGCAACCTGGCACGCTCTTGAGAAGTTTAAGGTGTTATTCCACCATCAGGAATCACAGTAGAAGCTTCCACAAACTTAGTCACATCCTGGTTTGAACAGATATACTGGAATAAAACCTTAAAGTGCTTTCTTGAAAATCTATATTTAGACTTACTAGGGAATGGTTATAGAATATTAGACTGTATGACTCTTAAATAATTTTTTTAAAGCAAATTCATCTGGTTCTCAGAATTGCTTTTGGTAGAAGTGCCAGTTGCCACGACCAATGAGGCTATGATGACTCTCACAAATGTATAATTTTAAAAGTGATTAGAGATTAATTAAACAGAGCTTCATCATCTGATGAAATAGCTAAAATACACATTTGCTTTATTTTAAGTTGGCAACAAAAAGGATGTATGTGTTCTTGGTGTTCAAAGGTGCTGCTGCATATGATGGAGACAGTGTGTCACCCTGTTGGCTCTTTGGCAGCTTCTTCAGCTTTTCCCTTCACAACTTCGGTGGTGAGGCAGGAGCACAACAAGGCTAGGTGTTGCCTAGAATATCAGGGACACTTCACTCAGGACGGAGGCAATGATCACTGTCCCCTTCCAAGAGACAGCAAAAAATTTTATCTTTGATCTTTCATGGTTTTCTTGGAGCTTGGATGTGTCTATTTAATCCCAGGGCCTACAAAGATGAAGCTTTTCTCTTCCAAAGTAACACAGGGGAAAAAAAAAAAAAAGATGCCTTCTGGATGTCTGTGTTTGACTTTCACTGGCAACTTCTTCCCCAACTGTTTGTCACAAAAATGAGTGCTTGTCGGGGGTGGAGAGCAGGGTTGTAAACACATGATGTTCTCCAAACATCAAGCAGATCTGGCATCTCCCCTACTCCCTATTTTGAATTGCAACTGATTTTTCTTTAACCTGTTGGAAATAGCTTGAAGATCCCCACTGTATGCCTGTGAAGGATAAGCATATCCATAACAAGATCCTGTGAACATATTTATTTTCAAGTCTTTATAGATTGTATTTTGAATGGTGCTTTAGCACACATCTTCCTTAATTTTTGCTGTTTTTTTTAAAGTAGATATTCCTCTTTCACCTTCTCCTGGGATTAATGTTTCTGTAATTGGTGATCAGGATAATTCTGGTAATCAAAAAAGGTTTGAATTCTGAAAATGGTTCTAGTTCATGCATTCTTCTTTTCCCCATCCCTCTTCTGGGAAGGAATTTAAAGGTATAAGAAAGTGTGTGGCTGTTTAGATCATATTAGCCTTCAGCAATGGTTTTAATGCTTTGAATCTTACTCTGATACCCACTGGTCAGAATTTTGGAGGCTCAACCTTTCTGATACTAATGTCACTTCATTTTTTGGCTGCAGGAAGCAACTGTAGCCTTCAAAGGACTGGAGGAGAGATGGTTTTGTAAGCACAGGAACACCGTCTGGGATGCCGAGTGCATGTTCAGTTTGCACATTGTGTGCTGAGACAGGCAAAGGCACTGATTGTAGCTCCACACTGAAAAGCCAGATTCGTGGTGCAACCCCTTCACTGTGGCTGGCTCGTTATTCCTGGAGCATGAAGAACCTACTTTTGGTCAAGTGTTGTGTACTGCAGTTTACTGTCTTCAGCAATGGTGCCACCCCTTTGAATAACTGAATGCTGTCTGAAGGGCTGCCTCTTGGCAGTACATCTCACCATCTGTATCAAAAAGGCTCCTTTATCCAGGTGCTGATTCTTTTCCTGGTGTTTTCCTTCTCCTTGGGAGGGAGGTGGAATAGCCAGACCCTTGCAGAAACACAGAATGTTAGCACTTGGAAGCGACCTGTAGAGATAATCTAGCCCAACCCCCTCTGCCTGAGCAGGATCACCTAGATTAGATCACACATGAATGTGTCCAGATTGGTCTCCTCTCCAGAGAAAGAGACTCCACAACCTCTCTGGGCAGCCTGTTCCACTGCTCTGACCCTCTTAAAGGTCTGTTGGAAACCCTGAATAAAAAAAAAAAAAAAAAAAAAAAAAGTAGAGTCCTTGTTGGAAAGCTCTCTGGGATCTTCTGCTGGGGCAGATCAGCATCGTTTTGCTGATCTCAATTGAAATTAAAAGAAGATATCGTAAGATGTGAATAAGAAAACAAATGTTAGGTGGTTGTGAGGTGTTGCCATGCAGTTTATTTCTCCTAACCTGCTAATGTATATCCTTGCCTGGGGCAATGCAACATGCTGTCAGATCATCAGGAGTAGAGTTGTACTGAACAAAAGAAAGGAAGGATAAAACCTCCTTCATTTTGTTCTATCCTTAAATGTGGCAAGAGGGCAAAGAAATCCAGTATAAACCTTTAGGCAGTCTGTGCCTTTATTGCAGGCCTTGAAAATAATACAGCAAACAAGCATAATTTGGAATGAATGGTGAAATGCTCTGTTTCTCTTTGTTGAGGTCTCTGCAGTCTTCAATGACACGTGAAATGACTGGTGGAAAGATTTATGTACAGTCAAAGGGCCACCCTTTATCCTAAAAATGACCTGATCCTAAAAGTGACCTGATCCTAAATATGACCTGATTGCCTAATTACTTTCTTTACCCTAACCAGATGTTGTTGTAAATAGCAGCCTCATATGGACTGGAAAGGTTGAAAGTGTATCTGGTTTTACATTGCTCACTGTGCATTTCCCCACTGTGCTTCAAAGGTTGGCTGCTTTTTGCTTTGGTTTTTGCCTCTCCTGTTTTCACAGAATCACGGAGTTGGAAGGGAGCTTGAAAGATCATGTAGTCCAACCCCCCTGCCTGAGCAGGATAACCTAGATTAAATCACACAGGAATGTTTTGTCTCCCCTAAGCAAACAAAATCCTCCACACTCAAGCCATTTTGTCAGGGGTATGATTATTTTCTCCTTACCATATCTATCTATCTATCTATCTATCTATCTATCTATCTATCTATCTATCTATCTAATCTACTTGTGTGGCTCAGCAGTTGGGGAAGACAGGGTTGGAAACCTCTACGTGCTGGCTGCATGTTTGGGGTCAGACTTGCCCACAGTGCATGTGTATTATTTGCTGTTTATTCAAATCCCATCTCCCCTGACTTCAGTTGTGGTTTTACCTGCGCTGAGCTTTTGCAGTGGATACCCATGGTTCTCACTTTAGCTTTCTGACATTTTTTTTATTTTAGTGGAAGTTCAACTCTCAGCTTCTCTGACTTTCTCTTGTCCAAGAGGGAGCCCCAAACCAAATAAGGATGCTGTTGGTGAGAGGGTGGGCAGGCATCAATGCTGTCTATGCCTGCTGTCTCAGAACAGCTCAGGTCTTTACAGAAAGCTCTTGAAAAGCCAGAGACATGAATTAATTTCTCAGGGGGTGGAGCAGAGAGGCTCCACTGAAATGTTGCTGAAAGCCCAGTGACTTCCAGTGTTTGCCTGCCATCATCTTGTTGGGTGCTGCCAACTCCATCTGCTGAGCTCCATGCCACTCTCAGACCCTTTGTATTCTGCTGAATATGCTCTTTTCTTGTGCAGCCGAGTTCACTTTCCTGAAGCATAGTCCCTTGTGAGGCTCCCTCAGGAATTGGGCTGTCAGCCTTCAGGAGACACTGCCTGCAGAATTAAAAGACAGCATCCAGCCTTCTGTCTGGACCTGCCTGGGGTAAATGAAGCAGCCGTGCACCTTGGCTCCATCAACTTCAGTGGCGACACATCACATCTAGGCACTCAACTCATTTACCTGTGTAAGAAAAAAAAA
>VXBZ01000420.1:509109-533304 GCA_013399135.1 Heliornis fulica | reverse complement strand
ATATTTACCTGGCACTTAGGATTCTTGGTTTCTCCAAAGCTATAAGCTACATCTGGATGACTTCCAGCCCCAGCAGAGGCTGAGCGATGCCTGCTCACCCTGCTGTGGTGATTCTCTCAGTGTGGGAGGCATGGGGTTTTTGCAGTTGTGAACTGTCTCCACACAGCTTGCCAGGGACATGTGGAGGAGTGATAAGGGTCTGATTTCCCTGTGGAGGAGTGCAATGCTACTGTTCTTCCCATGCCAACAAGTTCTTACTCATTGGGAATCAAAGTGGCTAAAAGGAATAAAAACTTTGTCAGGCCTTTAGAAGCAAGCCTCTGGTTCAGGGTCCCGTTGCTTTCTCTTTTCTGCTGTACTGGTATTTAAGGGAGAAGATTTTTTTTTTGTTTGTTTGTTTTGAAGGAAGCAGAAAAAGAGGAATGCTCCTAAAATGCTCAGTTCTTCCTCTAAATACATGTTCCTTGTGTTGTCTTGTTTCCAGGCTTATGCATAATGTAGCTACCAAAGCCTCTCCCTTGGCCTCATCGTGCAGCATAGCATATTTTTACCCTTAAGCATGGGAAACAGATGATAAGCTGAAGCTAGCTGTCCTTGTATTGAAAAGGCCAGAGAGGGGCCAGTAATCACTGTTGCTACAGGTACACGCCTGCTATGGATGCCTTGCTTTCCATCTGTCCATGCTTGGTGCCAGCTGCTGCTTTTCAGTGTGGTGTAACCTCCTAGGAAGTTGTGGTGGTGGTGAGGTGGTCAGTGCACTCTTAGTCCTGCTTCCATAGTCTGGTGATGAGAAGCAAGGAGCTAAAGCCAAGCCAAGTAGTAACTCATGGATGAGAGCGAGCAAGAGGGCGCCTCAACCTGAGAAATACTAACCAAGAGCAAAACCTTTAAAAGTGAAATGTCCTCTCTTCTCCAGTCTAGGAGGTTAGGCCGTGATATCTGCAGAGGGTTTATAGTCCCCACTGCAGGTGGAGAAGGTGACCTGTTGTGGTCCTTGCTCCACTACTGAGTGTCCCTTCTTTGCCAGCCTCCCCTCTGGCAGAGAGGAGGCTA
The DNA here is from genome assembly GCA_013399135.1 of Heliornis fulica. Taxonomy (NCBI): domain Eukaryota; kingdom Metazoa; phylum Chordata; class Aves; order Gruiformes; family Heliornithidae; genus Heliornis; species Heliornis fulica. The sequence continues at coordinate 532,251 of VXBZ01000420.1, read as the reverse complement.
CCAGTGCAAAAGGATATTATTAATTTTTCTTAAGGAGTAGTTCATAAATTTGGTTTGCAGGTAGGAGTTATGTTTGAAAGCTTTAGTAGAAGACAACTTTGGTTTGGACATCTCCCGTGATGTCGATTTGTTTGTAGCCTGTGTTTGTTTCTCACCTTGCAGACATCCCATCATGAAGTCCTTGTGAAGCAAAGCATTGTTATGCATTTCTTCTAGAGGTAAGAGGTGGCATTTTGCTTCCCATTGCTTGTGTGTACACAATTTCTGGGTTTTATTTAGTTTTGATAGCAGGAAAACTGCTGACTGATAGATACAGGCTCCTCTTCTACTTTGCCCCATTGAAATTAGCCCCTTACTTCAGAGGGTCCTAAGCAGCCTTGGTAGGGGAGAGTTCTGGTGTGATGCAGCCAGGAGATGTAATGGGAGGAAAGGCATCACTGCTGTATGATACCTGCAAATGAATAATGAGAATTTTTTTATCCCTGTAGAGCATTCAGCCAAGTAGCCTGCCTTTACCTTCTGTTCCCAAGAAAATAGGAAGGGGAGACCACTGTGTTATCCAGAAAGAACATAGCTGCAGGAGGAGTGCCGAGCGCACCCGGTGCTGTTGTTCCTTGTGCCTGGTGATAGCTTGTTTGACATTTGGAGTTCCTGGAAAGCTGTCTGTGCTTGTACTCCTTGCTGAGGGTTGATGTTTGCAGAAGGCATGTGAAATCCTGTCACAATGACTTTAATGACCACGGGGTGTTGCTCAGAAGGCTTCCCGCCTGCTGTAAAAAATTGCCCTTAAAGACCTGTAGGCTTTGCAACACTTAAGACTTTCCCAACTGTCAAAGCATTCTGCTTAGCAAATATCCCAGACACAACTTCAGAGCTGTATGACCTTTACTGCAGTACTAGGCTATCAAACAGTTTCACCATTTGATTGTTTTTTTTCTGGGGAGGTGGGTCTGTGCCTTGCCTGTCCTCCCCTCCAGTTCTGAATTCAAGTCCCATGGAAGCACCAGCATCACTTCTTCTGGTTTCACAAGGTTACTACAAATATATATGATTTTTCTAGGGTCAGTAGTGTTGATTGGATTACAATCTCTTATCTTAAGCAACTGGATTGAGTACCCAGTTGGACGTAGGTTTGTATGCTTTGTGGATAGGAAAGGCAAATATTTGCCCAAACATCAGAAACAATGTGACCCTAGAATCTCTTTCTTTATAATGTAGCAGCTGAGTTTCATTCATCTGATGCTGAGAGATGTATCAGCACCTTTCCTGCTGTATCCTTTCCCATATTCCTGCTGAGGTCGTCAGCAACATACAAGACAATTGACATAATTTACTCCCCCAAGTGCTGGTAGTAAAAGAGCTGACTTGTAAGCATCTTTGGGGATGTCTAATGTGTGCTCTGTTATTTAGGTAAAAAAAAAAAAAATAGGAGTTGCAAAAATGGTCCAAGAAATCTTGTCTGTGAAACACTTTTATTTGTGTACCATTCCCTCCTTTTCTTTTCTTTTCTTTTCTTTTCTTTTCTTTTCTTTTCTTTTCTTTTCTTTTCTTTTCTTTTCTTTTCTTTTCTTTTCTTTTCTTTTCTTTTCTTTTCTTTTCTTTTCTTTTCTCTTTTTTTACTTTCTCCCCTTCCTTTTCCTAATCTGGATAGAATAGTATTTTATGAGCTGTATTAACTTAATCTTGGCTGTGAATTGACTCTGACTTTGGAAACTGCTATGAAACACAGAGATGATCCAAAGTGGAAGCTTGCTGTGCAGTAACCAGAGCTGTTTCTGGTCTTGGATGCTTGTTGCTTGCCCAGTGCTCAGGTGTTGGGTGGCTCACCAGGGTTCAGGACTACAGTCAGGCTGAAGCATGTCAAACTGTGGAATTAGGGGACTGCAGATGTGCTGGGCAGAACCACAAATCATGCATTAGCTTGCATTTCCACAGTGTTGTGAAGATGATAAATGCTGCCTAAATGTTCACTTGAACTTTAGCATGAATTAAATTCAATAGAAATTTGGTTTGTACTTTATTCTCAAAACGTTGCAACTGGACAAATGATTTTTATGGTGGCTTTCTGGTTTTCTTAATGTAAATATTTTTGAAAAATATGGGGGAAAGATTCCATTAAGAAAGGAATCTTGCAGTATTCACCTGACTGTCTTAATATCCAGCTCGGTGCTGTCACTGCAGTACCAGACCCTGCAGATTCTTTTCCATTTGTGGCTGCAGTAGAACATGGGAATGATGAGAATGAAAATGGTAATCAGTTAGATGTAGCTCTTCCTCGAGCCTTAAAAATTTTGTGACAGAAATAACCACTATTTTCCTGCTTTCTGGAGTGAGGTACAGCCTGAACAGCAATGACTACACTTGGTGTGGTCGAAGCAGTGAGCTGGAGTCCTCTGGCTGGTGTCACACACAGAGCAGCTGAGCCATCAGTCCCTTCCAGCCTGCAAATGGGAGATGTGGGCCGGGATTCAGGGGCATGCTGCCCAAATGCTGGTTTTGAAAATGCAGCCTCCCAAATTTCAGACATGCTAATGATCCCCCAGCATCTCCCACGGGTGTTGAAAGCTGATTTGGGAGCCTTGGCACACCAGAGGATGAGGCTGCTTTTTAACCAAGTGACTGGTTGGCTTTAGGCTTCCAGCTACCTCTGTGTTTGCAGCAGTGAGGATGCTGCATGCCTGATCAAGGTGTGACATTCAAAGACCTATGTGATCCTAGCAAATGGCAAAAAATCCATAAGGATGTGGGTTGTTGTTGTCGTTGTTTTTCTCCTCTTCCAGTAAGCCTTGCTGGGTAAGAAAGTCCCTCTCGGTTTAATTTCTTTGTGCTCTCATCCTGTGCAGAATCTCAGCCTTTAACATTTTTCACCTTGTTGAATTTGCCATTTATATAAGCACAGTGAATGAGTCACCTGGGATATTGAAGTGCAAACTTTCAGAGAAGATAGCTCTAAAAATTGCCTTTTCTACTGGAAACTGATAAGCTCATTACATATGCAAAAAATAATGTGTATATCAGGCAAAGCCAAAATGTGATTTGGTAGCAAAGACCAGTCTGAAATACAAAATATATGTAACGATGAATTTAAACACCTCACTAAATCACAGCTGTGCCATTTTATTAGACATTGTTTCATAAACTATGAAAGCTTTAGCTATCATATAAATCTGTCTCTTAATAGGCAGCAGTTACATTTCTTTATAATTTATTTCTCCAGTACTGCTCAGCAAAAATGCACCTTCCTGGCAACTCTGTTTATATACTACATTTTGTTTATCACTGCAAGCCCAAATTTCTTGCCGTGTTCTGCTGGTGCCACGTGAATAATACAAATACAATCTAGACATTGTGAAGATAGGAATTACAAAGGAGTCCTTGTGTTGCTGGCACTGAGCAAGGGGGATTGGGATGGACTTCTGCAAGCAGCTTCTCATGTTTCTCACCCAGGACCACCCATCGCTTAGGGTTTGCTTAGTGTGGAGGGCAGTGGGACCTCTTACACTGGTTCAAAATGAACGTGATAAATATACATCAGCCATCAGAGATTGCTGGTGTCCCAGTTCAGATCAGTCACTGTCGTTTCTATTGCTGTAACGTGATGCTTACTTGAGTCACTTGTCCCAGATGTGGGAATAGGCGTGAACATCTTTGCTAAGTGTTCCTGGAGACCCCAGCCAGCTCATACCTAATAAATTACAGTCCGAGGATGTTGAACATGACTCATGACACTGGTCAGGTATGTGTACAGACTGCCTTGCAGGGTGGTTCTCACTTCAGTTGTCACTGTCCCCGCCAGCCACTTGGCAGTGGAGCAACAGTTGGCATCTGGGCTTGTCCATCCTGCTTTCATTTAGGTCATTAGTGCCTCACCACCAATTCCAGTCAATCAGGAAAGTGGGATCCCTCAATTTGAAGTCGATGAAACGTTTTTAGATTTTAGATTTTTCTGTCTAAGCATTTCTACAAGTACAGGATGAAAACATAGTGCCTCTCAGTTTTCTGCTTTTTTTCATACTGTTCAATTATAATCTTCCTTTGCCATTTTTTAATGGTTTGTTTTTTTTTTTTCAACCAGAGTATGCTGTGGTAAAAACGTTTTGAACAGTTTCTCTGTTTATATTTCTCCATAACAGTGGAGAAGCACTGACAAGATTGGGAAAGATTCACTAGCAGGATTTGGGTTAGACAGAGATATCTCTGCAATGTTCAGCAGCTGATGCTTTTTGGCCAAATGACCCGTGTAATGGCTCATGCAGAAAGAAGGGAAATTTAAAGCATTTTAATTGCTAGAGGTCTGCCTTTTTTTTTTGTTTTAGATCAAGTCATTAGTAAAATCTCCTTTTCCATATTAAGGAAAGCCTGAGCAGTGCTTCTTATTTTAAGACTTGATGATTCCTCTCTCATATCTGAAACCAAGCCAATGAACTCTGGTGTCCATTGAGACCTCCTTGTGCAAAACTTCCTTAGAGGAGCACCTAAGAAAATTGTACTTCTCTTAATGCCCTTTAATAAAATAATAGTTAGAAGGGATTAATAATTTCTGTGTCTTGAGAGATTAGTAATTTATGTGACTCAAGAAAAACATACCAGACAAAACCAACCTGCCTAGGAGGTAGTCAAGTTCTAACTGCTATCTCCAAACTTCTCTAGGAGTCTAAAGGATCTGTAACATGGATACAGGAGTGGATACAGGAATGTCAACCCATGGCTTGATTCATTTCTTATGAAGGGCTGTCACACAAAAGCTCTGATTTACCTGAAACTGGTGTCTCTGCCAGTTCTTGCAATAGGTTTTTCTCATAGCTGTCCTGTACAATATGCCCCTGTAATTTAAATAAGTAATTTAGCTCCTATAAAAAGTATATGCTTACCTGGAATACATTGCTGCATTTTTAATTTGTGTTTGTATGTATCAGACCACTGATGACACTGCAAGATGAAATGAATATTTGATTGCAGAGTTTATAACCAGTACAGGTCTAACTGCTTGAGCCACTTGCATTTATGTATCTGCTGGCATCAAACTTCTCTTGGAAAAATACAGCAGGACCCCTGGTCTGGCAGGGCCCTTCACCACACCCTTAGTTTTCATCCGCATTGGTTTTACGGATGTTGCTGGGGCTCCTGTTATCTGAAGCTGAGAAGGGGGCTGGGTGCGTTTCCTTCTGTGGCACTAATGAGAAGGTTTAAGCCCCACATTAAGGATGGGACAGCAGCATTCGCTAACAGATCCTGGTACTTTAGAGCATATGTTTGAATTAAATGCATACTTAAATTGTGCATTTGGAAGCTTTGCAATGCTTAGTAAATATACCTGTCAGCTGCATGAAAGATAATTTCTACCGCGAGCATCCATCTTCCTGAGATTCAGGAAGAAGCTGAGAAAGCGGCAGTTTTGCTATTTGGTCAGGTGTGTCAAATGCAAGCAGCAGCTTTGCAACAGAAGGACTCTTCTGTCACGGATATTTAAGCAAGTTATTAAAACACTTATTCTTGTCCTTTCTCTGAAAAATTGTGGTGAGTAGCTGAGAGGCGATTTGTTTATACTGGCTAACTGCAAACAAAACTTTATCGTTTGCCTTAAAAAAAAAAAAAAATTCGGGTGAAGCCAAGCAAGGAAATTTGAAAAGTAAAAAAAAATAGTATAAAAAATAAGCTGTTGGAATGCAGTGAACTTCTCAAACGTGCAGAGAAAATGTGTGTTAGTGAGAGCTGGTTATGTGTCACCTCTGGGAAACTAAGAGCAAGAGGAATTAAAATACATTTATCTTTTCCAAAGGGAAAGCCAGAATTTATTTGATTCTTGGTTACTCTTTTGATAATGCAAAGCACAAATTGATTTATTTATTCTAAGTTCCAGAAGTTTTCCTGAAAGGGAAGATTGTACAAATTGCTTGTCTAGAGTTGAGCAAGCAGCAACACAAAACCTCTTTTAATTGTGTGCCCATAAGAAGACCTGAATGTCTGAATGGTGGGGTGATCCCTCACCCACATGAGATGGGGTGATATGTGAAGGCCATGCTTGAGTATCCAAACATTCATTAGAATTCTTGCAGGGTGCTGGAGGAGGATAGCTCCTAAGGATTTTAATGGGATTGCAGGAGTGTAACAGATGTTGTCAGGGACCCTGTTAAAGGTACAAGCACCCTATTTCAGAAAGTTTTGTTGCACACCTAAAGCAGCTCTTGCTCTTTATTTGGTTTAGGACGTGTCTGACACTTGATCCTGGACCTCCTTGGAGCTAGGGTCTTTCTCTTTGAAATGTGTTCCACTTTCTGGTACAAAGAAGAAAATATTTTTAATGCGCAATCCATTTTAAAACACACAGTAAAAAGCCCCTACAGCTGTTTGAAAGCTGTTTGGAAGTATGGCGTATTAGAAATACTCCCAGCTGAAATGGATTAGCAGGCAGAGTTCAAGTGAGGAGGTCAAATGTGTAAACCGAATGCAATTTATCTTGTGGTGCTGCAATTTATCACATGGTTGCAGAAATAAAGAAATGCCACACGCATGCACATATTCACACCTAATAATTTAAGAGTAACTGAAAAAGGTCTGAAAAGACATTAAAAGGCTTCTGGTGACATCATGGTATCTGGGTAATAAACCAAAGATGCTTGAAGTCAGTTTCAAAATAGCTCTAGCTAGAGATGTCTTTATATGCCTGTCTTTATATATATATTTCAAATCTTGGGAAAAAGGTATTGAATACTAACGGTATGGGGAAACACCGATAAGATTTTTTCCTTTCATGGAATTCTTCATGCTACATTTTTTAATTTTTTTTTTTCATTTACATAAGTCCTTTTGTGTCCAGATTAGTTACATTTACAGATCTTTAATACTTGTGGGATGCTTTTCCCCTTAGAAAACGAAAAGAATATTTCAGCAGAATGTGACTGTGGTTTTCTTGAAGCTTCTCCTTTTGGGAAAGTTATGTGGGGTTTGGGGATGGGTGTTTTGTTTTTGTTTTTTTTTTGTTTGTTTTTTTTTTTCCCCCACGGATTTTTGTTTGTTGGTTTTTGTGTGTGTATTTGTTTGGTGTTCTTTTATTTTGTTTTTTGTTTCACTTATGGGTGAGCCAGGAGACTCTTTCTTCCCCCCTGCCCCCTCCCCACCCCACATTGAAATCTCCATCAGAGCTTCTCACTGAATTTGGATAGTGCATTTTTGGTTAATTGAATTCATGAGGGTGTATGTAGAGACCTCTGGCTTCCCTGCTGGCTTTAGATTCTGGCAGTGCAGCATTTCCAAAGCCTGTGTTTAGCTGGTGCTGAAATGTTGGTGATCCTTCAGTGCTCTATTTTCCTTGACAGGTTGCAAAGCTTGTAAAACGAGCTTGTAGAAACTCATTTAAAGGTCATTGAAGATACTTAGGAAAATCCTGGAACTTGTAGAACAGTCCATGTTAACTTGAGACAGTGCACTCAGTTTATAACCTTTAGTTTTGTGTTGGATATTAGTGTCTTCTAAGGTTGTGTAAGTGTTGGAGTTAATCATGTTCTGATGTGGGAAGGTGTTCATAGAATCCAGAAAGGTTTAATTTGGAAGGGACCTTAAAGACCATCCAGTCCTAACCCCTTGCCATGGCAGGGACACCCTCCACTAGCCAGTTGCCCAAAGTTCCATTCAACCTGGCCTTGAACACTGCCAGGGAGGGGGCAGCTACAGCTTCTCTGGGCAATCTGCACTCAACCCACACCAACCTTCCTCTGCACTTCAAAAAATGTTTAGTAATGTCACCAAAATAGAAAAGATGATGGGCCTCCTTATGAAGGAGGAACTGTGACAGCTGAGCCACTTGGAATGAAAAGGTCAAGATAATTTTGCGTTTCAGTCACATTGGATGCTAAGTTTAAAGATAAGGACATTTTTTGAAAGATGCTTTAGGTGGCATAAACTCCAGTGAAGGATGTTAATAATTATTATTTAGAAGTGTGACAAACTCATCTTGAGCAGCCTCTATTAGCCACAATCTTGGAATGAAATTTAAAGTACAAAGTAATTTCCAGATGCAATTAAAAACTTGTCAGAGTGGAAAAGCAGCCACTTTCTGTCTCATTTTGATTGTAAGCACTGTAACAAAGTGGTTCAGCCTGGCATTTTCTTACCTGCAGCTTGAGTATAGGCAATTTGAACACAGTATCCAATGCAGTTATGTTTCTAATGCATTAAGCTCTGACACTATTTTTGGTGGAAAAAAATCACCCCAACTTGTTTTCTATGGTAATTTTTCTCTGAAGGACTTCTTTTAAACAAGTCCCCGAAGTATCAGTGACCCTTATTTCAACCATAATCGTTTCAAGACATGATCCTTGCAGAAGACTAGTGAGTTGGCCTGTTTCCAACTTTTCCTTATCCTTGCGTGCCAGTTGCTTGGGGGATAGTAACTGGAGCATGTAGCTCTCCTTCCCACATGCCCTCCCAGGATGCATATTTCTGAACTCTTCTTTTGTTTTTGCCTTCTTATCTTTTATATTATTAAGGAATTTGATACGTGCAAGAAGGGCCTCAAAAACAGCCCCAGGGCTTCTTTGGTTTTAGACCAAAGCTATTATTCTTTGCTGTTTACGCAGCCCCATCCATTGTTTCCAGTGACCCCAATCTACTTCTGGTCTAGGCATCCCCTGTGATGAGGCCACGAATGGTCATCTTAATTGTGACCATCTAGCAGTGAACATGAGTTTCTGTGTACCTCCGCCCTGCCCCCTCTCCCACCAGCCCCAATCTCTTTCTCTCACCTGTGTTTGTAAGAGCTTTGTTGTAACTTTAATGTCTCTCAAACTCTCAGCACCAGTGACTATGCTGAGGTTGTGTCTTAGTTCATATGTAGTGTGTGAGCCACAGTGACAGTCCCTGTGGTGGACCTTCATTTGTGCTTCCCTAGTTGTGATTGGCAGTGATACAAAGCTGGGGTTTGATGCCTTGTAGCTCCTGTTCCTGGTTACAAATGTTGGGATAGGGCTGCCTTGTAGCCTGTGGTTCAGTTTGAGTGTTGGGCACCAAACACATGACAAAGCTAGCAATTTAGGGTTTAAAGAAAACCGTTTTGGGGAAACAAAAATTAAAAAAAAAATAAATCTGTAAACCAAAATTCAAATGAACTATAGGTTCAGTCTGTATGGTAGAAAGGGTTACTCTTTTATAAGGATATCTTAAAATCCCCTCATAGCATTGACTTTACATGGACAAAATGGAGCCAATATTTCTCATGTTTGGCGGCTGGTGCAATTTTTGCTATGTGTGTGTTGTTTTGGTAAAGATTGGAAAAGTAGGATTATGTAGCGCTGTGCATTTTACGGCACATTTAAATGTCTATAACATAAATAGTTTTACCATCGGAAGGCATAAATGTCAGCCTATTGACACATTATAAAGACACAAATGGAATGTAGCCTGGCAGACTGGTGCTGGTTTTGAGATTTAATAGTACATCTGTATCATTTATCCCAGTGGGAAATAACACAGGATGTTGCCTTGTAATTTTTTACTACCGTATAATAAAATGTAACCATAATAAATGGTGTCTAAGCAAGTAACGCAGCAGATTCTGGATTTCATCCAGCCTGTCTTTACCACTTATCTTGGGTTAGCTTTGCTCCCCACTCCAACTTCAGTGGGCATATGATCTTGGCTGGATACAAATTGAACATGTGTTTCTCTAATGTGTTACGTACACATCTGTAAAGAAAGAGACCCTCCTGTGCCATTGCACCCCAGCCCTTAACTAGCTGGGTTTAGCAGTGTACTGGTTTGTGCCTCTTCAAATCACTCACATCCTAAGCTGAACTGTCCTTGAACGGGTCTGTTCTGCATTTCTGCACTTCAAGAATGTCTTTGCAGGTTGATTGCTTTCCCAAATGTTCTTCTTGAGCGGTGGTGTAATGTGCTAGTAGCCTTTTGACAAAAACTTGAGTAACAGTATTTCATCGAAGTGTTCCCAGACTCTTGCAGATCGAGAACAGGGATTCGGTGCGTTTATGTTGATTGAACTCATGGCAGATTCCCTGCCCAGTGCTAGTGGGGCACCTTGCACACCTTTTAGCATGCTCGGAGGGTGCTGCTGTGTCCTGCCCAGTGCTGGTCCTTCCCTAGCTGCAGTGTCTGGGCTTGTCGCATTGCTGCAGACTGGGATTTTTTTTTTTTTTTATGAAAGCTCTGAGAAGTCTGAAAAAGGAGTTGGCATCTATTTAGTCACTTGCGCAGGGACTTAGTGATGCAGCAGGGCTTTCCGGGTGCTTTCTAACATCTGGCCTGGATGTTCCAAGTGAAGAAAAATATGAAAACATTATTCTGTGCGTATCAGAGTGCTGCACGTTTGTAAAAAGACAATTAACATAGAAATGAGGGAGGCTTTTGATTCATCAAGTAGATTCAACAGACTGTGTCATTTCCTTGATTTTCATTTTAATTAGGATTAATCAGTTTTATCTCCTAAGGTCTTTGCTGGGAATTTACACAAAAGAGAAGACTTCGGTCAGCAGTGTGCCAGTGTAATAGCCCCTATTTAAAGAAATCCAGCTGTGGCACATATAGCCAGGATTAGATTTGCTGGACCCCAGGCTCCTTTCTTCTCTCATGTTAAATGCCTTGCTATTGCAGGGTCTTCCAATACCCAGGCCTGGGCTTCATGGAGCTGCCTGGTTGCTTGCTTCTAATACCACTTGGGACCAGTATATTTCTTGGAAAAAGAGTCCCTGGAATGCCAGTTTGAAGTAAGGGCTGCTTTCTGCTCCAAAACCAGGCGCAAATAGCGTTGCTTAACCATACCAGCTGGTCATGACAGCTGGGAGCTAGAGCTGGTTGAGGCAGAAATGAAGTTGTCCTCTTTTCTTCTCAAGCTCTGTATATTTCATGGAAGCAAATATCTTTGGATGGAGTTTTGGAGGTTCTGTTTGATATGTTAAAGTGGAAAATAAGGGAAGGAAGCCAGGTGGTTACAGGAGAGCAGCATCCCAGCGGCCTTGTAGGGGAAGCAGTGAGGCTAAAGTGTGTGTTCTGTGTGATGCAGAGCAGAGGCATGACTCCAACACACCTCAGTTGAGTGTTGCTGTCCTAGTATTGGCCTATATCCTCTTTTCTTTTTTTTTCTTTTTTAATTTTTTCCCCCCCTTTTCATCTATTTAAAGTCCCTTTTTTTCATCCCAATGATGGGGAAAAATCTTCAGAAACTGTTAAGAAACCAAATTAATCTTTCTGGTTTAGGTGTGAGGTCTATTTATGAGGGGGCAAATTTCATCTTGCAAATTAGAGTAATTTGCAAACATGTTGAACGTTTTATTATGAATGTTTTTCTGTAGCTAAAATAGATGTCTTGCTATGAAAATTTCCATGTAAGATGAAGGTGAATATTTAGCTTGCAGTTTCTTTCCTTAGTGAGAAGAATACGATTGTTCCAAAATATAATAAATGTAAATGTTTTACTATTATTTATAGGAAAAAAAACATCATCCACCTGGGCCCTACAAAAATAAGTATCAAGGGTAGGCATTAAGCTTCTTGTATGCTCAAATGACAGATCTGAAAGCCATTAGGCATATGAACAAGAAGAAAAAGGAGACAGAAGGCAAAATACATTGAAGGGAAAATCCTCCTGAAAGCCCACAAAGCATTTTCAAGCTTACAGAAGTGACCTGCTCTGTTCCTGTTACACAGAAGTGTTAAAATGAGAGGAGGCAACCCCTCTCCCCCAAATAATTCATCTGTTATGTCTGAGATGTATTTAGACTGAATCTTTTCCCAGATGCCACAGATCTGTTGGTTCCAGGGGAAATTAATGGGATTTTACCATTTGCTTTGAGGAAAAGAGTACTGGACTTTATCCTGCTGTCTTTGGCAGGAAGGAGCAAGGAGCTTTCCTGTCTGCTTGCTTTAAACATTGTGTCTTTTTAGGCATTTTTGCCAGATATCCTAGTTTGTGTTACTGCAATATATGATGTTGGAAAATTTCAGAGGTTAATGCACAGCTCTGTGATACACAACTGTAATGGCAGACTCTAATGTTTTTTAAATGGTAAACCAAAAAAATTCATAATAGGAGTTGCAGTGAATTGCCTGCAATTCTTGCCAGAGATTAGTTTAGCGTTGCTTTTAATATTTTACGCATTGAAGTTGTTTGCAAAGGCTAAAAGCTTCACTCACTTTGCCACACTTGTGCGTTACTCTTCCCCTGTACAAACACAACAGAAACACTCCCTTGCTGAGGAGCTGCGTGGAAGGAAGTCTTATTAAATACCAGCTATACCCCCTTGGAAAGGTTTGTCTAGTAATCTGTATCAGATTTATGGTGTCATAAACTGGGCCAAGTAGTTAGAAATCTAACCTTTTTTAATATCACTAGTTGCATATTAATATTTTTAAATGCCTAAAACACATATAAATGACATAGGAGGTTTTGACTTTAAAGTGTAACCATGGAGATTTGACCATACATAATCCCATTAAAATAGAGGAGTACAAGTTAAAGTGATCTATTTGCAATTATAATTATGCATATCGAGATTGACCATTCTTTAAAAAAATGGAAGTGCAAGGTGGAGAAGGGCGCTTGAGCAATCACTCTTTGTTGAAAGCATTGATGAAAGAATAAAAAAATTGCAGGAGATCGATTTGTCAGTAATGTGCAAAAAAAAAAAAAAAACCAAACCCAAAACCCAACTATGGGAAGCATTTCTTGGGAAGGTGAAGGGAAGGTAGCTCTTTTGCTGTCGTGGTTAGCTTTGGAGAGCCACTGCAAAAAATACATGATTAGAAAACAGCAAGTAGTATGAACTGTGTTACTTGAAGAGCAAGCAACTATCGGCTACTTCATCTGCTCTTGACATTTGATAAATCAAGTGTATTAGTTGATGAGCTTAGTATTGGAGAGCCAGCACTGCCCCACGAGTACTCCACAGAGGAGCTGGGTTTTGTTCTAGCTGTGTCGGTGGCCTGCTCTTTGACCTTGAGCAACTATTTTTTGTCTCTGTGCCTTTCTTTCTGCTATTCCTTGATTACCTTGTCTTCTGGAGGATGAGCTCATCGGGAGAGAGATTTCTTTGCATTGTGTTCTGTGAACAATGAAGTCTGAGCCTAGCAGAAGCCTCTAGGGGCATCTCTAACACAAATTATAATTGTTAGCTTTAATCACTTTCATGAAAAGCGCTTGGTAATGGAGGATAGTAATGTGCGGGATTCGGATAGATCTGTAGGGTGCATGTAAATTAAGCCACCGTAGGTGAAAGTTGCTGATTTGGTTTTATAGGACTGATGCAGAGATACTAATGCCCAGGAGTGATGCTGTGCAGCTCCATATGGGTTTTCATCTTCAAAAGCACGACACTGGGTGCTGCCTCCACTACTTGAATAGAGCCAGAAATGAGGGGCTTGGCGTGTTTTAGCGAACGAGGCTTTTTCATAAGCGTCCTGCCGGTTGCCTGAACCTTTGTGTGCGTTTTTGTGGGTCCCTCTGCTGTGAGCATTAATGACTGAGGTTGGACTACTTGGCTTTTTGCAGAGAAGACAGCTGCTTGAGGGTGAGACATCCCATCTTGATGGATTCTCTTCCCAGCCTTTGCTGTTGCTGAACAGAAAGTGTTTATCATTGCTCTCCCTAATAGCAGCTTCTGTTTTGGCATGGAGGTGCAGCAGCACGCTGTTTTGCAGATTAATTGCCCTTCTTCTGGCATCTAGTGATGCAGAGCAGTATGCCCTTGTCCTGTTTGGGTGGATGCATTACTCACCATAGCAGAGGATTTAGAAATATTTAGCTATATGAATGCCAGCAGTCATGTTAGTAAGAGCCGGCTGCGTTGAAGTATCTGCGTAACCATTTAGGAGCAGTCTGTGCAGGAAGTACTCTAGGGTAACAGGGGATGGAGAAAGGGAGAGAAGGTGATTTCCCTTCTCCATTAGCATCATAAGTGAAACTTGCTTGCCAGTTTGTCCAGGCAGAGTACAACTGGGTAAGAACTGGGTAAGAAATGACAAATGCCTCTCGTGTTGAGATCCTTGCAGTGCAGAAATCCCTGTCTTGTTCCCTTCTGATTTTAATGAAAACAAGAAGTCCCCAAACCACGTTTGAAATCTGCATAGAAATAGCATATGGTGGAGGCCAAGTCAAGGTTATACATTTGGGGAGGGAAGGCAAGAAAGATTTACCAGTCAGTATACTCACATTATGGTAAAATAAAGGTGAGCTGGGAGGAGAGCATGTGCTGAATCCTAAAACAACACAGAAGAGCCATAAAACACTGTATATTGTACCATCTCTATCCCTTTATGCTCCAAGCAGAAGCGAAACCTAGGGTATCATAAATGAAATAAAGATCTTGTTCTAATTTCATTTAAAAAGCCATTGCAAGGTAATAGGGTAACAAACATTAACTTCTGCAGACTAGGCAAGCCACCATCTTTCTTCTCTATACTGCTGCCATCAAATTAGAGTTATTCTCCAAAATCTTCTTGGAACCAGGTGGAGGTTTTGCTATAAAACACAAGCGGGGTAGTTGAAACAAATGACATTTTTCCTAGAAATGAAGTATGTGGATGCCCTCGTGAGGTGTTGCCTGGTCTGCTCTCTACTTGTAAAAGTGGGATATTTTTTTTCGTACTGAAAGTGTGTACATTTGATCAAAATCCAAGGCTGAAAACAGCTAACATCTGGGGACTTTTTTGTATAGTGAGGAATAATAGCTGACCTTACCCTGAGTTTGCCTGTAAATTTCTTAGATGGCCCAAAACTTGTTTATTGCTTTCAGAGACAATTTTGCTGACAGGCAACCTGGAAGAGGTCTCTTTTTCTTCCAGAGTATCCATACTTGCTTATTATAGAGAAATCACTCAAACAGTGGTGTGCATGCTGTACTCTCAGGCCTTGCTTTAAGTTTTAATGTACTTGTCTGACTTCCAGGGTTACTGAATTCAAGTGGTTGCTCCTTTAGTACATAAATAACACAAATTATTCATTGGGGACCAATGCCTCAACCTCTCTTCTTTTCATACACCCAGGGGGGTCCCTGCCAAGGCATGCACAGACCTGGGGTGTTAAACTTTCCCTTTTATTTATTGGCATTAAAGATTGAAGTAGGATTGTTCTGGATCAGCTGAGCTGTGAAACCAGAGCCCTTGGACCACTTTTTGGTATACAATGGTTTTAGGGTTATAGGATGGTCCAGGATGTGGGGACACGGCAGGATTGGGAAAACTTCTGCAGTCCCTGTTAGGAAAGGATCTGCCAATGCACCTGGAAGAACTGGCCCCGGTTTAGCCCTGGATCCTATTTTAATTAGGTTCTACAGTTTTTCATTTTAATGCACTTCTTCCAAGTGAAATGATCTGTGTTCGTCCACGCAGGTTGTGGAAAACGGGCTGGGCTTTTAGTTAACATTGGGAGCAAAATTCAGGCAGGAGGACTCATTGCTATTTCTCTTTTTAGTTTTTAATTTTATTTTCCAATTGTTTAACTGGGGTGGGAAGGGGTCCCAGAGTCCTGTGCCGTCCGGCTTGACTCTTACAAAACTGATTCCCACCAAAGTTTTGTCTGTAGCAATCCCAACTGTGAAGAGCAATCTTTCATGTGTAGTTAATCCTAATAAAACCAATACTTCTAGGGGGCTGACCTGGATCCATGCATTTCATGCTTTTGCCAATTAATGTTACATTTAGCATCTAACACTATAGTTAGAAGAAGATACTGAAGATGTAAGGGGACAGAGGAAATTTAAGATGTAACTGCCGAGAAACAGGAATTAACATCCTGAGAATCATAATCTATTTTACGTTCGTTTCAAATTAGATATTTTTTTTTATTGTTATGGTACACTATCCTCTAAAAATCTCTGGTAAATTCTCTAATATAACAATAGTTTATCCAGATAACATTGAGTCTTTTACGGTGAAGAGATACTTATGTACCCATACATGTATTCAGTAACTACTTTTATCTCTAAGGTGTTTTGGGTTTTGGGGGTTTTTTTTTTGAATAATTGGCAGTCATGGCATCTTCTGATTTTTATTTTATTTTTTTTTTTCATCCAAGCATGGTTTATCCTGTGCTAGTACTGTCTTCCCA
Organism: Heliornis fulica; assembly: GCA_013399135.1. Classification (NCBI taxonomy): domain Eukaryota; kingdom Metazoa; phylum Chordata; class Aves; order Gruiformes; family Heliornithidae; genus Heliornis; species Heliornis fulica. The sequence continues at coordinate 516,200 of VXBZ01000420.1, read as the reverse complement.
ACCAGAGATGTGCTTCATAGTGATTAAATTTTTATACAGGCTTCTAGAAATCAGATCTGTTGACCCAAACCAGTTGTTCATGGCTGTATCCTCTGATGTGTGTATAGCAGAAAGTGCCTAATAAGTCCTCAGAGGCAAGTATAAACGTTTTTAAATTTTTTTCTGTTTCTTTTTGCTTCCAGAAATGCTGAATTCAGTACACTGCAAAAAATAGTGTGTGGATTTTTAGCACCTGAAGAACAAGAAAAGGTAATTACTGGACCGTGTAGTCTAGCCTCATTTGTTAGCTGTTCTAAAATATTAAACTGCTTGACCGATCACATTGCACAAGCCAACAGCACCATCTCTGTGTAGGGGTTTTGTGTATTTTCAGGTATGCAGCACAGTCAGGTTTTTTGAGAATATTCCTTTATGGAACGAGAGCGGGGACCAAAAGCAGCACAGCATGAAAATGCTGAAGCAAAATGGTAGGGAATAGCACACCATGAATTCTTCCAGTGCATATAGAAGTGAAAAAGGTAAAAGAGTGGAAGAAAGCCCCCAAGGTTTGTATGTGCCAGCAGAAAAGGCTTTTGACTTCCCTGTATTTGCAAGACCGCCTGGCAGAACCTTGCAGCATGGTTGGGAAGTACGGAAGGAGGCTGAGCCTTCATCAGCATTACAGCAGCCTCATCATGTTCCTGCGACTGAGTAACTTGTCGGGTGGTGCACCCTGCTCCAGAGGTTGTGAGCTCCTCTGCTGCTTGTGAACCTGCAATTGAGTTTCTCGATCCTCTTGGGTCGTGACATTTTGCTTGGGCAATGCAGCTCGACAGGGCTGTGGCTCAGTTGCTGCTGTTAAACAAAATGCTGTTCATCAAACTTTCATGAGCCACTTTGCCGGGGGCTGCATCTTGAAAGACTAGACTCCGAAAAGCAGCTAGGAAAACTGTGCTGCTCCGTACCACTACTGTCCGCTGCGCTTTCTTCCACCTTCTTTCCGAGGCTGGGAGGCAAGCACCCCTGTGGGACCGTGGACGGTTTTGCTTCTTTCCAGAGACAAGGGGTGTAGGAGTGGGCAAGGAGGGCACAGCCATGTTGAAGAGTGTACATCCTTCTGACTGTGCAGTGATCCAGAGGAGGGATTAGGACCCTCTGTCTGCCTTAAAGGCTGTGCATGGCTTCATTATAACTGTGGATAACCCGTAGGAATCTCCGTGAGCTGAGCCTTTTGATTTAATTTGTGCAGTTATAATACAATAACTTCAATGTGTGAAGAGATATATGTAGATGTCACGGTATGGAGAGCAAAAGGAAATATGTAATGTAAAGATCTGCACAACTGAGTATAGCAAAGCAAGCATAGTGAGATATAAAAACACATGCAAAGAGATAGAGGCAGGATATGTTGCGGGGGTCAGGAAAGCTTCTGTGTGAATGTGTTACGTGTTCTTATGACACACTAATTTCATGGCTTGGTTTTGAAAAATACATGCAAGTGACATCCTGTGTTCACTACATCTGCAGCACCATACTGCCCACAATTAGCACATGCATTTCAGAGGCAGTATGTAAATGAAGATGACAAAACTAAACAAATCATGGGGTGGACCAATGCTGCCTTCTTCATGTATCATCATTATGATGTGCTGAAAGCCCCTTTCCCCACCATCTGAGATGGAAGTGACATCTCAGATCCCAGAAATGATGTTGAGATATAGTGAAAGGGCTTAAATTTGCAACTCACTTCGATCCTTCTGTGTTCTTTTCACGGTGGACTCTGCATGCATCATTTATAACAGCAGAGAAAAGACCAGCAGATAGAAAGAGAATCTTGATCAATATACAGTAGGTTTTTCAAAAAACCACACTCTCCTGTAGGTTGGGCTCACAGTTGTTTTTTTTTTTTTTAAGTTATCTCCCATGTGCCAACAAATGGGATTTGTTTTGTTAGATACTTCCATGAGGATTTAGTGTCATTTAAAACAATGCAAAGCCTTGCGTCACCATAGCCAGGTTGTTTCTCTGCCTGGGGACTGTCATATTTAGGCATGGCTCTGTATGGGTAGGTGTAGGATAAGTTTACTGGGGACACAAATAAATCATTGCTTTGAGTATAAGTTGATTTGTCGGTGTCAAAAAGATAAGACTGAAAAACATGATTTCTTGAAAATCATTAATTTCCCAAGAGGAATAATGGAAAGGTGGTTTATACATTTCTCTTTCTCAGTATCCTGCAGATAACAGTAGGCATGATGTGTTGGCAAAGAGAAAGGTTGTGCTGCACTGTTGAGTTGGTTTTATAAAAAGCTGAACTGTGAGTTATCTGTGCAATTTAAATTGTCTCAATGAATCCAATCATTTGTGTTTATTTTTGCTTTGGGTACAGGTGTAAAGAGATTATTTAAAAAAAAACCAAAACAAAACCTACATCCACAGTATTTCTTCTTGCAAGTAAGAAACTAAAAATACCTCCGGATTCATCATGGCTTAAGTACTTTCCCAGAACTTGGAGTGAAACTCCCTGTGCTTTAATGCAATGTGGCTTAAATGGGGGAATTATTCCCACTGGGTTTCTTAATAGTTATAGACATTGTTTTAAAGTTTAAGCATAAGCAACGCGGTAAGTAGATACTGGGATGTATGTAGCATCGAAATGGCCACTAACATTTTTATATTTGGTCAGTGTCATTCTTATCAGCTTCTCCTGCTGTTTGAGGTCAGGTGGTTTTGTGCATTTTTTTTTAATTTTTTCAGCCCATGAAAGGGACACCGCAGAGCTATTTAGCTCTGTTGACTGCAGAGTTTGGAGTTCTGTAAGTTGTCCAAACTGTAGTGGCATTGTTCCGTTCTGTATCACATGGCATTAGGTTGTAGTGGCACAGCCCGGGATGTATCAAACGTGTTTCGGTGTATTGATGAGATTATAGCAGGTCCGTAAATGTTCTGTCCCCTAGCAAAGGCTTTGCCTCATCTTAAGGGAGTGGTAGGACTTACATAGGTGGACAAGATTTCATGCTGTGTGTCTGTTAGTATGGGTGAGTGGGGTTCAGAGCTTCGGAAATTGAAACTCTGCTTTTATTCCCTGCATGTCCAGGCCAAAGTGAGAGATCCCAAAGCTCAAGGGCAGGTGAAGTGCTCTCTTTTGTTCTTGGTGACTTCTTTTTTTTTTTTCCTTTTTAAGTGGCTGGTCGTGACATTAAGATTTCTAATTAATTTAAAAACGACAGGCAGTTGAAGAGAGTGAGCAATGTAATAACTGGGCCATGGGGCAGAGTAAAAGCATATCAATTATTCAGGCAGTTGCTGCTGCTTATTCCCTTCCCGGAGCTGGGCTGGCTGTCAGTATGTGTCAGCAATGCCGCTAATGCCCTTCAGAATTTACATGCATAAACAGTGGCCTTTTAAAATCTGCACGAGGATAACTTCAGTATTCCCAAAGATATCCACCAGCAGCATGCTCCGTCTGGCGAGCGCCAGGGGCTCCAACCAGTATGTCCGGTACCTACTTCAAAACCGGGATCTTGACAGAGGTGTCCAGCAGAAGCTTCTGCTGTGCAGAAGTTGCTCCTCCTCTGTTGCCCCCCTTTAGGTTTAGGGGCAGTCTGAGCCATGGGAAGAAAGGAACAGCGCTGCCTTAAAATGCAGATGGTGTCTGAGAATGTTCTGTCTGGGCGAACAAAGACCTGCATCTCTTGCATCGTTCCCCCCTGCTCTTTCTGTGATGTCTCTGAAGCACGTGGACCAAGGATGCCAAGGATGCTACTGGAGCTGGATCCACTGCAGTTCCTCTACATGGATGAGGGGGAGGAAGCATCCTCCTCCTCCTCACTGCTGTGGGTATTTCACAGCCTCTGTGCTTTGGCTTAGCAGCAAGGAAGTTTGAAAACAAGGACTTCTCACTGCAAAGAACTAGATTCACAGGACAGCAGTGAACATCTTACATGGGTGTGCGCTGATGCTAGGATAGTTACAGTGAGCAGTGCTGACTTCTGCACTGAACCAGCAAGGGGACTGAAAATTTGGGAACCTGTTGGATTTTTCTCCTGTGTTGTACAAGCAGATCACAAAGCCTTGTTTTCCTGGCTGGCTGGCATGCTTATCCCTCCTGCTGGAGACAGCCACCTTGCTTTTTAAAAAGCGAACTAATTTGTGAAGGTGATGAAATAAAATGAGCCTTGCTAATTATGTGTTGTGCCGGCAAAATGACCAGCTTTGGATTGGAAAACACTGGCTGTAATTAATGGTGAAAGGCTTTCTTCTCTGATCTGTGTAGCCATTTATGAATCACTTCTCCCCACAGAAACTTTTAAATCTGTCTCGCTGGGGAGCCTGAGGAGGAACAGGTAAAATGGATTTGCTTTAATAGCTGTGGTTGTAACTTAAACACTTGAAATGATATTAAGCATCTTTTTCCATTAGCATTTCATGTTGATCCTGATGATATAGCAGTCCAGGCTAAGGCAGGATCACCGTTCATTAAATGGAAGAAGCTAAACTCCATAGACAAATGCTTTGGCTAAATGGGGCCTTCATTGCACTGAGAACAAGAATGCAATTAGCTGAAATGTTTGTTTACAAAATCTAATTCCTGGGGAGTATCTTCTCACCGCTTGCATCTCTTGGGCTGGCTTTGTTACTAAGGCTTTGCAGATTGACAGATTTTTGCAGTGCTCAGTGGTAGCACATGAATAAAGGAGGTGTCAAGCTCTGCATGGTAAAACTGAGCCCAGCTGAAGAGCAGGGGCTGAGCTGCAGATGTGCTGAGTTGTTCAGACTCCCTCTCTGTTTCACAGTTTACAGTTCTCCTGTCCCCTACCTGGAGCCTCAATCAAGGGAACCACCAATGCGTTGCATCTGGGTGGAGATGCACCTCACCCAAGGTACCTTCGGTAAGGGCCTTGTCCTCCTGGTTAGCTGAGAAACCTGGACACCCACAGAAGGTGATTTAGGCCATCTGTGATGCAAGTTGTGCTCAGGAAATGATGCTTTTCCTTAGGTTACAGAGGGAGCCAAAGGGAAACATAATTGCTGCCATCCTGATATTAGGGTGTGGGGTTTTTTTTCCCCAGTATTTTTCTTTTAATTGTGTGTGGGTTGTTTTTTTTTCTTTATTTTCTTTTTCCTTTTGTTTGTTTAGAAATTAAGGCTAATAACATGGTCTAGAAGTTGTATTTAGGCAAAGCAGGAGAGGAACTACTATAGGGAAATATAAATGTGGCTTCTGGAGCCAGGTAAGAAAACTGATCTTGACGAGAAGAAAATAGCTCATGCTGCTTTTAATAGTGGCTATGCATGAAGGATAGGGGCTTGGGTGCTTTATTCTGTGCCTTCATGTAGGTGATGAAGTGCTGATGGTGCGGTTTGATTTTGTCGCTGAGTAGGGTTTGTGGAGTGTGAAGGATCAGGCATTTGAGCATGTCTTGATACCAACTAAATAGTATGTATTAATTTTGAAGCATTAATAAAGTATTGCTTTGCATGCTTGGATATGGTGCAGCAGTATTTATTAGCTTGTTATCTTCTTACTGTGTGGTGACTCTACTTTGCAGGGTTTTTTTTTCTTCTTGTGGCTTCCTTGCAAATGAATAGGGTATCTGGACCTATCCATCAGGTATGGATAAACATGGAACAGTTACCAGAATAATACAATTCCATCCCAGTTTGCTGAATGCAGGATGTTAATGGGATAGTCCATGTAGTCTGTTTGGCAATGGCTTATAATCATGTTAAATAATGGGCAACAGACGCATGAAGACCATTCTATTGATGGATAAGGGTTAAAATTTAGCAGCCCCTCTGCAGCTGAAAATAAAGCAAAGCTGTTCTTCCTAATCTGCATAGCATTAGGTTATGCACACTTAGGATTGTCCATATGGATTGTGCTGAGTAGGGCTGCTCAGTGAGGGGGTGTGCTTGTGGAATAGTCAGTAGGAAGCAGCATCGCTGTCTGGGCCATATACATTAAAGGTTTAGAGAACCCAAGGGAAGAGAAAGAGCTGTGGCTGAGGCGGCTCACTCTGACCTTGCTCTGCTGTGACTTTAACAGCCACTCCAGGTGCTATCAGGGCAGATTAAGGGATCTTAATTCTTGGATCTATCGTGGGATGGAGGAGAGGACTTGGGGCCAGGTAACTGTATTGACCCCTTCCTCAGCACCCCCCTTCTCATGGCATCACATAAGGCAGATCAACCTCCTTTCCTCTGCACTTCCACAGACTATTACACCACTATTAGGAGCTGGGGCCTTGAGGTTTTGTACCAGCATGATTTGAATTAAGTCTAATTTAGACAGAAGTTTTAAGAGTTCTCTCCCCTCGCTCCTATACAAAACAAATTGGAGAGTTTAAATGCACGGTGTCTGGCTTGGAGGCATTTTCCTGTGGTTTATTGCTTAGCTTTTATTGATGGGCTGTGTTTGCACTCACACAAACGGATTAATTTGAACTCAATGATTTGTTTCACAGAAGTTGTTTGCTTAGGGATAAAGGCAGAATAAAGGATTTTTTATGGGGTGGAAACTTTAGTTCCTACAGACTTCTTCAGATCTCTCTTCTGCTCCCTGCAAAGTTTGTAGAGACTCAGATAATGTGGCCCTTGGCCAGGCTGAGAAGATGCAACCTGCCAAGAAGCTATGGGGAGAGCAGGAGGATACACTGAATTAGAGAGCTTTTGAAAATTTCAGAATGTTCTGCTAGAGCAAAATGATGGACTTTTTGAAAAATGGAAGATGATCTGATTCTGCTTCTTAATTTCCCAAAATAAGAATAGAATTGGAACAATCAATCCAATTATATTAAAATATGAAGGTATGCTAAGTACAGCATTAGATATGTATTTTTTCACTATAAATACACCCCCAAGGAATCATTCTATTTTTAAGATGAACTTGGTATTATGATATTGTAAAAGAAGTCTATAATTTATAATTCCAATTGGAGGTGAAGAAATTTAACATGTCAACTTCTCTATTCATTACCTCAGCAGTCAAGACTAACAGGCTGTTCCTTCACCTTTGCTGTCAATCATTTAGATAGACCAATTATATATGTTTTTTAACTGAATCCATCTCAAAAGAGAAAATGCAGCAGAAGAAGGTTCAACATAGAAAT
>VXBZ01000420.1:495338-509087 GCA_013399135.1 Heliornis fulica | reverse complement strand
AAAAAAAAAAAAGAAAAACACAATAGGTCTCTAAGGGTACTTTCTAGTCCTATCCTGTAGCAGCTTCATGGCCAAAACTCTCCAGGAGTTTCTCTGCTCTTCCGGGAGGTGTCACATGGCTGAAGCTGAGAAGGGGTTCTCCAGTGTTTGTGTGTTTGAAAAGAGCTGGTGACAACTGACAGTCACTTCTGGTAGAAAAGACTCATGCCTGGAAGGTTTTACATTTCTGGTTTGGGTTATTATTATTATTATTATTATTATTATTATTATTATTATTATTATTTTGCGTTTGTCATTTTTGGTGGGGTTGTGGGGTTGGGGTTTTTTTTGCTCTATTTTTGTGTATTTTGGGTTTGGTTTTGTTTGGCTTTTTGAAGGGAGAAGGGGGAAGTCCTGTTTTGGTATTTGGGTCTTGGTTGTGCAGAGCCATTCATGGTTGTCGAAACCACAGAAAGCATGTTTTGGCTGGATTGAGAATGTCCTTGATTTTTAGTGTTAGTTTTTGGAGTTTTGAGCCTTAAAGTCTCTAGTGCAGCACTTCTTTAGTACTGAATTTAGAAGGGGCTATTTCCTTTCAAGATGTAGAATATAATTGCATTGACCTCTGTTCCATCAGTACTAAATATTCTACATGCTCTGAAAAAAAAATTAGAATCCATATAACTGAAACTGGAAAAATCACATTCCATATTGAGAGGAATAAATATAGTCACAGGTCTAGTAATCTTGTTTTAAAGCAGTGGCATTCCTTTGGGGTAAGTTTATTATGACAAAATATACATGGCCAAACTTAAATATAGTCAACCTAATATGATCAGACTGATTTGGAGCAGAGGTAGGTCAACGCTAAGTGCTTTTGAAAATCTCATCCCAGCTCTCTAGAGATTAAGGCTATGAGTGCAAAGCATCAGCCTAAGTCATGCTGAAGAGGCAAAAGGGATGTTTCTCAATGGAGAGAAGCTTCAGTTGGAAAGCAGGATCATGAAACAGACTGGAAGGGTAAGAAAGATCTGCAGCCAAATGGGAAAATATCTAGCTTTGCCCAAGGCATGAGGCCATCAGTTAACCCACTTTGTTGTGTCTGTGACTGTTACCAGCAGTGTGTGTATATGGGCAGACTCCCTGGTTTTGGGTGGGCTGAGACATCATCTCCTCTCATGTTTTGAGCAGTACTGCTGCACCAAGGGAGTACAAGGTGAAAAACTTGAGGTTATCAGCCTCAGTTTTATCTTCAGTTTTACATTCTTGAAAAAAAATAAGGGTTGTTGCAATGGCAGCATCCTTGGGATTTGTAACACTGTGTAATCTTTGAGCATGGAAACTCATTTTTGATGTAACATTTTAATTTTCATACCCAGACATCCAGTGCTATCTCAGGCATTTGAGTGAGTAGAATTTTTCTCTTGCATATGGGAAGAGGCTTTAGGGCTCTCCTATCTTTGTGAATAGCACATGCAACTGATTTTGTTAAGGGGTTGCAAATGTAAGGTCTACTTTGGCCATGGGAAAAGTATCAACACTCTTTGCATTCATGGCTTCCTATGGAAATAACTGAAGCTTTGGGCTTGTTTTTGTTTTTTTAAAGCAAGTCTAAGTTTGGCTTCTAGATCATTTGGATGTGATAAGAGATTTGGTTGGAATCGGCCCCTGTGCAATCAGTGAGGTGAGTGATTCTGATGCCTCACCCTCAGGCAATCTTGCTTATGGCCAGTGCTTCATCCTGCATATATCCTGCCAATGGAGGTGGTTCTACCATCAGCCGTGGTGTCCCAGCATATGATACACACAGTCTGCTGGTTCCTCCTCCCCTCTTGGTGTTATTGCAAACCCCCGAAGGAAGGTGTTCTTGCCAGTCTCTACAGTATTGAAGGAATCACTTTGTCTTTCCTTGTAACTGTTGCAGTGTATTATTCAAATGAGAGACTGATCTCCTGATGAAACTTTCTCATGGAACACAGTTCATAGTTTTCAGAGAAATTCCTGCTATTAAAACCAAAAAATCAAGCATAAGCAGTAAGTTTAGCTCTTTAGCGGCAGAAGCACGCTGCCTTTTGGAAAAGCACACAGCTGCTTTATGTATAACATGTGCATGAGTTAAACCTCCTGGGTTCCTTTCCGTGATCAACAGTTTTATACACATCTCAGTAAGTGGATCTAAACCTATCGAGGCTTATCCTTTGAGACTGATTTTTTGCACGTCTGTATTATGTGGAGCCTGCAAAGAACTGGAAAGACATTTTGTCAGCATCTGAGTACCTCTCTGGGCTGGACCTGGCACCTATATATAAGAAAAAAAACCTGTGAATGCTCAAGGCAGAGGATAGGAAAGAAGCAGCATGTTGTGTAAACAGATGGGGTGGGCCAGCATGAGGAGCAGGATGGTTATGGTAAGTGTAATGTGCAGAAGTCACAGTACATCAGCTGGCTAATCAGTGCTGGATGATTTGTAGGCATCTTGGCAGAGGTGAATTTTAAGGAGGTTTGAAGGAGAACGGTGTTGTAGCTCTGCAAATTTGTACTCTTCACCTGCAGACAGAGAAACACGAAGGTTATTGCTTCAGTGCTGCTCTTCTATTTCTTCCTTTTTCTATCTTTAATTCTTTTACCTTCACATCACTTCGTATCATGCAGTCTACAGAATCTCTCTAATGAGATGGTGATCGTGAGCCCAGATGCCACACTGCAGATGCCAGTTCTTAAGCCAGCTGAGAATCTGGCCTGATATTTAGCAGTCACTTAGTACTTTCATCTTCAAAGTACTGTGCAAACATGAATTAATACCGCTGGGGAGTGCACAAGAAATTGCTGCTGGAATAGTTACTCAGGCTGTAAAGCTGGAAGAGATGTCAAGGACAATATTGCTGGGCTTGAACTCTATACTTACATATCTAATTTGGCAAGGGGCTTCCACTGCAAATGGTTTCATGGGAGAAAAAAATCTTCTTTATGTGTCTGTTTTTAAACTAATAGGGTGCTTTGTGTTTCCAAAGGAAGAGGGTGTCATCTGCTGCTGCCTTCCTTAGAGAGATGGTTGACCTGGGATTTCCTTGGCCACAGCTGCCCCTTCAGATGAGTTCAAGCTTGCAGAGACAGTAACTTGGATAGCCAGGCAAACACTCTGAACATTGGGTGCTGAGGCAGAGAGAGGCTGTGCAGAAGTCAGGGCTGCAGTTGCGTGCTTTTCAACTGGAAAATGTCTAAACTGCCCGCAGCACAGAGCAGTGTGCGTTTGGAGGTGCACACTGCTCCACTCCACACTTGTTGCTCTTTGCATATGCAAAAGTATTTTGCCTTTGCCGACGTTGGCTTTGGCAGGAGTGAAAAAGTGTGGCAGAATTTCAAAAAGGACCACGAGAATGACTTTCATCTGGTCTTAAGGACAGTGTCAGTAGCCCTTGCTGTGGGCTGTGATAACCTGCACTAGAGAGGATGAGGAGTGTTCCAACATCCCCGGCTGCTGTCTGTGCACAGTCAGGACCATGTCAGTGAAGGAGTGTCAGCAGCAGCATTTCAAGCTAACACGGTAGCTGATGTCTCCCAGACAGACACCTAATTCCATCTGGCATCAGGTGATCGTGCTTTGAAACTTCTCTGGAGCATCACTCTTGAGTGAAGACACAATTCCTCGATATTTTAACAATGAATCCACTCCACCAGTCATTTTATTATTAAAATGAGCTTTTAAATGATGACCCCTACTGATGTCAAATTATTAGCAATGAACCATATGAGCCGTATGACTTAACCGATGTTATATCAATCAATTCCATGTTGAAATAAGCATCTAGGGGCAAGGAGATATGCAATTTGTTGGTATTATAAGAGTTATAAGTTGGAGTGGGTGTGCTGGTGGGACCAAAAAGGAAGACAGAGGGATGCATGATGTTGGAAAATAATATAACTGTAAAGAGATTTGCTGGTTGGAGGTCTGTTGTGGATTCCAAGAAAATCTGTGCTTTGGTCTGAAAGCTGGAGGTGAGATGTATCTTCATATTGAGTGGAATTGTGTCTCTGAACCAAAGACAGATTCAGGTTGACAGGATGGGAGATGGGTTTAGGCTTGACTTTGCTGCCCTTTCTCAGGTGAGGAGATGGGGGAAGTTTAAAACTTCTCATACAGCTGATGTAATAGTACTTAATGCAATGGCAAATTTTAGGAAATATGCAAATGACCTTGGAAAAATGTATTTTCTTTAGCAAAACAGGTATACAAAATGTTCCTGACTACAGTTTGTGTTCATTGAGATCCATAGGTATCTCAGTGATAACTCTTTCTGGAGTTATTTTTCAAGTTTGAGAGTTAAGGAGTTGAAGAAAAAGATATCACAACTGAGGCAGTTACTTTTCCAGTGTGCACAGTGTTTGCAGAATTTGTAGAATTTGTAGAATTATATCTATAGCTGCATAGTTTGGATTTCCCACTGTTCCTAGGGCTTCAGTAGATTACCTCACTCTGAAATACTTCATTTTAATCTCAAGATATTACTTTGCCAAGGTCTTTATGAAAGACAAGACCTGGATCTCTTGAGTCTCACAAGCTGTAATCAGAGATGTTTATACAAAATTTTAGTGTTCCATCATATCTTACCATCTTGGGAGTGAACAAATAAACCTAATGAACCTAGATCATACAGATTTGTGATGAAGTCCCAAAGAAGAGAGAAGATTTGCAAGTAGCTGTGATTTTGCTGTGTGATTTTAATTTTATGGTCCCCTGTTGTTCAATATTTTCTTCAGAGTAACTAAGAGTCGCATTAAATATTAAACAAACGGTGTGATGATTCATAAAGAGGGTCATGAGCTCCATATGTGAGTTAGAAATTTAATCTCCAGCTGGTTTCACTATAATCTATGTCATATGTCCAGGATCAGAGAACTCCAGTGTCTTCAAATAATTAGTGATCAAAACACACACACAAAAAAAGAATCTATTGAAATAATTTTCTCTTGGAAAAAGCTGTTTCTTGAAAACAGAATTACTTGTTAAAGCTCATCAATTTTAATGGAATTTTCTTTTGAGCGGAAATAAGACAAAAATAATTTGGAAAATGTCAGAATATCTTCTTGATATTTGCAGATTTGATAATTTTTTTTTTAGTGTAAAATGACTTTCATTTAGAGTTGTAACTCTTACTCAGTTTTAACAGAAAAAAAGGAAAGTGAGGCTTTTTCTTTTCATCAAACATAATTTATTTTAATTAACCTGAAATGACTATCTAGAATATTGTTTCACCAAAAAGGAAAAATTGATTAGCTTTTTTTTTTTTTTTCTGCTATCTATGTATAATTTTAATACTAGGTCAGGCTGAGGGAAAAAAAACCCCAACATCTCAAGTCTTTTCTTTGGCACAGGAAATTAATTTTCCTCCTACTTCCCCTTGGAGCCCTGGAAAAATACCTGTCAGCCATTTATCTCAGAGACAAATATGCTGAGGTTTTCCCAGACCTCACAGAATTTGCATCCTCCTTTGCATGACAATTGTAAGGCAGTGCTGAAGGATATCACAAGAGTTGCTCATCATTTATAGCAGATGCCTGAAGCTCAAAACTCTCACACAGAAGTCCAGTGCTCATCCATGGAGTTTCCCAAGAGGTTTTCTTATGCTGCAGAAGGCTTTCAGCCATCACACATAGAGTTTGCATGTTAGGTCAGTTGCATTTTGATTTTGAGCTATCAGAGGTGTTTCTTTGGGGTATTTGGGGACTAAATATTGAATCTACACTCAAGAAATACCATGGAGGCAGTGGAAGTGCAGGTCCTATGTGGTGTTGTAGGTCACTTCATGTACAGCTCTGATTAAGGAGTGCTACTGTTGCATTTAGTTGGTCAACTCATGAAGGAGGTAACGGCACATTCTTGAGCTGAAGAAGCAGGCATATAGATGCACATAAAATTTTAGTGTCTGTAGTGTCTGTCTGTAGACCTCCGAAAATACAACTGTACTTAATCTATTATGGATGGGGGCTGTCTGGCTTGGTGTATGACTTGGGTCTGTGGTGTGTTGACTCTGGCTGGAGGCCGGAAACTCCACCACTACCAAAACCTTGCCATGCAGACTCAAAACAGGTCTTACCACTTTCTTCAGAAAGAAGTAGAGAATTACATTTCTTCTCCCTGGGCTAGGATATTAGGATCTGGGAGGCGTAGGAGAGCTGGTGTCTAGTCCAGTCTAGAGCTGGAGCTAGTCCAGTCTTCCAGTCAGGGCTCACCTATTGTCTGTGTGACCAACTTGGCAGTGGTTTTGTGTAGCAGTATCTTAAAAACCTCCAAGGATGGACATAGCACTACCTTTCTGATGACCTGTTCCAGTGTATTGACTGCTTAAAATATAGAAAGGTATAAACTTGAAAGGTTTGGGGGGAGAAAAAAAAAACAAGCCCAATTTAAAAAATAATTAAAAAAAAAATTATTCTGCCTAAGTGTGTTTAAAAGCATGGAATTAGGGAAGCGTGCAGATGATTATGCAAGCAGAAGTTTGGTATCTAATTGTAAATTAGACAGCTGCATGGTATCGGTAGACATATGGCAGGAATGTAAATAGTTTGCTCGCACTTTAGTGACATCTTGGAAAGCTGTGTATAAACTTTCTAAAGTGAAGACAGAAAAGATGATTTTCTGGAAAAAGAGAGTTTTCAAAATAAATAATCATTAATAAATAATCTGTGTCCCACTGGAAAGCAGAAGTTTTATTTTGGCACTCACTTAAAAATCAGCTCTAATTAAACTGCATTTTCTCATTTGGCTGATGAGTACTGAGCAAGCTGGACAAGGCACTGGTTGCATTGTGTAGCTGGAACCATCGTAGATCAGAGCTAGCTCCTCCATGTGACCTGCCTGATAATTTCAGCATAACTTTCTGGCAGATGCTTTGTGTCTACCAGGATTTAGGGAAGGTGACAAAGACTATGGTAAATAGTTGAGTAATTTAAGAATGAATGTCAGATTCCAGAGTGTAAATTCATATGTCAGTGGCCAAAATTGTGCATTTTTTCACCAAACCAAATGCAAGACTTGCCTGTATGCCAGCTGTAGGGGTTGCTACTACTTATAGTGACCTTTAAAATAATTTCCTAGTGGAATGCAATACTGTGAGACACTAGTTCTGGCTTATTTTGCAAGCCAGAAAAGCTGTCTAAATATTTAATGCTCTTTCGTTAATAGTTGGCCATCATATGCTTTGCTTCACGTGAGGTGATACTATCAAGGCCCTAAAAATTCCCAATCTAATTATAGCTAATGTTAGTTCTCATATTGTCAAAAAGATAGAGCAAGAGTAAAACTTGAATGGCACGCTTGGTTTTCTGCATGAGTGTCTACTGACTCACTTTTTAAGTATCTCTTGTAATGTTTGCAGTGAGCTGAATTCTGGCAATGTTGAGGTCAACAGTAGCTATTCCAGTTTACTTTGTGGGGATCACACATCTGGACTTTCAACAGGCTTCAGTCCCGTAGCTTAATAGTTCTAATTTTAGTCAAAGGCAGACCTACTTAGTAGCTTGCTAGAGTGTTGTTTTTTGTTTTTTGTGGGTTTTTTTTTAATAAGACAATTTCTGAAGGATGCAAAGAAGCTTTTATGGAATAGAAGCAGTGAAAAGAGTGAGGAAAATCAAAGAAATTCAGACATCAGTAATGCTTCAAAAGTACATTTCACAGGGGATATTTTCTCCTTAACTATCCTTCAAAGATGACATGATGGAAAACTTGGTTATTAGTCAATGGTGCTGTCTCTCTCTGTGGTTCATGAACATTTTTTTTTTAAATTAATATTAACATCTGGTTCACTCTACAAAGAATTTTTAGAATTATAAAACTTTAAGTAACCATAAATTACTTAAAGTGTGTGGAGGATTAGTATGAAAAGAAAAACACTTCATGCACTGTTCTTTAAGAGGTGAGCTTAGCCTGTGTAGTCGTAAACTTATGTCATTGGTATATCCTTACCAAATAATGCAAACATACAGCGCAAATCAGCCTCTGGAATCAGCTAACATACAAATATACTATTACAACAGAGCTAGAGGACTGCAAAACCAATTTTCCATAGAAAAACAACTTTAATATGATCTGAGTGTCATGATTTGGTTCATTTGAAAAGCTATAAATCAAGCTGTTTGCTGATGTTTCTTGCAGACCACTGCAATTCTACATTTATTTATCAAGGCCTAATTTATAATAGAAATTATGCCCAGTGCTTGTAAATAAGGAATTGGAGTTATTTCTTATGAGGGAGGGTTCTGTGTGTGTTTATTTAACCAGATAATTTTCCACTTGTGAAGTATAAAATAGTGACTCTTACCAACAGTTGTTGCTTTCGGAAAGATGAGAAGATACCTCTGTTTTTCTCATTTATTGCAGCATGTTTCTGGACCTTGCAGTCAGCTCATTGCTGTAACACTGGTTTTTGGGTCGTCCCCCCCTCCCATGTGTGGACTTTGGTGTTTCAGTGGCACCCAACAGCTTTCTCAAAACACTTCTGTATTGGAGTTTCATTTAAGAATAAGTTATGCCCCTGTTAGTTGTAGTGGCACTTTGGGGCATTTTAGTGGGAGGCCGCTGGCATTTTAATGGTGCTGCAAGCTCAGTTCTGCTGCAGATGAGTCTACAGAACAGCACAATTGCATCCATGTTTGTAATTCTTCAGTATGGAAGAAGTACCTGGTAGCAGTTAAAACCTTGGTGGATTTTAGTTCTGGATGTTGGAAGCTAAATAGGTCAAGATGGTAAGTGGATAAAACATCTTTTCTTTTGTGAAGGCTGGTTAATGGTTTTGTTGGTGGGTTTCTCTGGGAAGGCTAGGTAACAGTTCATATCTGGGTGACTACCTCCTCTCCCATCCCTCACTTCTCCCTCAAGTCCCAGGTGTGACTGATAAGCAGCTCTGTGGCAAAAAGAAGTTTTTGTATGAGGCTTTGTTTGAGTAAAACCACTAGGGATTATTAATAGTCTGCTTTAAAGGCCTCTTAATTGGTTTTCAGTGCTTAAGCAAATACATGATCATTATGTTGTTTTGGCTTTCTGTTTCTCTGTGTTTCTGGGCTGGGTCCCTTTTAGACATTCCAAATGGCACTGTGCCACCCCAGGGTCCTTCAGTCCTCCCTGGGAGACCCCACTGGGAGAGGTTTCTCCAGCCCCCATAAGGAAGATGCTTACAGGTGATAATACCTGTCTGCCAAGAGATGCCCATTTCCTCATGTCCAGCCATATCTCAGTGGGGGTCCCCTAAGGCTTGGGAGCTGAAACTGTTATCCCATAGCAGAGATGTAGAAAGGGCAGGGGATTTGGCTGCTCTGGAAAACATGCACTTTTTTTTTACTTCTGTGTGAGCGTGTGTAAGGGATAATAGAGGATGGTCTGAGTCAGACACGACGGACAGACACTAGCCAGATTACCTTGGCTAGGTGACCAAGGAGAAAGAACTTTAAACTGTTCCCATGAGAGCTGACCTTCATGTGAGAGGGAAAGCACAACATTCCCATGAGAATTGAACCTTCATGGGTGGGGAAAACAACAATATAATGTTGGTGTAACGGGGAACTGTTGCTGGTCAGTCAGGATGGTAAGTCACCTGCTGTTAGCCAGTCAGGCTCACAAGTTCAGCAAGGCTCACTGTGCTTGGTGGCCACACATGCAGTAATCCAAGCTTGGGCCTGATGCAGGCTATAAGGAGACTGCCTCAGCGGTGTGAGTGGGATGGGACATCAAGTGTCAGGGGATGCCGTGAAGGTACTGTGCCTGCCTCCCTTCACCGTGCCGCTGTGGACCTTTATCCTGCTGCTCAGTGGTGTTGCAAAGATCCCAGGGTCGGTGGGACTCTCCTAAAACCTATGATATTCCTTAAAAGGGCCTAGCAAGGCTTTTTCTCTTAAAATTGCTATATACCTGAACACAGCTTAGTAAAGCAGTCTCAGCACTGCTAGACGCTGGACAACAGCTTAACAAGGCTTAAAACAATAAAAGTTGTAATATAATTGCTGCTTTGGTGTGGACTCGTGTTTGTGCATTGGAATCCTCTTAAAAGAGCCCTGTTACTTCAGTGGAAACATAGCGGGAAAAAATTTAAAAAAGAAAGGCCACTTATAGTAAAGACCATGCAAAAGAGTTTAAAATCATCCCTCCATTGTTGACTCACTATCTCGAGCTAGGTGGTCTTTCCTAAGTACTGTGTGGCTTTTCCCTCACCAGATAAGCTCCCTGCCTGACTGCTTTCCCCAAGATGCTTTACAGCAGGGTGACTCACTACCTGCTGGTAGATGAGCAAAGAGATGTGTTATCAAGTAGGGGCTGGAGTAGTAAACGGAAGCATTTTAAGGCTTCAAGAAGCACTGTAGTGGACAGATGGATGGAAAACTGTTTCCAAGAGTGTGTTGACTTTTTTTCAGTTTTTTTTTTTAAATAAGCCTTTCAGGTTTGATGGAGGAAATTTTGGTTTTGTTTGATACTTCTTAGAGTTTTGTTGAAAGGGCAGAATTCTTGGAGCTTTTCCAGACAGATTTAGCTTTTCTTCAGGGTAGAGATAAGGACAGAGTCAGAGGGCCCCTCTTGCCTTTTTGCAGGCTGGAAGCACCATTTATAGGTAGAAAAGTAAGGCTATCAAACTTTTTTCAGAAGAGTTTAGCATTCAGAAGCTCCCATTAGTCTTCCTGTATGTGGTGTAATTTAAAATATTGGTCCTGACTGGAGAAGCTGAGAACTTTTTAAAAAAATCTCAGAATTATTCTACCTATTTCAAAAGTCTGGGCTTAATTTCTTGCATAATGCACTAACCTGCTGAGAAAGAGAGAGGAAAAAAAGTAATTAGAAAGTATCTCCCCCCTCCCCCCTTCCCTCAATATATAACTCTCTGCAGTGCAGGCTCCTGCTGGCTGATTGTCTTGATTAATTTATTTTCTGGATTGGTGTGACTGAAGTTTGCATATAAATTATGTATTTTACTAACGTACAGTTTTCTTTTCCATTGTTTTGGATTGACAGAGACATTACCCTTTGGGTTTGCCATGTTTCACTCTCTCATGTATCAAGGAAAGCTCAAAAGTCTTTTCTATACTTATTCTCCATTTTAAGATGAAAATGTAGCACGCCAAAGTCGAGCGGTGCAGTGCAGTCTTCTTTAAGGCAATATGCAGTTTGCAAGCAGGTCACTTGCTCCCGTTTATAATTTACACATGAATCATGAATTAAGTTTGGATTCTCAAGAAGCCAAAGTAAATTAGGTAGAGCCACATCCAATTACATAATGGATTCCTCGTATTAAAATACATGGTAGGGATTTGCAAAGTGGAACTCTGATAAAAGATTTCAAAAAGATTTGTTGCAGTATCTCCTAATAAATAGAAACTTCTGTCTGTTTTAAGCATAGAAGGGACATTCTGATTCAGACAATAAAATATTTAAAGGTGAATTGTTTTTCATTGTAGCTTAAGTACCAGTGCACAGTTCAAAGAAGAGAAGAAATACTTAATACAGTCTTTACTGAAAAAAAAGCTCCTTCCCAATGTGTTGTTAAGACCCTGAAACATAAGTTGTTTTTTTTGTTTTATGGCTCTAAAAGCACTTTCTAGGCTGCATCTAACAGATTATGTTTTAAGGAGCTATTTCCTGACCCTGGACTTGACTTTTTTAAACTCACTGCTGAACCCTGTCTTACCGGGCAAAGTATGACTTGTGAGCTTTTATCAGGTGAGCAAACAAATGGTTGCACTGCAAGAGACATTGGTAATTTCACCTGTGCTTGTGGCATTAATTTCTTTTAATAGCTTTTTGTTTGCATTTCCTCCCATGTGTTTCTCACTGTGCCTCAACCTGTTACTTTTGATTAATTTTTCAGTCAATACCTAAGGAGCCCAGGCTTGGGCTGTGTTGTGCAGGTATTTTTCTGCGCAGGACATCACTGATCATTCTTCAAACCCAATAACGTGCTCCTAAAAGCTGCATATTGGTTGCAGCCAGAGGGCAAATGGTTGGACACATCCTATTTCTGTTAAATCTTCCGATGGTGCAGTTTGCATCAGAAAAATTTGGTGACGGTGACCAGTGACTTAACATTAATAGCTATTCAGGGAACAATCTCCTCTCTTTGAGTTTCTGCCTCAAAAAATCTTAATGCTACTTTGTGCTGCCTAAAAAACACGTGTCTGTGCAACAGGGAGTTGGGTCCAGTGTAAGAAGCAGGTATACCAAGAGCTTTGCTTAAGCCATGTGCTATCTTCAAAGCTTAGGTTTTATAAAACCAGAAGTGAGGTAGGCATTTGAATAAGGATGATTTTTTTTTTCCTACATGAGTAGAACATCTTAGCAGCTCCTGTAACTTAATACCATTTTGCTGATTAATTTATTTATTAGGTTGACTACATAAAATGTTGAATGTACCTACACAAGGGAAGAGCCTGGGACTTGTGCTTCTGATTTTTTCAATTTTTCAGAGTTTCCTGTGGTGGTTTTAATTGTGCTTAATGCTTTAAGGGTAAAATCTTGTCCCACTCTCAAGCTGATGATAGGAGGTTTGCCATCTTCTTCATCAGACCTGAGGAATTTTCTGAATAGGATTAAAGAGAATGTGTACCCTGATAAAGTTTAAGGTCAGAGTAAGAAAATACCCTGACTTTACACAGAAGCAGCTTCAAACTTTTGTGCCAAGAGCTCCTGCATGACCTTGTGTCACCTCTCTTGACAATAACCACATGGTACTCGGAAAGAGGGTGCTGGCTCTCCAGGCTCAGTTGTTACTGCTGGCCTGGTCCCCATGTGGCCACGTGGAATGGTGCAGGAGACATGGTTGGGGCAATCTCAGAGGAGATTTCTAACCAGAGTTGAGTGGTCTTAGCAGTCCTTGTAATGTGTGGTTTTAGTCAAGAGCTTTAGAACAGTAGCATTACTAAAACAAAACACGTTTTCTGATGGGCTCTTCCAAAACTCAACCTGAATTATTCCATTCTTGCATATTTGGTGATGACACAAGTAAATCTGATCAAAGTGGTCTTTGACAGAGAAGTTCTTCAATATATACCCAGTCCTGATCATACTGAACTTTGTATATTTCCAGCTGAGCAGGTTAGAGTGGAGCTGATGGGAGCTGGATGCTTGTGCTGACAGCTCTGCTCAAGCTGTGGGCTTGCTGAAGGCATCCTGAGTGAATGCTTTTTTTGACATAAAAAGCCAAAACAAAGTCAAGATGAGCTATATATTTCCTGCGACTTTACAGCTTTCCCCATACTCTTAACAAAGCAAAACCTGATTATTTTTTTTCCAAGTGCAAATTCAAGCTGAGACAATAATTAGCATCTTGTTTGTTTGTCACCTTGAAGGAAGAAAGGTCAGATATAGTCAGCCTGAGAACTACTTTGCCTTTCCCCCTTGAAGCATTTAATTAGATATCTCATGTAATGTAAAAAAGAGATAGTACTTTGAATACAGCAGTCAGAGCTTGCCGGAATGGCTTATTCATTTACGACTTTTTTTTCCTTTTTCCTCTCCTTTTATTTCTTTCTGGCTTCATAGCCCAATTTGTAATTTTTCTGAAAAAGTGTCAAGTTTAAACACTTAACCCTTCTTGCAAAGAGAAGGCCAGGTTGGATTTTTTTTTTTCTTTTTTAGAAGGGAAGGCTATAAATCAGCATGATGTGCAAATAAAAACATTGCTGTATAAGATAGTAAGAGGCACTTCAGAAAACACACAGAATGAAAGTCTTAACAGCTTAAGCATCTTACCTCACCTCCCTGCCCCACCACACCACACACTTCCCCACCCCCCC
>VXBZ01000420.1:478024-495290 GCA_013399135.1 Heliornis fulica | reverse complement strand
CCTCAGAATACATACTTAAATGCTGTATGCATAGCTTTTTGAAAATTGAATAACTGTTTCTTGGGTTTTGCAACATTTTTTCACTTGTCTCTCCTGACTTTGGATCTTTTTCCCAGAGGGCAGGGTTGCTAGATAACTGGAACTGTACATGTTAGGCTGTGAGCTTGGTTCAGTGCTTTTCATGATGGGAAGCAATTGTGAGGAGGAGAGAGGCAGTATGATTTTGGTGGGTTACAGACCATGCAGGCTGCACGTCACAACAGCTGAAAAACCACAAACATGCATTTTTTTCCTTTTTTCTTCAGCCATGTCCTGGTTTGTTGAGTTACAGCTGGGAGGATGCTTCCCATATTCTCTTTCCTGTGGTGCAGTGGTCTCTCTGCACAGGCACAGCCATCTATTTTCTTGAAAATCCCAATACAAATCCAGTCTAAGCCCAATGGACAAGGATGCCCAGTGTGGGCATCTTGTACCTATGTGTACATACTTGTGCACTGTTTCAGGTGTGTATCAAAGTGCACGTTTAAACAAAACAAATAAAAAGAGTTTGAAACAGCAGAGTAGATTTGCAGTATTATCTGTGTCATGCTATTAAACTGGGATTTTTCTGAATTTTCTTTACCCTGCATGCTGTCCCACCCATTTCATCTCCTAGACAAAGTGGATTTTGTAACTGCTTCTAATCCAGGTCTTTTTTTCTGTCATAACTTTTACTAGTAATGCAAAGCCCCAGAGGGGATTAGCCAATCTGAACATTTCAAAATTAAAACTTCAGTAAGTTTTGAGTTACAAATGGGGAGAAAAAGCCTTTCTCAGTCATTTTCTGATCAACTTACTATCTGTCCCACCATACTTTCCTCTCCTCCCGCTGTAAAACTTATTTTTGTGAATACAGAACGAGAACCCTCAAGGGGAAAAAAGTCTTGTTCATCCTTCCAGGGAGTGGAGAGATGGTGAAGCTGAGAAAATGCCAGGACACAAGGAGGAATTTTCAGAGCCTCCTGCATGAAGAAATGCTTTTGTGGACTCTGACCCTAACCAGCATCTTGCAGTCACTAATTTCATCTTTCTTTTAGATTGGGCACATAAACCTGCAGGATATAAAGAGAGGAGAGTTGAGGGTCTTGGGATTTAAGTCACAGAAGCCACTTTCTGAAGCAGACACCATTTTACAGAGGTTTTGAAAGCCAGCAGATCTCCTCATTCGTAGGTAAAGCTGCTTGGTGGTGATTCACTAAAAAAAAAAGGTTGTACTTGTGACAATTTCATTTCAGTCTGAATTCCTAAGTCACTTCAGTGAGGATGCAGAGGCATGTAGATGTGATCAACTCTTTCCCAAAATCTTCTTCAGAAATGCAGCAGTAATTGATGTCACAAATTAAGACACATACCTTAGCAAATGCCCATGGGCTAGAGTCTGTAAAGATGAAGAGAGGAAGACAGATTTACTGTCACACCTGAAAGGAAAAAAAAAAAATATTAAAAACTTAGAAAGTGGAGAAGGCAATAATGAGCTTTCTGAAGTCAAAATAGTGCCATGGGGCATTTTTTGGGGGGAGAGGGAGTGTTGTTTTTTTGTGGGGTTTTTTTTCCATTGGTGGAAATACATCAATTTTTTTTCTTGCATGATGCATTTGTATTCACACTGCTTAACCACACCATTAAAATAGCAAGCCAAAAGTCAGAATTATATTTAAGTGTCAGACGATTGAGATTTCAGTTATTTCTTAGCAAAAGGGCTTCAACGGAGAACATACTGGCCCATAGTGTTGAAGGTTGGGGACAGTTCATAATGGGCATTTATGAACTAAATGGGCAGATTTATTTGTTTATTCAGCATTATTCAACACTTAAAAAAAAACAGAAAGCCCTTAATGAGTATTTGAATTTGGTGAGCATTTTGTGTTTGCTACATTGATTAGTTGTGATCCTATAGGATGGTGTATGTTGAAGAGCTCTTTGTAGTGCTGGTGATGTTTACCTGTGATATTTTGTTTCCCTGCATGGTTAAGTTTAAAGTTGCTGCAAACATTCTGACTAGGAAAACGCAAAAGATACCACAGTGCATTTGCTGTAATTTAAAATTGTGTCCTAACCCATGAAATGAATTGCTAGAAATGGTTGGCATTGAACATGGCTCTGTTTGGATTGTTGTGCCAGTATTTTCAATGATCTTCAGTAACTTGTCAGGCTAATAAGCAGAAAAAGTCTTTTTGGAAGGGTAAAAAGTAGCTACAGGAATATCTGGCTTACGTAGACTTGGTTGTGGAATAAAGTGTGTATGTTTTTTGCAGCAACAACTCTTCATCTGGTTTTGATGCAGGCCTTGTTTCTACTATATCTTTTTCCAAGCAAGAGAATTAAGGAGTCCCACTTACTTGAGTAGGAGTAAGATATTTTAGTAAATAGCTCTGTACTTCATTCAAAGGAGTTCTCTGTGTTGAAGTGTAATTTTATTTGTTCTAGAGCAAAATGGACTGTTGAGGAACTTTTTGGCTATATTTCAAAAAGAGGGAGCAAGGAAGGTGAGAAAATCTCTTAATGTCATCTTTAGTTGTTAGTTCCAGTCATCTTGAAATGTGAAAATTAATAGCACAAGCTAGAAGCCAGAGTCAGATGTGGTGTATTGTTAGAGGTGCAGCTGTAATTCGCTTATGATAAAAACCAGAAACACCTCAAGCTGCATTAGGTGGTATTGATTGCCAGTTCCCTCCAGCATAAATGCCATTATATGCCTAAAGTTACAAATTGCTTTAATAACTTTCACAACTGATTGTAATCACCCTGCAGTTAGCGAAATAGGGAAAACACCTCTTGGTAAATGCATTGTCTTCATTTCCTTCTGCATAATTTCCAAGGTGTAGGTATCATTTTCAAAAAGTCCTATGGTGGAAAGGTCATCTGTTAAGTTTTACTCATATTCACTTTCCCATTTTCCTTTCTCAGTTAAAAATAAATAAATAAATAAATAGATCAATCCAAGTAGTCAGTTTTCCTCATGCACCAGGTCCATGGTGGTCCATGAGTGGTCCAGTGTGGCTTTGTCCAGTATTTGACTGCTGGTTATCTCCAAGGAGATATTTGCAGCTCAATGCAATGCGATGCTGAAGATGAATTTGCCAGAGCCCTTCTTGTTGCATGTCCATCCAGGCAGTGTGGGAATTGTGCTGTAAACTCACTTAGCAGTGCGCTTACGGCCTCATAAAACTGTGTGATCTGTAGAACTGCAATTCGGAATAGATTTGCTTGGGTGGGGTGGTTTATTTTTTTTTTTTTTTTTCTGTCCTCCCAAAGTCCTAAGAGTCACAAGAATTGGTCTCTGGAAAAGTCCCATAAAATTGTATTGTCATTTAAGGATGAAATTAGCGGCCAGTAGTTAATGATGCAGGCATTAAATACATGGCACTGAACTGAGCGTAACACTTTACCTCTCGCTGTTGCTAGATTTTAAAGGCATTAATGTCCCTTAAAAAACATCTGAAGGTAATTTCAAAGGGTGGGGGAGGTTAGAGAAAAGAGCACAATGGTGTTTTATAGTTGAAATTGCCTATATATTAGACAGCTCTGACAGAGCATGTAATTAATTTTTTAAGTGTTTAAACTAAAGAATAAATAACTAGTAATACATATGGCGCATTATGAATGTTTCAAGTGCACTGTAGTTGGGCTGCGGCTTTGTTGTGGTTTTGAACAGAGCGAGCGTAGGTAAAATTGGCCATTTAGGGTCGGGTTTTCTCAAGCACATTTAGCACACACTGAAGAGTCTCAGCAAGGTGGTCTGGGTTGGGTAGAGTCTTAACACCCGGCTGTGTATCAGCAGCGTTGAAGAGCTTGGTGGTGGATTCTGCACTCCTTAGAGTCCTCAAAGAAACCCAGCCGGTTTCTCCAGCAGTGTCTCTGCTGAACACTTTTTGAAAATCTGGTCCTTAGCTCTTTATATGATCTATAATTTTATATGCAGTGCATTTGAAGAAAAATATGCATGATTCATATACACATACAGGAACCAACACAGAGGGATAATTTTAATATAAATCCCAGTGCTGTCTGTTTGTTATACTCTGAAATGTTGCATAGAATAATTCAAATATTTATAGCTGGTAGTTCAGCTGGTACTTTGCTTGCAGCATTTGCCTTTTTTCATGTCTCAGCTGAGCCTTCCTTCCTTCCTTCCTTCCTTCCTTCCTTCCTTCCTTCCTTCCTTCCTTCCTTCGCATTGAAAACATCGCTTGTGCCCAGCACTGTCCTTCTGCTTCAACTTCTGGAAAATCAAGCTGTGAAAAATACATCTTGGGGTCAGGGGTCCCATTTTCTGCTCTGGTCGCTGAAGGCACACCAAGGAGTGGCACTGCATTTCTTTGTCATGTTGCTCCATCAGGAATGAGGTAGTTTGATCTGCTTTCTGTGGAATGTGTCCTTTTGGGGCTCCTAAGGCAGAGGAGTGGGTTTAATGGTTCCTTGTATACAGAAAGTAAGTCACGGCTACGAAGTGATGATTAGAAAGGTGTTAATATCTGCATTTTCATGCCGGCCACACACAGTGTCTTGGCCTGGCAGTCCCACCCTGGGAGGCTGCTTCAAAGCAGCTTCTTTGCACTGCAAAATAGGGGGATTTTTTCTTACCAGGTAAGCCCTAAGGTGCCCTGAGAAACTCTTAGGTTGGAGATGTTCCAGGAAAGTAAGGCTGATATAATTGCCCATAGAGATATGTGTCTGTCATCAACATTGGAGAGATTGAATCTACATGTATAAAGTTGCCTGGTTAGGAAGTTGTACATGTTTCATTTTAATTATTTTTTTCCTTGTCTATTAATTCTCCACTACCTGGCTGGGAGATAGAGAAACAGTAAAATTGTCGACATTGAGAAGCATGGTATAATATTAAAATGCTATCGTTTCCGTTGAGCAGATGATGGCGAGAAGTTATTTTAATGGGTTTGTTGAGAATTGTGGTTTCAAAGACTCTTAAATTATTGCAGACTGTGCTGGTGGGATACGTATGGGAAACAGCCATTTAAATTATGAAGATACGCTTGGAAATGAAAAGTCATTTTTTAAAGGTAATTTCTTTCATGAGTGTTTTACTGACCGCTTGAATTTATTTACCACACAGACCCAGTGATAAAATAGGTATTTATGGGTTAGTTTTTAATTAGAAATAATGGCTGGTAGAGTTAAAGTGATTAATGATCTTATCCATATAGACTGCGGTAGTCCTACAAAAAGGCAGTTGTGTTGACAATTTAGAGAGTGAACTAACTCTATCTTTTGTCCTTAAACATCACCCTCACCGATGCAATCACAAATTTGACATGAAAGAGGAGAAATCAGGCTGTCTTACTCTAGTGAACTTCATATGCAGATGGCTAAAGAAGCACCCAAAAAAGATTTTTTTTTTTCCTTCTGGATGTCACTGACATTCATAAATAATAGTAATTAAAAGAGTAATCCAGTGATATGGCTTTATTTCTGCATTTAAATGGCACTTGGATGGAGTCAGCAAATGATGACAGATTTATGGTGAGAGTATTCATGACAGCAGGCTTGCTGCTGAAATGCTTGGGCAGATGCAAGTCAGTATCGTTTCAGGAAGGATCAGAGATTTTTAATCTGCCACCTCTTTTTTGGTTGAGAAGTGCGGGGACAGAAATTACAAGAAACCCACCTTAACAGCTTGAATGGCTTCAACAGAAAGAGGGTAAGAATTTGGGGAACATAACACGTGCATGTAATGCCAGGTAGCTTTATTAAGCTTTGGATTGAGTTGTGTTTCCTTTACCCTCTCTGCCCAAGGATATTTTTTTTACTCTGTATTTCAAAATGCAGCATGTAAGAAACAAGAGCCAGTGTGCATTGTGGTATACATTTTAGTATGTAAGAAACAAGAGCCAGTGCTTATAATTTTCTGGAAAGTAATGAAATGTCATGGCAAGTGCATGAAATAAATGTCTTTTTATGTACTCATTTTAGAAATCAACGTAGTGATAATGTTCAGCTTTTTATTAAAGGGTCTTTCCAGAAGTCTGCATCCAAGCGTGAGCTGTCTGACTGCCACTAATGGCTTTACCTATTTTTCACTCTGAAGGTATGCTAATTATCTTTACAGGAATCACAGCACTTTCTTCCTTTTCAGTATCCATAGGAACCTGTTGGGGATGAAAAAGCCTGACATTTTGATTCCCAGCTTTTGTTTTCCTAATCAAAAATAAAGGCATAATGGATGAGAAGCAATTTCATTCAGTCTTCTCATCATGGCAAATTTTATGTTTAGCCTGAATCCCACTGCATTTTATTAAATTATGTCACTGTTTGAGTTTGCATCATTGCTTTTTCAAGGAGACCCTTCTGCAGACCAACTTGTAATAATCTGTGTTCTTTTATAAGCTCAGTGTTGACCAAGTGAGCTTGAAATTTCTCACCAGCCTGCCTAATTTCTGAGTTTGGTGCAGAAACCAAATCACTGCCTGCCTGTGTGTGTCCCCCACCCCATCTGAGCCCATCCTTGCTAATGTTGGCAAAAGAGAGGCAGGACGGCATCACACGACTCGCTGTTTTTGTTAACAAAACAGGCTTTGCAAAGTCCACTTGTGCCTTCAATTTGCATCTGGAAAATAAAAACACAGTGCAGCATGGTCCACTGGGAGATCTTTCATGCCACACAGGTATATTTTCAGAAGAGGTATTCAAATATTCTGGTGCCATACACATATGGTTTCTGGTTTTGTTTTGTTTTGTTTGAGATGAAAGTGAATTCCTGTTGTTGCTTGCCCATTGAAGGAGTCCATTTGAAGGACAACCAAAACAGTAAGCTGCTCTTGAAGTGCTGTTCACTCGCTTGAAAACCAATTAAAAGGCAGCTTTGTCATCCTCTAAAAGTTCTTATGGTGGTTCATGGGTGTAGCCAAAGCCCCTTGTCTCCGAGGGAGATCTGTTGTACCTGACATTGAGACTAAGCATGCATGTGAGAGCTGATGGTGTGAAAAGAAATTTACCATGTATCTCTCATGTCACTGTCTGCTCATTGCAAAAGAGCTGCTTTCTGAAGAGCAGAAGTCCCTGGTGTCAGGGTGAATGCACAAAAACTGGGATCATGCAGTAGACAAGTGAAAAAAAACCAAAACCAAACCCAAGTAACTTAATGCCTTTAATGTTGCTAAAGTATCACAGTCATATTTATTTACTTATTATTGCTCTGCCTAACATCTTTGTCTGCCTGTAATGTGCTTCTGTTGATTGTAGGATGAGAACTTTGTCCTGTGTAGAAACCTTCCCAGGCGGAATTTTTTGGCACTTCTTTTTCTATGACGAGGCAGCTGCTTTTAAATAAAACTGAATAGACCTTTCAATCTGAATAGACCTTTCAAATGGATCCCTCATTTCCAAATGTGCAAGGTTTCTTCTCCTTTTTTTTTTTATTTTTTTTTTTTCTTACCTCAAAGCACCCTGAATTCAACACACAGTTGGTCATTGATTTGCATGGGGGTGAAGGGCAGATTTTGGTTGCTCCTAGGTGCTCACATGCCTGCAGAGGAATGAGTGGCCCCACAAGCCATTTTCTTTTCCAAAGTCTTTAGAAAAAGTCATGAGCGAGACTTCATTTATTCGTTAGACAGAGTTTCTATTTGATAGTTTACAGCCAGTACGTATGAAGTAAGTATGGCTTTCATTAAAGAGGAGACATGTATTTTATCTCAGCTGAGGAATGAGGAAACATGGGCCATAAAGCCAATATTGTAACAGTCTCCCTTTTTAATGGCAAGCTGTGTGCTGCACTTCTGAAAAGCTTGGAGTTCTGGGGCTGAGCTGATCAGAGCTTGGTGTGCTTTTTTTTTTTTTTTCCTCCCCTGCCTTATAACCCTTGTTAACTTTTCAACTTGTCAAGTACTTGGTGGTTTATGAAATTTTAAAGCTAACAGTGTACTGTGCGGGGATCACAGTGATACACTAGACTTCTGAGTGCATCCTGAGATGAATAAATCATGAAGTCGCAGAAAGTTGCAATTAAAGAACCTGAACCTGGATACTTGAAATATTATACCTGGGCTTATGTGACTTTAAACAAGAATCAGGACTGAAAGTGGTCCACACTTGAGTTGGAGACCAGTGAAGGGGAAGTGTGTGGGGGGAACAAAAAGGGTTCTGTGGAACATGTGTCTCTTCCAGGGCAGCAGACTGGTATTTACTGACTTGAAGTGGAATTGTTGGAGTTGATTCCCTTTGTCTCAAACAGGCAGGCAAGGTCCCACTGAAGATAGAAAGTGCCTGGTCCAGTTTCCTCCTGGAATGACTTCGGTACAGATTAAGATAATCCCTTGTTTGATGCTTACTTAGTTGGTGACCTTCCTGTATTTTGCTGAGTCTCTGTACAGATGCTGCAGGTTATATTCATTATTTGATATAATCCACTATGGCTTTAGCAGTTACATTATGATCGTGGGTCAGGCAAAGGTTGCATAAACGTCCCATTCTTGACTCTTCAGCCACCTTTGAGTTATTTCTGATTTTCTGCAGACCTGAGATGAGCAGTTGATGCATCTCATGCTTGCATTGCTTCTTATTTTAGCTTTCTCCCTGAAAAAAATGTGGGGAAAAGAAAAAAATCACCACTATAGCTCTACTCAAGAGGGTCTCCATGGGAGTCACGCCTTGTCTATCAGTAGGGACACCCAGTGATTCACATCTTTGACTTCATGCCCCTGACTAATCTCCCTGATTTCAACAGGATTACCCAGGTGTTTAAAATAAGACTCTGTTGTAAAGGTCTGTTGGATTATGAGTCCAGAAAGATTGGTTGTGTGACTAGTCATTTTCTTTTAATTTCTGCTTTTATGAGTTTGAAAAGTCAATAAAAAATAATGCAAAACATGTGCATGATTAAGGCCAGAGTTAGCTGCAGCTATGCCAGAAAGTTCACAGTTAGGGTTTCTGGAGGAATGCTCTCCTTTTTTTTTGTTATTTCCTTATGTGTTTGGACATAAAAAATTGTGTATGATATGTCCACATATATGGCCTGATAACACTCCATCTAAGGTCATTTTTAATTGAAAGCCAATCTGTTTGATCAGTCTGTCCGGGCTGGGTAGACTCACCACTTCGCCTTGGTTTCATGTGGTTTTGTTTTTCCATCCTCAGTTATTCCTTGATATTGGTCTTATTGCTGCAGTTTCCAAATAGCTTCCAGGGGTGCACATCTGTATGTGCTCTTTCATCTCCTCCCTGGGGAAAGAAGGATGTGGAGCTGAGTGTTTTGGTTGGGGGGGTTTATATAATCATGCACATGCCTATGCGGGTAACGTATATGTACGTGTTAGACTAGAAAAGGGAAGTAAGTGCAATATTACCTTTACACTCTGAGCTGGAGGTTCATTCACCCAGAGCAGCTGCCAAGAAAACTGTGCCTCCTTGCAAGCGACATTGACGTAACTGCAAAGTTATATACACTCGTCACTCCATGGGTGTCCTGGGTGATTTTCTCGGCCGTAAAGTCCACCAAAGACCTTTGCAGTAACAGCATAGTGTATGAGCTTGACTGGAGCTACTTTAATTTAGTGTAGGCTGAAAATGGTTAAAACATCACTGAGTGACCTGTGTGTGCATTGAGTCCAAAATTTATTCATCCTGCAGTCCCCTGGACCCTTCTTCCGGTGTGCCCTCTGGCTCTGATTGTCTGTGATGCTATGAATTGCTTGCCACCATACCTTCCCTTCAGATGGTAAGGGGGCCCCTTTGCATGTTTGTTGCTACGGGCAACGTTAATACTGGGAAAAGGAAGCAATGGCAAACAAAATAAAACCACTATGTATATGTGTTTCATCTTAATTTCTGAAAATTGATTTTAGTTTTTTTTTTTTTCTCCAGTGTGAAAATTTTTTAAAATTATACCAATATTAACCTGCTAACAGAACTTCTGTATTTCTGTGAAAACGGTATTTGTCTTGAGGATGGAGGTTTACACGTTGCAAGATAATGTAGAATTTGCATGTACCTAATAATCTGATTTAAAAAAGAAAAGCTGTCGAAACCAGTTGTTGAGATTTGAGGATGCTGGTGACATGAGAGATAGGTATGTCTTAGATAGATGTCAGCTGGGAAGAAAGAAGAAAGATTTTGCTTTTTTTGTTCCCATCAACACTGCAGTGAGGAGACGTGCATGCAGTAGTAGCAAACATGAAATTCTTGTCAAGGATGTAGGAATAGGTCTCTCCCACACACAGCCCATATAGGAAAGGTATTGGCAGTGGGAAGGAATGTGTGTAGTTTCATATCTCTTCTTCCGGTGTTTTTCCTCTCCTTGAGCTGGTTTCACCGAGATGTTCCTTTAAGTAGAATAATTTGAGCATGCAGTCATCCTGCCCTTGTCTCCCCCTCCCTGGCTCTTCAGTAATTGCATCCTGGTTCATATTCATTTGGCGTGCTAATTGTTAGAGTTAAGAAATAAGAGACTTGGCAAGATGTAGAAGAATTAAAGTGATTGCACTTTTGTCTGCAGAAACAAAGGAAGCTAATAATTACTGCTGTTATATTTTTGTTGTTAAAACTTATCCCTCTTGCTCTTGGTTTCCTAGACCTCTGTTTTTCCTTTGACAAAAAGCAA
Source organism: Heliornis fulica (assembly GCA_013399135.1). Classification (NCBI taxonomy): domain Eukaryota; kingdom Metazoa; phylum Chordata; class Aves; order Gruiformes; family Heliornithidae; genus Heliornis; species Heliornis fulica. Next base: position 484,696 of record VXBZ01000420.1, on the reverse strand, counting down.
TCTGATTTGATGTACATAGGCTATACTTCAGAATCCATCACTCACAGCCACAGCCTTCCCAGACTCCTATATATTAACAAGCAGATGTGTCATCCTGCAGACTGCTCAGTAATAGATCTTTTTAAGAAGTGTTTTTCCTCTGTGGAGTTCAGGTATTCCAGAACTAGAATTTAAGCACTTCTTTCATTTTATATAGAGATATCAGGAGATACTCAGCTCAATGTAGACTTGTATATTTGCATTTGCAGAACATTTTGTCTTCCGTTATTCTCTTTGCAGACTCAAGGTTTGGAATGCCAAATAGCTCATCAAGATATACAGTGTGCAGGGAGAAAATAATGTCTGTCTGGGTTTTTTTTTATTGTGCTTTTTTTTTTTTTAAATCTTCTTCCTCACACTCATGAGTACTTTGAACCTATATTGCTTTCATACCATTTCTACAGATTTGACACCAAGTTCGATAGAGCTTGGTGTCAAATCTGTAGATTTGGTATGAAAGCAATATAGCATCGAACATGTATCATCCCTGCTGTTAAATATGTAGAGAAATTGCAGCAGCCTTCTAAGATGTAATTAAAAAGCCTTAATGAGGTAAAACTTCTTAGAAAAAAAACAAAACCAAAACCCCAATGCAACACACTTCTATTCACTCTGAACACATCTGAACACTGGCTCATGTGTGCACACTCATAGCTAAATTAAATGTTTTAAAGTTACAAAACCGAATGCACACATTCCCAACAGTCTCTGATCGGGGAGATGGGATCAGCCCCAGTTTTCCCTCAATTGGATGCCTGGTCACTGAGGATGCAGGGATGCTGCCCTGGCTGAAGCAGCATTTGTGTCTCATGGGCTTGTTCCAGCAAGAATACCTGTGGTTTTGCTTTGCCATCCTGCAAACCCCCTTGTCAAATGGTTTCTCCTGCCCATGTGTGGTGGTTTCTCCCTGGCTGGAGGCCAGACTCCCACCAAAACCTCTCTGTCACTCCACTCTTAGCTGGACAGGGGAGAAAATACATGCTAGCCAAAACCCTGCAGATTTTGATGAAAACCAGAAACCTACCCATTTTCTATTAATTTGGTCTCCTTCTGCTGAAAATAAACAGGGCTCTGACTGGTAGGAGGTGACCCAGCTGGAAGAGAGCAAGGATGTAATGTGTTGGAGGGGAGATAGAGGGCTGAGAGCTACTGGAAATGCCAGCTGGCTCCCAATTCAGGCCCTTCCCCTGGATCCTCAATGATTTTAAGGGAAATCAGGCTTTCTAGGACTCTTTCAAAATTGCTGTGTAGCAAGGGACAAGCTAATGTAACATCATGTCAGGCACATTGATGACTGCTAAGGTACTGTAATACAAGCAACAGAGCACGCTATTGTTATCCAAACATTATCCAGTTCCTGTAGCATCTCAGAGCCCCAAATGTGGACTAGTACCGCAGAGCAGATAGGGGCATCTACTCCAGAGCTCCCTCATTGTAAGGCAATGTTACAGGCAGCATTTAGGGAGGCTATGGGAGAGTGATGCACACCAGTTGTCAACCTTAGCATGCCACAAAGCAACATCTAGTAAGTATCCAACCTATTTATAAATGCACTATAGCTACAAGTACAGCAAGTTGAACTGGATGTGTTGATTTTAGTGGTAGTTACAAGGCCATATGTGGTTTTTATACCCTATTTGGTTCATATCTGTGCCTTTGAGACTTCAAAAACACATCTTCTGTATGGCATTAAGGGAGGAGTTTAGGGAAGGACGTTTCTGGCAATTAGTGGCTCTTCTCTGCATGCTGGTATATGAAAAAACATGTTTTCTTGGTTTTTTAATATAGAAATTCAGAGGAAAAAGTTGTTAGTGGCATAGTAAAAGTACATCTCTGTAGCAGTAGAGATGATGTTCAAGTTGGAGATAGGCCATGGAAAAAACCCCTTCCAGATAAAAGCATAGTGTTTATTCTGAATGTGTGAAGTAGAGTTAACCACCCATGGAAGTGGGATGTGGACAAAGCAACAAGGATCTTCAAGGATCTTCATGGTGGTTATGAAAGAAAACAAATGTCTCAAGATAATTTTCTATGAGGCCACAAGAGAGGATGTTGCAGTAACCAAAACTTGGAGGGGAAGGGCTTTAACCTTTTATGGAGCTGTGAGCTCTATTGTAAAAAAAAAGCTGTATAAAAAAAAAAGCTTCTTGGTCACAGCAAGGAAAATCTCTGCACGTACAGCACAGCCTTAATATTCCAGGTGTACCCTGGGTTTTGGTAAACTTTAATAACCTGCTGGGACCATGGCACAGGGCAGGGTGTAAACAGGGCCCCAGTGAGGAGGCCTAGCAGGGTCCCTGGGGAGTGGAGGGAGAAAGACAAAACTGGGCCAGTGGTGGCAGGGGCAAATGGGACAAAATGTGTGTCTGGCTGCTCCTTGCATACTGGTTAATATTTTTGTAATAAAACCTTACTGGAAGGAGGGAAGGCTGTGTAGCTGGGATCCTCCGTGCAGGAACAGCATTGAGCTGCAGGGAGTTTGGTTTTCTGAGTTGTGTTATGGCACTAAAGCTGATTTTAACATGAAATTTTTGTGTGTGGTGTGTTGTAGTTCCTGCTTTGTTTAACTGTTGTTTTAATTTTTGAGTGAAACATTAGCTTTTTTTTTTCTTGTGTCTACTAATTAGTCACCCATCCACTTTTGAGTTGTGTTTAACAGCTGGGTTTCACCTGCCTTTCCCTAGGCAGCAGGGTGATTGGCAACTCTTCCTCAGTCCAGGTGCCAGTGTTCACGAATAATGAAAAAATTCAATTTATCTTTCAGATGTGATTGAAAGCAACCAGTGGGTTCAGAGGTAGGGGGTGGGCAGGGGAGATAAATATGACCAAAAAAAGGGCAGTTGTATTGCTCTTGTTTCCTAAGGAAGCATACAAAAAAAAAAAAAAAATTACACTGCAAAAGCTGAGGGAGCTGGAGGAAAAGTGCTTTTTGTTTTAAATGAATTTAACTGTTACTGTGGGATGGTCTGGTTGCTTGTATTTTTTTTTTCCTTTAGTGTTTGTTTTTTCCCCCATTTAATTTAAACTTGGTGGAACTTCTGCTGAAGTAATTCAAGGTAATTAATTTTCTTATGCTGTCAAGATATTTGTAATTTGATGGGTTTTAAAACTGAAGGAGCATTGCCTGCCTTCTGCGATGGGATGGAAGCCTGCTTGTGGTTCCAAGGGATGGGTGCAAAGCACCTGGCTTTGTGTGGAGCTTTGCTGATGAAGAGACTTCTTAAAAATTCCTAACTGATTCTAAAAAAAATTAAGTCATTATGTAAAAGTTGGTAATTCTGAGCTGCACTGAGAAGCTTCATTAGGAAGAATACAAGAGCAGGAAGTAATTTAACTTTAGCAGAACAAAGACTGGATGGGTCTGGAGGAAAGGCTGCAGAGTGAAGGGGGGAGAGATGCTTGCTCCTTCTTTACAGACTCTTTTTGTGAGATGCCATTTCACAGGGATTCACTTCCTTTTTATTTTATGGGGTGATGTCTGTTAATATATGGCACGAGATTACACTTTTATTGTCTGCCATGAATCCCTTGTAAGGGTAGGACAATGTGGAGGTGTGCAGCAAATGCTCCATTAGAAGGAAGCATTTGGGGCCTCTATCTCTACCAGTAATGACCAATTAATGACCACTAAGATAAGCTAATGAGAAGTCAGGACTACTTAGAGCTTTAACTCATTATTTCCTGACCACCCACAGACAAACAGGACATTATTTGTATAATTTTATTTAATGAGCATTTCAGATGAGTACAGGACTCACTTCATGTCCTGGGAGGGCTGTCTGAACATTTTGCTTCCAGCCTGCAAGATATCATTATAAAATAACTGGAAGAGAGTCCCAGATCTTGGTGCTGGCTAGAAGAAGTTTGTTCAGTGGCTGTTCAGCTGGGAGAGGCTGGTTAGGATTTCTAAGAGGGCTTAGCATCAGCTTTGATATTGATGCTCTTTAGCCCAGTGGCAATGAAATTTCACCCGTGCTTCCACTTATACCAAATTCATTGTGTGAAGTGAGACACAGATAATGCTGTCTTCACTCCCACAGTGTAGTGTTCTTTGTTCACCATGGAAAAGGTCCATAGGTTTTGCTAGGACAATTATGTGAGAATACTCAAATGCAGAAGAGGTCTCTCTTAAACACTGTTTTTTTTCAAAACACTAGTGTTATTGAAAATTCCCATTTACTGTAGTAATTAAGATCTCAGAAGCACGGGCTTTAAGAGATATCCTGGCTCCACTTGAAGTTGTGGTTACATTATCATTTAAAGTCCCTAGGACACACATTGCACTCTGTATGTTGACTTTTTGGTCTTCACTGGGCACCTGGTCTTGTCTCAGATCTGGATGTTTAAATACTGGTACTAACAGGAGTTATTGACAAGTTAGGATAGTAGAGAAAAGGGCTTGCAAGGTGAAAATGAGGCAGCAAAATCTCCAAAAGAGTAAAAATAACTGGAATGGACTGGGTAGGTGATGCCATTAGCAATGAAGGGACAAAGCTGGATTTGTGGATGTCACCTTCATCAGCAGAAGTACAAGCTGGGAAAAGCACACGGCACCTGAGAAAGCTCTTACAGGAAGAGCTTACTGGGGTATCCTGCTGGAACAGGATACCCCAGTCACCTAACTTGTGCTAGTGGTGATATTCCTCTACATGCTGCTCTTCAGCTTTCATCTGCAGTTGATGCTCACTGCTACTGGGAGCAATGAACGCACCCAGGCAGAATCTGTTCTTTGTTTTAAAAAAATCCAACTCCTATTATGATTGCTTCCTCATGCACAGCCTTGAACAATGCAACAGCGTGATCCCTTCAGGTTTCATAATATGGGCTTCCTTCGTCTGGGTTTAGCAGGAGGGGGAGCTTTTATGTGCTCTAAACAGAGTGTTAGGAGAGGATATGTGAATGAATGCCTTTTTGTATTGCCCAAGCATCAATTCTTTGGAATAACAGAAAGGGACAGTCAGGAGAGCCCTTGTAAATGCCTTTAGGAGAGAGTGTGGAGGTGATACATAAGTAGGTTTGTATTTGTGCTTTGGAAGAGAAAGACAATTGAGTGTTTGCATGCAAAATTGAGTGTGTTACTGCTGCTCCCATTCCTGCATCTGGGGAGCCTTGGTGGGTCTCCATACATCCCTTGAACCCACACAGCACATACAGGCCACAGTCCCCAAAAATGGAAAGTGACCAAGAAGTTGCTTTGGTTTCCAGGTTTTATTGGCTGGGCTGCCCATGTGTTCTGAATTTAGTCTCTCAGCCCTTCCTCCTTTCGCTGTAAGGAGGCATTAGGGCTCCCAGCTGGGGCTCCAGCTGTGTGTGTTTAGGACATGTTTAGCTGTTCTCCTGACAGAAGGTGGTCAGGTTGGATGTTGGTGAGTTTTGCAGGAGCTTATTGGGGTGCTCCTGGCAGGTAACAGTGAGGTTGGGGGTGGTGGAGGTAGTGTTTGTCTCCGTGGTGGTGTGTGAGGCAGTGGCTTGTTGATTGCTAATACTAATCAGCAAAAAGACAAATGTTCTTTTCCAGGGCTCTGATTGTGAGGCCTTTCAGGCTTGCTTCCTGAACAGATATGGGGTTTAAGTCAAATGAAACTGATTGCTCACCAGCTACATCTTTCATGCATGCCTGGCTGGTGTGCAAGGGTCTTCTCTCAGCTCCTTGATGCTGTTGCTGCCACTGTAAAACACAGGTAATGCTTTCAGTGGTGTTACCAAGGTGGCTTAATGCTCATCTGAGGTATACAACCCCAAACTGGGCTGAAGCTAAACTTAAAATGCTCTTAAATGAGCATGAATCACTCTTAAAATAAGTGTGTCCCTGGGTGAAAGCTGCAATGTTCCTCAGCCAGAGATGGAAAGGAGAAATGGGAGATGAAGATGAAGGCTGTATTGTTTGCTGACTTGTATTACTGCCCTTTGAAAGGGTTTTTATAGTGGTTTGTTTACTTAGGGAAAAGCAGAGGCAGGGCACAAATGGCTGTGGATAGCTTCATGTCTTCGAAGCCCTGCCTTCATTATTATGCAGCGCAAGTGGTTGTTGGCACAAGGACAAATTCCACTGTAAATTATGCGTGATTTACATGAGAAGCTCATTAATTCTCTAACACCGGATTTAGATGGTTTCATTTGTAAAGGGTGTCATTTTAAACACCGCTCAAACATATTTTCCGCTATCTGCTGACTCAGAGTGTGTGCTGGGAGATGATAAACAATAAAGTGTGTGTGTGTGTTTATAAATACATGCACACAGACACACACATTAGAAACGGTATCAATTAGAAGGTATGCTCTCGGTTTAGCAATGGTGCCTGTGATATCCAAATTGCCTGCCAGTTTAATAGTTTTGCCTGCATCAGTGTTTGCAGGTCCCAAGGCTTGCTGTTTGTTTTTTGTTGTTGCACTTATCAATGCAGAGGTGGCACCTCTTAATTTTGATTTTTAGTATTGAGCCTGCATCCTAGAGCAAGGGCTTCCCTTGCTTGGCCAAGCCTTTGCACTGGCTTCAGGGACAGTAAGGCTCAGTCCTGAATGAGCAATATGTTTCTACAGGATAAGAAATAAACAGGGAGTCTCTTCTTTTTCTTCGTATATTGCTTTTGGGTTTGGATTTTTTTTTGTGTTTTTTTTTTTTGTTTCCCCCCC
>VXBZ01000420.1:406858-468346 GCA_013399135.1 Heliornis fulica | reverse complement strand
CCCCCCCCAAAGCAATTCCTGGAGGAAGGAGGTGGGGATTAGAGGGGTTTTTTTTTCCTTTGGAGGGAAGAAGAGCACACTGCTCCAGTGGAGGGTTTTAAGCATTTCCAGAAAAAGTTCTTCAATCTGTAAAAGGTCTTTTAATATTTACAAAAGACACATTTTTTTAACTGTGTATCAATCTACTGCTGTTCTCAATGAGCAAGAGTACATGGAAACTGCTTTTAGGGTTATGTGCCAGAGTTTGCAAAGTGCTGGTTGCAGATTTTTCACTTTTGGCATCAGCATCTAAGGAAAAGATAAAGGCCTTATCTTTTGGCTTTTTGTCATCTCAGTATGTACTTTGGTGAGTTTGAGGTCTGCTGGCATTACAGAGAGAATATAAAAACTTAATAGTTTTCGTTTTTCTTTTTTTTTTTCCTGTTGATGTAATTTTTACAAACTATAAACTCTGTGCTGGTTATGGTGTGCCCTTTCTAACCTGTGCAAATCTGAGACTACAAAATGTGTCTGGGTCTGAGTTTGTTGATGCACCTTGTAAACTCTGCAGGTGACACCTCCGGTGGAAATTAAAATACTCAGCGAGCTTTTTGTTTCAGGTTTTATTGAGCCAACAAACTGCTCTAGCAAAATGATATGTTTTATAATCTCCATGAGTTAGTTGTTCATTTCAGGGCTCATGAAATTTAAAAGCTAGGCAGGCCAGTCGACAGTACTTGTAAAGCCAATGAGTCTGTCTTTGCAGGTCGAGAGACTTGAAAATCCCCAGCAGAATGTGGATGGGCCATTATATTCTTCATGATCTGCCGTGAAAGGGTTGGGAGAGTTTGCAAAATCCTGTGGCACACCAGAAGATCATATAACAGCACATAGCATGCAGTTTCTTTTCGTATTCTGCTAGGGTCTTAACGTCTGAAATCTATACTTCTCAGGCTCATGAGGGCTACAAAAGCCTGTGGTGAAGGCCAGTGCTGCTTTTAATGTGGTCCTGCGGCTCTGAGGGTGCAGGCCTATGTGTGACTGCCATCTTTGCTCCATTTAATTTGGTTTCCCCAGCAAAGCTTTATTTGTTCTCATCTGTCTTTCCTCCTGTGGATTGGGTGACTTAGAGCTAGTCCTTGACAAAAAGCATCTCTAAGCAGATAGAAACCGTGAATGAATGGGGTGAAGGTTCGTGTCAAAACATGTTTGAACGTCACGTATATAAGCACAGACCATGGTGCTGGTGTGTCTGGCCTCATGGTGTAGCTTGGAGTGGAGGAGCAAGAGTGGTAAGGACTTAGTGTGGTCCTCTGAACTTGAAGAAAGGCACTAAAGAAGTATTTGCTTGCTTAGCCCTATGGCAAGCCCATAAGAAGTTGAGAAGTCTGTGCTTTTTGGCACGTACATGTAGGGGAGTTTTGGGGGTGATAATTATATGCCTAGCTGTCGTATATAATTTGTGGTAAATTTGTGATACCTGAATGGTGCTAGTATGTGCTAAAGAACAGGCAATAAATCCCTTTGCTTTTTCCTTTAGGGGCAATGGCAAGGTAGAATTGGTACAGGGATTGTCTCTAGTCTATAGGTGGGTGCTATCTGGGACTCCAGGGCAGGGAGGTTTAAGCATTGGCAAACTTGGTTCCATTTTGGTATAAAACAGTTGCTGTGTTCTTTCCGGAGAACCTTGTACCTGGATGAAATCTTTTGCCTGAGGCTTTGATTAGGGTTAGCTAGCAAATGCTCTGCTTTGACTGTTGAAGACCCCGAGTCCTGGCTCCTGTGGTGGGATTCTTTCCCTAAGAGACTCGCCGATTTCTCTGGCTCGTGTGCGTGCATAGGCACATATGCACATGCATACCTTCTAAATTATAAATTGTTGTAAATTGCAACCAGCTTTTGAACTTAAAGGGAGAACGGAAGGGCCAAGGAAACCCAAACAGAAGAGGGAAAGCCCACCCCTACCTTTCAAATATCCCAGGATCTCAACAAAACCTGCATGCTTGCAGGGCTCATTTGGCATTAATGAAGCATCGACAAATATTTTTGCAGCTGGGTTAGTGCTAATGAAAACCATTAGTATTGGAAGGACCTGTGTGGAGAACTGTGTGTTCCTTAATTTCAGGTCCCAGGATTGCTCGAGTCTGTGAGAGCATGTGGAGAGTTATGACTAAATGGTTGTCCGATCCTAATGCTCTGGGCAAGGTATCCACTGTAGGTGAAATCTGAGGATAAAAGCATGTCTAGACCTCTGTTCTAGCCTAGGGTGGCTGCTTGAATGAAGAGATAATAAATGTTTGAAAGTAACTTTTTGTTTCCCTTGATGCTATTGTGTGTGGTGTACTCAGTTAAATGAAAGGACCAGAACACACCCAAGAGTTTGAGAAGTCCAGGAGAGCAAGTCACTTTTATTTTCCAGCATTCAGAACTTCTAAAACCCCTCACCATCCTGCTGTAATCAGAGGGCTTCACAGCAGCAGAACTGGTGTTAGATAACCTGGGGAGCAGGGCCAGGGCAGCTTGCAGTGAGCTGTTTCATGGCTTGGTGCACTTGAAACCCAGTGTGCAGTATAGTAGGGCTGGAGGTGGGAGAGGGAAGTGAAGGGTGCAGTAATTCCTCTTCAGTTGCTTAGTGTGCAACTGGTAATTCAGCCTTGATGTAAGTGTCTGTGTTTACCCCTAAAAGTTGACTTTTTTGGTGAAAACAGCAAGCCAGGTACTTTTTCAGAATTTGTCCCTGTTGTATCTCTGGAGCAATACCAGCTCATACGAGGTGCTAGTAGGGTGTTTATTTGCAGAAAGATAGCAACCACTTTGGAAGGCAGGGCTGTTTATCCAGGGCTCCATCTCTTCATACCCTAACTCTTGGTTTGTTGTGCATTTTAAGACAGAAGGTTGTGGCTTCAGGTTTGCCTCTGTGCCCTGGAACTGCTGAGGGCCTCACTTGGACTATCTGCCTTAAAGGTATTATTTCCTTTTAAGGATATTGACTGCCTTTCTTTTATATCTTGTTCCTTTAAACTCCCCTTTTAAGAGGATTGCACAGATAGCATTTCATGGAATAAATTTTTTTCAATATACATTTATTTTGAGGGAATCGTGAATGTATGCAAGTAGGATGCTATTGTGCAAGTGCTGTGATGTACTTACAATTACTAGAATGTGAAGTGCTTGTTTTATAACACTCAATGGGAGTAAGTAATAAATTTCGACATTAATCTTACTTGGGTGTTTGAGATCCCTAAGTTGGTGGATAGGAGGATGGCATGTCTGTTTTTTCCATATTAATCTTTTGGATTTTCATGTGTTGGTTTTACATCATTATGTTAATTCATTCAGGCAGAAGGAAACATATTTGCGGATTTTGAAAACGTGAGGGGTAAGGGAATTTCTTTTCCTGCTCTGTCTGTACCTTCCTCATCTTAGTTTCTGAAAGTAGCCCATGGGCCTGAAGACAGCTCAAGAGCTAATTGAGTGTTGGTTCTGGGTGGTAAGCTATTGTGTTGTGTATCACTTGTTTTGTATTTTCTATTATCACCATAATCATCATCCACTTTCTTTTGTGTCCTATTAAACTGTCTTTATCTCAACGCATGAATTTCACTTTTTTGTTTCAGTTATCTTCCCTCATCCCACTGAGAGGGGTGAGAAGTGAGCAAACAGCTGTGAGGTTGATTTAGCTGCCCAACAGGTTAAACTACAATAGATCTGAAGCTGTGTGCGCAAAAATAGCATGCTTCTGGTCACCAAAAAATCCCCACTGCTGCCAGAGACGAGTAGGAAAGGGGGGAAGATGATCTAGGTGCCCAGCAGAGAGGGACTGTTTGTGCAGTACCAGACTGGCTTTTTTTATGCCATAATCCTGGGTGCTACTGACCTCCCTGATGTTGGCATCTGGGGGATAAATTGTAAATGCATTTTTGAAGTGCCATTTTGGGGACAGGATAGAAGAACTACTCAAAAATTCCCAAGAAGACTCCGGAACTTCTCGTTTATAGAAAATGGAATTATTTGTTTCTGGTTCTGCTCCCTTGAATTTAACACCCAGTAAATAAGTACAGTCTTGATAATGTGCAATTATTGCCTCAGTATAAAAGAATTGCTAGAGCATGGGAAGTTAAGACCACCGGTGTTTGGTAAGAACAGTAATATGCGCTATTTAAGTGGGTAGATAGTTTCCCTTGGCTAATTATTCCAAGGGTGAATTGGTGACATAGAGTCAAGAGACGCAAAAAGAAGGCAACCACCCTTGAAGCATAGTTGTTACAGACACAACTGATAGTTGCCAGTATTGCTCTCTCACTAGCAGTGGTTCAGACTAGCTTTTTTTATTTTTTTGTCAGATTTCAGATTTGGTCTGACAGCAGCAAATGACTTCTATCNCCCTTCCTGTTCTTTTTTAGGCGTTTGACAATAATTTACTACCTTGCTTAGCCTTTTAGTCAGTTGTCTCCCACTCCGGAAAGCCAGGTTTCTTAAGTGCTTCTGTGATGCCAAGTTAATTGCCCAAAAATAAGTGCTTGAAGATGGATCAAGTATTGTCTCATCAGCATTCAGCATCCCTGCCAGAGCATGAGAGGAAAAAGGGAGGCAACACCAGAAAGGTTTGAAGAAAAGAGATGAGAAACAAAGGAAAGTACAACTGTCCTGCAAATGGCCCTGCCTAGGTCATGGATGTGACTGAATCCTTGCTGTTCTTGCAGTTTGTCCTGTGAAATGTCATCAGTGCTGCAGTGTGGACATAGATGGGATTGATCTCTCAAAAAAATGAGGGGAGACTGTTTTTCTGGGTGGCCCTGGTCTTGATTCTAAGGCAAAAGTAGTACATACTAAGGCAAAAGAAGCATGTATCTACCTGTTCAGACAATACTTGTGTTATCACTGCTGCATTTTTCTCTGCTTCTTTACAGAGTGACAGGGAGGAGGGATAGTCAGTGTTGTTGGTTTGTCTTTAAGGTGCTGATGATCTCTAGATAAACAAGCAGTTTCAGAGGTATGTCTAAAATGTGAAGACATACAAGTTAGAAGTGGGGAGAGAGGAAAAATTGCAGCTGGTGTCTGTGAATTCACTTGGCCACTGGTATGTAGCACAGTCAGAGGAAGCTCAAGACTGCATAAACACAGCACCTTTTCTTTCTGTTATTGCCATGGGTGATACACAAACAACCGAACAAGACACACTGCCACTGCAATAAGCCCATGCTCATTTGAGGCAGGATAGGAAGGTTTTTATAGCCTAAAACACCCAGCATCCCAGTTTAGGCTCACAGAGGGCTTTGGAGGAGCTGTGGGGGTGAGGAGCGAAGATGAGTGCCTGACCACCATCAGTAACAGACTCTGTGCAGCGTCTGAAGTGCAAGTTGAGTCCTGCTGAAACGCCCTGCGCCTCAGTGGTGGGGAGGCACAGGCAGCTCTGTGTGAGAGCACAAATGTATTTGGGTTACCTGGCTGTCTAGCTTTGCTTGTCACCTCGAGTTGTGCCCCACAATTCTGGGGAGCGGAAGGACACTACACCCCCCTCCAGATTGCCAGCAGAGCCAGGGCTTTGCTTTATCCTCCTTTATTGAATACAACCGGAGCCACTCCCTGGGATTTAATAAATCCTCTACTATTTCAGGGCCCGAGGGTATTGGCGGTTTTCTTGATCCCTCCTGCCCCATTCTTCCTCAGATTGCTTATGCTCAGGTGAAGTTGCATTCTGCATTCCAAAGGATTTCTTGCAGTCCTCTCTTTCTGGGACTTTCTGGGCAGAATTGTCCTTAATGGTGTGTAGATTTGTGCCAGCCCCCTTACATGACCTCAGTGAGTTTCAATGCCTTTTCTGCTTGCGTTTAATCTGGGAGAGCCTCCCTGCTCTGGAGAAGGAGCAGACTTCTATTCTGGCTTGTGCATCATCAGCAGATTTGTTAACTAAGCTTTATATGTAAAACCTTTTAATATATGTGATGTCAGCGCTTTAGAGGACCCTCCTGACTTTCACGTCCCACTGGCAGGGCCTGCAGTCAGAAATACGGTTCTTGCACTAGCAAATTTGATGTAGGCGCATGAATATATGCGTAGCCTATATTAGTCTCTTTGGAGACCATGTATCCTTTTTGAAAACCTTTTCTACCTTTCAGTCCTCATCTTGAGGTCAGAAACATTGCAGTCCTTTATTTGATTAGGCAACACTGAAAGCAAATAATTATAGTTGAGAAGCACTTTGAAAATAGTTAATATTGCCTTAACTGCTCCCCGCCTACATTTATGCTTTTTTTTCAGATGTGCAACCCTTAATTAACACATCAGCCTTTCTTTACCATACATTTGGGAATGTTATCCAACTTACTGCCTCCATTTTTGAAGGACCTGTCACTGCTGTGTGTGCAGCTCTTCCATATCTCATTTGCCGAACAGGACTGGGCTGGCAATAGTCAGAGAGGAGTGTAATAAGCCAGAGAGTCCAGCGTGCTTGATGTGTGTATTCAGCAGCAGACTAGGTGATAAATCTGCATGTATACCTTGTTGGTGCTCACATAGTAATGTCAGTTCAATAACATCCCTTCAGGACAGTAAGATGTATTTTACATTTATAATGAACGAGATAATTTGATTATTATTGCTAGCAGCAAAGAGCTTTAGAGATAGTCCAGTTCTCAACCCTGTGAGAAGCACAAATGATGAAAGAATCATTGCAGGACTCCTCAGCATACATTCCATCCATCAATCACCCAGACAAAGTGTGTACTCCTAAACCATTACAATGTGACATCGTCTCCGCAGACTTTTGAGTTTACTGACTTTAAAGAAGAAAGTCAATTAGGAAGCCAAACCTAGGCTAGGAGGAGAAAAAAACCCCACTATTAAAATACTAACTTGACATGCTTTAGGTTTGTTTGATAGGCTAACAGACTAATATTTAATTTAAAAAACCTGGATGCTCTCCAAAGCAAACTTATGAATAGCATAAGTCATATTAAAGCAAACTTGCATTAAGCAACAGCTTTCTCATAATTAGTTTCAGCAGAAGGATATGGTTTCAGAGAAACTATGGCATTTCTTTATTTCGGTAACAGAGCTTTCTGCTAAAGGTTATTTCCAGAGGGTTACTAATTGTGTGGTGTGATGAAATAAAGGGAGGACTGATAAATCTGGAAGAAAACTTGACTAGAAGTCCAGCTTCTGTTCTCTTCCTGACAGTCCCTTGGACATAAGCGTTGCAATAAAATTTAACTCTCTGTGCAGTCGCCAAAGGGTACTTCGGCGGAGGTAAAGTGTCTTGGTTGCAGGTCTCTGTTGGAAATGCCACTGTTAGTTGCTTGCTGAATAACTGGGCAGGAAAAAAAAGTGCAAAGAAATACAGTGAGGAGTGGTTCTAAAATGAAGTTGTCTGTTTAAATGACATGCCAAGGTAATCAAATGAGCGTGTTGGAAATAGCTGTGTAAAGATTCAACTGCTGTGATACTCACAGCTCTTGCGTACTTGCGCCCCATCCAGTTGTCATGGTGGTGTGTGCTGTAGCTGGCTGCGGATTGTACGTGTCCCCAGAGCCAGCTGCACTGAAAGTCACTTTGGGCTGGCGTGGTATTTATGCTTTTGCTTTTCTGTTCGTAAACTGCGTTAATTGCTGATTAGGGCAAGAACATTCACAGGAATATCTGAAGGGAACGAGGAGCCCAAATTTTCTTGACCAAGCTGTCCTTGATTCCTTGAATAGAAACATACATGTCCAAACCCACAAAATGTATCCCAAATAATTAGGTAGACGTGATGTGTAATTATTTTTTTCTTATATTATTATAATTATTACTATTTTAAAGCTTGTTCATTTTCCTAGTAGATGCAACATTTGTCAGAGTAAGGTCTGTGCAATGCTGAGGAGCAAGGGAGGTTTTATTATTCTTCAGTGTGTGTTTATTAGGAGTAGAACTTGATGATCCTTACGGGTCCTTTCCAACTCAGAGTATTCTGAGGTTATTTTTCATGTTGGCGCCTTAGAAGTCATGATACTCATATGTGACAAATGTATTTCCTGGGTGAGAGCAATGAGATAGAGGTCAGTGGGTGGTGTCAGCAGGAAGCACTGGAGGTGGCACTCATCACAAGTCCCGCAGCTGCTCCTCAGAGGCATGGGAGTTCATGTTCTTGACAGCTTCCCTTCCAAGGTCTTCAGATTGGCTCTTAATTGGCAAGCTCATTAGCAAGCAGGCTTGCTAAGAGGAGGGAAAGCAAGCCAAATTTGTATTCTGTCAGCACTTGGTGTGAGGAGTCAGTAATCAAATAGCTTTTTTTAAAGTGTCTTCTTTGGTGTCTACTTCTGATGGCTCAGGTTTGTAGGCCTGCTATAAACCCCAATAAATATAACAGCCATTAATAACTGATTGAACAAGGGATTTATGTAATCACAGGATTACAGATGCTAATTCCTTTCTCCAGTCATGTTTCTGCATTTTATTGATCGGGGAACTGGCTGTAAAACTGATTTAAACTAATGGTGTGACAACACAAGGGTGGGTTTAGCGGCACTTGGATGCCAAAAGACTGCTTGGGTTGAGTGATGCTTGGGTTGGTTTCACAAACACTTTAAGAGGGAGGTGTGGGAAATTGCTGTGTCCTGAGGACAGCTTCTCCAGGAGTTTGCCAATAGGCAACCGGTTCATGTGGCTCCTCAGGTTTGTGCCCTTTATAATCAAGTTTTTGCTTCTAGTTATCACCCTTGATGACATACGAAATGTTCTTTTCCTGGAATGTCTTTGTCTTAAATGGGTAGTGGTCTGGAGAGGTCTTTTCAGGTGGACATAAGTCTCTTCTTCAAATGACCTCTGGCCGTGCATGATCAGAGCAGAGGTGTCCCCTTACTCCACTGGGACCAACTGTCTCCCCTGAGGCTCCTAGCTCTAGCAGACCTCAACTCTTTCCTGCCTCAATGTTTGAGACATTAACCCTTTCAGTCTCTCACACACCCTGCTATGTTTCACCAGCCACTTCAGGATGGGTCTCTGTCTCTTTACCCTGGTTGGTGTGGAGTAGTGGGGTTCATTGATACCAGCTATCGGTTCTTCAATGTATTTGAAACTCATATTCTTAAAACCCCTTCAAGTCTCTTCCAGAAATTACTAATGAGTATTTCCTCTGAGGTGCATCCTGAGTGTCTTTCCTGACTGTTCAGATCTTTCACTTGAAATTTGAACTGAATTTTTACCTGAAAACTGAATTTATTTTTTCCAAAAAGTTAGTGAAATGAATGCTGGTGGCAGAAAAGTTGAGTTTGCTGAGCATGGGATGTTCTTGAATTAGTAAAGTAGAATTTCTCCGGGTGGAAAAGGTGCTGTGAATATGGATCTATGAGACAGCACTTACTGGGCTGGCTGGCTGCTGGCTGCTGAAGACCTGCAACTTAAGGTAAAGTGATGAGCCCTGGACTGATGAAAACGTACGTCGGCTCATCAGTGCTTTAAGCAGGCTGTGGGATGTGCCTCTAATGAGCCATCTTTTTTCCATCTTAAAGTAAATGTAATAAGCTGAAAAAATGCTGAATAGAAAGCGTCAAATGGCAGTGGTCGACAGTGTTTGTAATGTGAAATGTGCTTTCGATTCCCAAGACAGAGGATGCAGGTGGTGCTACATGTGCGATGCCTTTGAACTCCAAATGCGTCAGCTACATCTGAGAGGTATCAAACCCAAAATGTGAGCAGCACTGAGCACCTTTCAGCTCTGTCGGGTAAAATCCTCTGTGAAAAGTGTCTGCTGGTAGAAAAACAGACAATACACAGAGATGAGATGCTATTCATCTTTGTTTCTGAACTTGGATGTTTTTCCCCAAGCTTAATTTTCCCCCCCCTCCAGAAATACAGCACTGACAGCCACATAGTTAATGTAGATATGAAGAAAGCTGAAATAAAAAGTAGAATTGAGTTTGCTGGGCTGATATACTTACTGTCTCATGTTGGGGTGCACAGAGCAGAGCTTTTTGTAAAAGCTGTGCAAAAGCCATTTTCTGCTGTGCCCTTCTGTCTGACAACAGAAACAATTCCCAAGGGTAGCAAAAGCCATTGCCATCTATTTTGGCAAGCTTCAAGAAGTTTGGCCTTCCTGAAAGAAGCAACAGTTTCTGGACAAACTAATGCCATTTCTGCTCCCACCCTGTTCCTGGACGTATCGTGTCTTCTTTTACTGGAGCTTGGTGCATGGCTGGGGACAACTGAGGAGGAGCTGCTTTTCTCCAAAGGGAATCTCACTTTGTTTTCTTAAAAGCTTCATATTTTATGGCCCTCCTGAGTCTTTATTGGTATAAAAAGTAATATCCTAGCTTAATCTGTCTATTAATTATCTTTTTTTTTTTTTAATTTACCAGCAGCTCAGAACTGAGCGTTACAACTTAAATGTTGTATCTGGGCTGGTTTTCAGGGGACAGCATGAATGAGCAGCAGACGCTGGATTAATGCCTTGTCCTAATCTCATTTTATTTGCAAATATCCAGTTCCTTGCAGATGGCTCTTAACAACAAAAAACATACACTGCTTGTCTCTGGGGAAAATTAGGCTGTTTGTGGCCACTGCTGTCTGTGTTGTTATCCCTTCTGACAGCTTCTTCTTTTGTCACCAGAGTGGGGGTTCAGTGGCACTCCAAAGATGCAGCATGGCAAGGTGGTACTGGGAGCAGAACCCCTTTAGGCTCTGAAATAGGGTAGTGGAAGGAGAAAGGACTTGCTCTCTTTAGAGCGCCAGAGGTTGCATATTTTTCTTCTCATCATCCTTTCACCAGTGCCATGACAAGGGGGTCAGGACAATCAGCTCCTGTAAGCATCCCTGTAGCACAAGATGCCTTTCTGTGGCAGTAGGCTGACTCTGGAGCCAGACTGTCAGTTCTCCATCTTGACTGCTGTCCCCAAGCTTAGCTGATGTGTGGCAAGGCAGTGCTCATTCGTAACTTCATCCTCAACTTGTCAGAGTGTGATATGAGAAATCAAATTTGATGTGATGAATTCAGGGCAGGGCTGGGCAGTAACTACTTTTGTGAAAGGCATGGGGGGTAAAGCTGCTTATCGGGAGATAATTAATCATGCAAATCAAATGATCAGATTAATCTTTGTGGTCTGGTTGTGTCTCTAAGCCTGGCAATGGAAAAAATGCAAGAAGCTTTTACTAAAGAGTAGGTGTTGCAGCAGAAGAGTCTGAGGTACTGCAAGTAAGCAGAGGTACTGGGAGGCACTCTTAAATTTTGTCACTGCTAGCTACACAGCAAGATCTTACTGTAGATGTCAGTGTCTCATTGTTAGCCCAAAGTGAGATGCTCTCTTGACTCAGTATCTAAGAAGGTGGTAACTGCAGACGTAGCTACCGACGCTATATCACTATAGTATCTGAGCCAGCTTTCTGGATGCTGCCTAGGTAATTTAGGAGCCAGCCCTTTGGGTTTTTTTATGTGGGAAATTTCTGGGTTATAAAGGAGAGATCTCCTTCCTCTTTATCCCTTTGATGGCACTGCTGTCTGTGAAGCAAGGGTGCCTGCTTTGCCAGCCAGTCCTAGAGGCACTGCAGTTCTCCAGCCAGAACACAGAGGTGAGCCCTGAGCAGAAAACTGCCGTGGCTGCAGACAGATCAAGAGAGCATCTGTCAGTTTTGCCTTTGGAGTTAGCAAAGTCCTTCAGACCTTCAAGTCTGTGGCTGTGTGCCTGTCAGGACTGGTAGCTCCGCTAAAAATAATTGAAAGTTAGGCTTCTCCTCTCCAGTGCTTGAACACCTTTAAAAGTGGGATTAGTTAGGAAAATTGTTCTATAGCAGCTTAAATCACACTGAAAATCTGTGAAGCACAAACATGCGAGTACTATAAATTGTAATTATAATTGCAGCGTGAGACCTACTTTTGATCAAGTCTGTCTTGGCAGCAATAGCAGTGAAGCCGTGGCAGGACAAGGCTCCCTTGTCACTCTTTCTGACATACTGCAGGTATGTCGGCATGTGTTAGTTGCACCTTTGACAGAAATATGAACGTGCCTCGAGGCTCCTGTGTTTTTGGAAGTATGTGGTTTATCTTATTTAAAGCCTAGAAATTGAAACAAGTTGTTTGCATCTTCTTTCACCTTTACAAGGTAACAAAATCAGTCCAATATATGGGCCCTATCCTAAATCCTCTGCCATCAGTGGATGCTCCACTAGGTATGGGCAGTGATGGGACAGAGCTTGACTCTGGAGAGGAAATGTCTGTCTTCTAAAGCAGTGGTTTCAATTTAGTCTTTGCTCAGTCTTCTGCTCTTCTCCCTTGTTAGTTATTTTTGTTCTATATTATACTGAAGTTGGCAAATGGTCTTTGGGTGCAGTCTGTAGGGAAGAAGCTTGGCCAGAGGTGCTTTCATGCACAGGTACCTGTCTAGGTAGATGGTCTGAATCATCTGTTTGGCTAGTGCATGTCTCTGTGTATACTGGGCCCTCTGACTTTTAGGGCAGGAAGGCTGTTTTGTTAAATAAAAAAATTAAATTAAATTTGCTGTTTCCAGATGGCAATTAAGAGATGTTGCAGGATTTGAGCCATGACATTTTGTTCAATTGTAAATACTTCCTCATTATGTTGCTTTCTGATCCTCTCATCCTTTCATGTCAGACTGCTGCAGGTGGCTCTGCCCAGGTGCAGCATCTCAGATGCCTGACTTCAGGATCCTCTTGAAATGTGGGCTTTGTGGTGTTGAACAGACTGTATTTATCTCCACTTAACTAACTTTTAAAATACTGTGTTCCTGTGCTTTTCCTGACATGTCTCC
Organism: Heliornis fulica; assembly: GCA_013399135.1. Taxonomy (NCBI): domain Eukaryota; kingdom Metazoa; phylum Chordata; class Aves; order Gruiformes; family Heliornithidae; genus Heliornis; species Heliornis fulica. Next base: position 455,630 of record VXBZ01000420.1, on the reverse strand, counting down.
AGCACTTACTCTGTGTCTCTGAATTCAGGATGTTTAAGGAGTCTTTGTGGTTGAATGTTCTTCTTGGAAGTAAACTTTTTGTTTGGTTGGTTGTTTTTTGTTTGGGTTTTTATTTATTTTTGGTTGTAGGACATTTTGTAGATTTGTGAAGTGGAGGATGAATGCCCAGAAGAAAAAGAGGCACAGTATAGCTTGAAAGAGTATGGATATTTTGCTATTAGCTCCTGCTGATTTTGAGTGTTGAGACATATCCCTGAGTTCTAAGAATATCATCAACCATGTTGTGTGTTTTCTGAGCAGGGTGGTAAATGGAGCTTTGGAAGACTGCACATGCCCCTGAAGCAGGGTGGGGTCCAGTCCCTTACTGAGCTCCAGCTGATAGCATGTGAGTTGATTTTGTGTGGTTCAGGGAGCAGAGGAGGAGAGCCTTGTTATCAGGTCAGCTAGGGTGATGGCAGAATGGGGATTATCCCATGGGGCTTGTTCCTAGACAAGCAGTGGCTGTTTGCTGCAAGGTCAGCTATAGGCAGCCATGTGAGTCATTTCCTGAGCAACCTTGGTGTTCATTGCTGTCTGTGGGTGAGTGTCAGGAAATGAGGGCTGCAAACCAACTCTTGCCACTTTGGTCCAGTCCCAGCTCTGACTGTCCCACAACATTTCTGGTGTTTCTGCTGAGGGGTGCATGTTCATACTAACCTATGTTTAGGAAAAATTATTTTGGTGCTGTTTTATTAATTATTAGTTATTTATTTCAGCAAATTGCCAGTATCTAATAATAGTAAGGCTAATAAATCTGTACTTTGGTACAACAGATCAAAGCAGTGCTGCCTGCTCTAAGAATAATGCCATCTCCAAAGCACACGGAGGAGGATTAAATGGTTTTCCAGCAACCTGCTGCCATCTGTGCAAACTGTTCCTTAAAATATGCTGGTAAATGCCTTTGGGAAGAGGCACAAGTCTGATTGTGTTTGCAAACTGGTACATTAGTCCTGTCTGCAAGGTTAGATGTCATCAGCCTAGGTGGAAAGATGGCGACAGGGGCAGGGCAGGTACAGAGCGTGTACGTGAGGTAATGCTGATTCTTTGGAGGGGGGGGTGTGGATTGGAAGGGGAGGTGGCAAGCACCAGAGAAATGAGAGGTTTTGAATCCTTGCTCAGCAGATGCTTCCCAGAGCATCGGTATTGTTACACGGAGATTGGCCATCTTTGAGGAGTGTGGTAGTGTAATTATTAAATGATCTCAGTAGAGATGAGACTGTTATTTCTACAAATTCACTTTGAGACAGATCCTGTGGTCTCTGCTAGTGTTCAGCAACTTGGTTTTCAAATCCCATGGATTTTTGAGAGTTATTGTGTGCTAAACCCTGCTCAGCTTGAATATTTGTAGAATAATCTGATCTTATTACCCCAAGTGTTGTATTAAAACTCTGTAATTAAAAGGGGAGAGGGACCTTCAAGGCATTCTTCTTTTCACATCGCTGTCTTGCTCAAGAAATGTATCTTGCCAAGAGAAGCTTTCACACTGAAGCGTGCATCTCTGCAGAAGGAAAAACAAAGAGTGACTGACATAAGCTCCATTCTTCCTTGAGGCCTGTGAGATAGCAGCATAAAATGTGACATTTAACATCAGCCTTTTCTAAAAGCCTATGGATAATTGTGAATGATCCCTTTGTTCAGACCAGTCACATTTCACAGCTCTCCTGCAAAAACTTGGGAGGGGAGGATCAAGAGCAAGAAACCTTCCCCTCTGGTTTGGAAAACACTGCTTTAGGAAGTCCATTTTTAACATTTCTCTTGCCTCAAAACAGATAAGGTTCCAACTGTCCTGTTCATTTTTCTAGAGACCGATAGGCTCACAACCACGAATTCAAAGCTGCTATACTGTTGCTTGTCATACTTAAGTGATTCAGGACTGTAAAAGCCCAGTCCTGCAAAATGATCCATTATTCTGATGACCTCTTGTCCTGGCTTGATCTGGGCTAGGCTTAATTTTCTTCCTAGCAGCTGGTATAGCGCTGTGTTTTGGATTTAGGATAAGAATCCTGTTGACAGCACACTGATGTTTTGGTTTTTCCTAGGCAGTGTTTACACCAAGTCAAGAACTTTACTGATTCTCAAACTGCCCTGCCAGCAAGGAGGCTGGGAATGCACAAGAAGCTGAGAGGGGACAGCTAAGGCAGCTAACCCAAACAGGTCGAAGGGAGATTCCATGCCATATGATGTCATGTTCGGTACATGACTTGGGGGAAGCTGGCTGGGAATTCAGACTGTGGCTCAGGAACTATCTGGGCATTGGTGGTCTGCAGGTGGTGAACAATTGTGCTGTGCATAATGTTTTGAATAATGATAATATAATTTTACTGTTCTGTCATATTAAGGTATCTTTATCAGGACCCACAAGTTTTAGGGTTTTTTTCCTTCCTGATTCTCTCTCTCATCCCACTGCGGGGGGCAGTGAGTGAATGGCTGTGTGGTTCTTTGAACTGCCCACTGGGTTAAACCACAACACCTCTCCTTGTGTGAAGGCAGTGTTACTCCCTGTAGTTTGACATCCTGCTGTCAGCTGTCACTTGTTTTATACAAAAATTGTGAGCTCTTTGAGGTAGAAAGTGTCATTCTGACTACTTGAAGTTATACCACCTAGGGCAGCAGGGCTCTGAGCCAGGACTGAAGTCTTCATTTGGCTGAAATTATTCCAGGCAGAACATTTGGTTTGCAACTGGAAGACCCAAAACATAATAATAAAAAAACCCTATTTCAATCATGGTGAACTATTTCTTTTGATGGTCCAAGTCCTTTTTTGCAATATCAAGGAACCTATTTGAAGCTTGTAAGTAAACTGAAATGTGTTAGAGGAGTGACCTTAAACCAAACATGCAAATTTCAGCAATGTAAATGATGGGTAAGCACAAGATTGTTAGGGTGGTTGGACAAAGCCATATCACAGATGATTTGCAGTGGCTTAAACAGAATGCAGTTTCCCAAACCCGTGTTCCTTGCCATGGCCAACAGTCCATTCAACTTGTGTTAACCAAGCAGGGCAAAAAGAAAGCTTTGCTTGCTTTGGGATATTGGAAGTAGATTAACTTTGCGTGAAGTTTAACTTGGAAAAATAGAGTTTGAGGCTTGCATGTGCTTATTGGTTTGGGATCAGGTGCACTCTCTCTTCTCTTGGAGAATGCTGAATTGCTGCTCTGAATGCTTGTGTGAAGTCTGGGTTAACACTGTACAAAATCATCTGTTTACATCTGGCTTCAATTCAAAGTCATAAATACTTCTGTGGCACCATGAGAGAAAGGAAAGGGGGTTATCCCAATTCACAGCCCTCATTGAGGTGGTGCTGACTCTTCCCTGAACTTGTTTTTTTCTTCTGGGCTCAAGTTGTATTTCAGATTTGTGGTGAAACCTGAATGCAGGTCAGCTTCGTGCTGCTTTAGAGATGGTAACAAAAACCTTTGCTTGGTGCTATTTATAATGTTATAATTTGTATGCTGGCCTGCTGAGCTCTCTGGGGGGCTGAAATAATGGTGACTGTAACTCAGACCCCAAGAATGAAACAGTTCCAGCAGGGTCGCTCTCTTCTGTGACTATTGAGTCCAAATTAAACGATCCTGTTGACCTGTCTTTCCCCCTCTCAGAGGGGCCTTATAACATGGCACAAACACAGGCAGTGCTTTTAACAACCTGACCAGCATGAGGAGGAAGAATTTTGGTGTAGTTCCTTCCCCCTGGAAGGTTCCCAAAGACAAGGATCTGGCACCACCGAACTTCCCGTCTTGCTCCACAGACGGTTTTATTGAAATTGATAGGATCTTGGCAGCACGTGTGTTGAGTGGCTTAAATATAGAGCAGAAATACTGGAAGAAAATCTGAACAAGAAATAAATGCAAAGTAAGGTAGGTGCCTGTGGAGTAAGGGGAGCTGTAGTCTAGTAGGTTACTGGAGAGCTGGTGATTTCTGTTGCCTGACACAAGTCCCCTAACTTTTCCCATATTTCTGTCTTCAAAACCATTGTGTCCTATGCTGCTTTTTTTTTTTATAATATGCAATTGATAGACAATCATTTGCCTGGTATTTTTTATTTGGCTACTGTGGGTTTTTACAGCTAGGACAGACTGTTAGCTCATCCATTTTAAACTCTACCAGGACACATTTTTTTTTTTTTTTTTATTTTCCAAGGTGCTTCTCTCTGTATCCCTGTAGCTTGAGTTTTAAGTAGTCTTAAGTATAATGGTTATTTCTACCCTTGCTTGTACTCAACAGTGTGTTGTAAAACATGTAGACATGTCAAGACACCCTTTCCCTTTGGTAGCACATCCTCTAATAGCACCTCTGCAAGCAGCATGTCTGAGGGCAGGTAGTTTAGGGGTCTTGCTTCTCTGGCATCATCCCAGTACTTCTTACAAATAATCTTAATGCGTATGGTTTTGGTTGTTTGTTTGGGTTTGGTTTTTTTATTCTTTTTCCCCTCATCTTTGGTATTAAAACTTTAGGACAGCTTTTGGTTTTAGTTACTTGCAGCAAAGTGCAAACTGTTTGTATGCGTGGGACATAGGGAAGACGTGTATGCCTGTTCTGAGTACTCATCTTCTCTCCCAAGTGACTTTTACATGTGGTGGTGTGGTTGTTTGTTTTGTAGTTTTGTATGGGTTTGTGGGTTTGGCTTTGGGTTGACTTGTTTGAGTGTTGGGGCTTTTTTCTTTTATTTTTTTTTTTAAGAACAAGGTGCATGGCTGTTATTTAGAACTGGGGTTTTATATATTGTGAATCTATAATATTTTTATAAAGCACTTTTATTAGCATAAGATATATACAGGCTGCAGCTGACTGGCCAGATACCTAAGAGCTGTCTGCTTCTCATCCAAGTAACCAAAATAAGCTGGGGGAGGAAAGAGTTGCAGAGCAGGCAAGGAGAATGATTTAGGACTTTGCATCACTCCTGCTGAGTGCAGTTCTTTATTCAGAAACATAAGGTGTGCTTTCTCATGAAGGCTGTGATTCATGGGCAGATTACTATGAGGTACCCTGTGACAGCACATAGTGGTCTATAGGCACACATGTGCTGTGGTCCTGTAGGGAATATGAAATAATTTGAGACAGCTTGTTCTTCTGTGAGAGTTATGTCCTGCTTACCATGGAATTACAATCTGTGCACAAATTTTCCAATTATATACATGATATAAGGTAGCTTGTTTCAGAACATGGTATTTGGGGCAGTGCAGTGCTAATGCTGGGTTTATAGGCAGTGTTATTTTGTGGGTTGGGTTGTCCTTTTGCTTGCAGGTCAGTTCTAGTGTTATTTTGGCCCGATCCCCACAGTATTCTTTTAATTATGGTAGAAGCAATTTTGTCTCAGGAAATAGGGCTTTTTATTGTTAAATTTTATTATTGAATTAAGAATCCATCAGGACCTCCGTGTTGTGACAGAGTGCTGTTTGGACGAGGCCACAACACAGCACTTGAAAATGATGAATGAACTCGGGCTAAATCCTTGCCTGTCTGTGGCAGTTTTGTGGTACTTGGGCATATTGGCTGTTTTGGCCTTGAGCGCAATTTAATGAGCTGCTGCTTCTTAAGAGCGCAGAAGGTTCTTCTGGCTTTGTTGTGGAAGCTTAAGTGTCTCCCTTTGCTATACTCTCACCAGAGAGGACAGTGTCTGGGGAAAAGGTGGTGTATGCCTTTACATGCGGAGTGGTGTCTGCTGGTGTTGTGATCTGCTGAAAAGGGCTCTTCAGAATTGCCTCTTCCACCAGTTTCACTGTGAAACTCTCTGTATTGGTATTTTTCTTGAAATCTCAACTCATTCAGTCCTGTTAGTGCATGAAAATCGCATATTCAGATTAGACCTCTGAGCTGTGGAGTGAATTAAAAAAAAAAATCAGACAGCTCTCTGGTAAGGGGAAACATTTCCCCGTCTCCACATCTGAAAAACCTAAAGTTAAAGAACAGTCCAGCCAGTCCTTAACTGGTGTGCATGTACAAGCTGCTTCTCCTTCCAAAAAAAAATCCCGATTTTTGAGGCAAAGAACAGTAATATTAGAGAGCAGTGGCCCAAAAAACAGGAGGTGTGTTAGGGAATAGAAAGAACAGGGAGTGAAGGTAAAACAGGCTGCATTTGCTACACCGTTTAATTAATTACTCTTGGCTCAGCATTAGTCACAGAGGTGCCAGCTCCCGAAACTTAGCCTTATGGTACTGTAAATTCTTTTTGTTCCTGTCCTGTGTTCAAACTCCTCTGTGCTGGTCTATGTTATAAGCTGTGAGTTGGAGGTGTTGCAGCAGGTTAAAAAAAAAAAAAAGACAACTCTTGAGGTTTGGTTTTGCATTTGTTAGTTGCTCCTGTGATAGGTGGGATATATGTTGGGTTCCTTTAAACCTATGTTAAAGTAACAGGAGCATAAAAAGAAATCATGCACATATACACGCATGCTGTTTACTATTGGTCAGTAAACCCTGGGGAGAGGAGTTTCATCATCTGCTGGCAGAGAGTTTAAAACCAACAAATCCTTCCCCCGGGGAGATAAACCCCTTGCGAACAGTTCATTATCCATAGTCTGTTTTGCTCTTAAGTTCTTCTTTCCTTCAGAGAAGCACCTATTTAGCAACCCTCTTGTGTCAAGGGCCTTGGGAAGATGAGTGTTTGTGGGCTGTTCGGGCTGGCAGTCTGGAGCAGAGTGAAAGGCCTGTATGTGAGTGCTGTCACTCGGTGTGTTGCCGACCATCCCCTCCGCTCGCCCGAGTGAGCTACTATGGGAAGTGACATGTTATTTCCCACCTCTGCGCTGAGAGCATGGCTGTGTGGGGCAGTGGGATGGCAGCTCTCGCTTTCTCTATCTGCCTCCTCACATGGGGCTGGGATTTGTGTTCTGGAGGGAATAAGCGTGGCCTTTTGCACAGACAAAAAGGAAAACTGTTTGTGTGCTTGACCTGCATTGCAGCGGTTCCTGACAGTTCGCTTTTTCAGCTAATGCTTTGATGTGTATTTTCAGAGCAGCTGTGACACTGTGAATGAGGGACAGCGACTGACCTGAATTTTGGTGGAAAAAACAGGCAGGCAGTTTCATCAAGTGCCAGAAGAAATAGATGATAGACTGGCAAATGATGTTTTATCTTGAGAAACTCACAGCTCTTGTTCCCTTGAACTGCTAGTGTGCATGGTTTCCAGTGGTTTCCCTCCTTCACAATAAATGATAAACTCTTATGAGGAGGGGGGCAATAATTTCTATTTTTTAGTAAGTGCCAAGATATATTGGTATTTATATAAAGGATGGATTCACCTTCCCCCCCCTTGCCTTTTCTTTTTTTTTTTGCTCTTCCTACCCCTCAGGCTTAAGGCTGTTTCTACAGAGACAGCCTTTTTATTGCACTGGCTTCTACAGCCATGCTTGGACTGGATAATTTTATAATCAGTGATTGGGTGAAGGTTTTGGATAGATGTGCTCTACTGAAGAGCAGTCTCTTTGCATAGATCATAAAATCATTTAGGTTGGAAAAGACCTTTAAGACCAAGTCCAACCATAAACCTAACACTAAGCCCAGCAATAAACCATGTCCCTGAGCATCCTGTCTGCCCATCTTTTAAATATCTACAAGGATGGTGACTCAACCACTTCCCTGGGCAGTCCATTCAAATGATTTCAGAGGAGAAACCTATCCTAATACCCTACCTAAACCTCCTCTGGCACAACTTGAGGTAATTTCATCTTATTCTGTTGCTTGTTACTCGAGAGAAGAGGCCAACCCCCACTGGCTACAACTTCTTTCCATGTATTTGTGGAGAGTCATAAGGTCTCCCTTCCCTCAGCCTCCATTTGCCTCCGTTGCTCCTCATCAGACTTGTGCTCCAGACCCTTCCCCAGCTTCGTTGCCCTTCTCTGGATGTGCTCCAGCACTTCAGTGTCTGTCTTCTAGTGAAAGGTCCAAAACTCAATCCAGCACTTGAGGTGCAGCCTCACCAGTGCCCAGCACAAGGAGTCGGTCACTTCCCCACTCCTGCTGGCCCCGTTATTCCTGACACAAGCCAGACACAAGTTGGCCTTCCTGGCTACGTGGGTACACTGCTGGCTGATATTAACCTGGCTGTTGACCAGCACCCCCAGGTCCTTTTCTGCCTGGCAACTTTCCAGCCAATATTCCCAAAACCTGTAACGTTTTCTGGCATGGTTGTGATCCAAGTGCAGGACCCAACTCTTAGCCTTAGTAAATCTAGTTAAACTATCCATTCTCCCTTGTGAATCCCTTCACCCTTGTGAAATTTCCCTTGTCTCTGACCAAATGTCTGTGATTTCACTATTGCTGTCCATCCAATCCTCACATGAAGGTGATGCCAAGGGAGCTTCCCTTCAGCTTCCAGTTGATTGGAATTGGATGAGGCTGACTTTATTTTGCATCTCTGATGCTCCACCAGTGTAACAAGTGTTTGGCTTTGTGCCCATCTGTGAGCTGAATTCTCACTTGAACTCCCATCTTTAGCTTGTGAGGCTGCAGATTCGTACTGTTACTCCACAAGAAGTTGCTTACAGGACATAAAATCCAAATGCAGATTTACTGGTGAAAGAGATTTTCTAAATGATTGAATCTTCTAATTTTGTTTTCCTATTTTCAAGAACCACATGGGCATTTAGTGCTCTCCCTAGTCCACAGGAAATGAACTCCAGGTTGAATCAAAGGACATCTCATGGGAGCTCTGTCTCAGTAAAATATTGTTGCCAAGTGAATAGCTTCTGCAGTTGGTTTTGTTTTCTTATTAGAGCATACATGTCCAAGTATCTCTTTTAAAAAGATGGAGGCTTTTTTTGTTTGCTTGTTCAAGTGCTCCAAACTTCCCCTTTCTCTAAATGCAGAGAAAGAAGCTTCTCTTTGGTGTTGCAGCATTTTTTTTTTTTGCTTATACAGCTATGTGTCCCTGTGACATCCAGCTGGGTCCAGTGTTGTACATGAGTGTGCAAACCTGTACAGAGCCTGTCTGGCAGCAGAGAGGGCTTCCATTCATCTCCTTTTCTCCTGCTGTCACCTCATAGTTGTGTTCTGCCATTGTAGGTTTTGCTTCATGTTTGGTATTTCAGGCCAAGAACCATTGCTTTTAATCAGGTTGAAAATCAGTCAGTACTTTTTGAGAACTATTTAATAGTGATTTGCTGTCAACCTCTCAAAGCTGCAAAGAAAGTTAAAATAAATTCTTACTAGAACAAAGGGTGATCACCTTTTGATGAATAAACTTGCAGGCAGTTAACATAGTAACTATAATGTCTCCAGACATCTGTCCTCTCCCTTTTGCCAGCTCGCCATATGGCATAGAGTTTGTAGGCAGAGAGTAAAAAGTAAATCTTCCATGAAATGTGTTGCCTTGTTTCATGGGACCCCTCCCTACTCAGGCATTACCATGACCCAGCCCTGAGAATTGGCCACAATACTTGTAGAATAAGGTCATAAGGAAGACTTTTCTAGTCATGCAGAGATGGTGCTTTGTGGAGGACAGTCAGCACCTTCTGGATATGAATATTAAGGTTATCATGCAGAGAGGTCTCTAGGGATATTTATCGATGTATTTTCCTTGTAGCTTTGGAGCTCAGACATCTAGGTAGTCCGAAGACTGATATGGGATATGCTGTGCCTCAAACCCACTGCATCTCCAGGAAGAAAAAAAAAATTGGAAGTGGCTTTTGCTTTCACTTTTTTTTTTGTACACAGCAGTAATCTTAAATTTATAAATGATGATTGCTTATTTCTTTGTCTTTAGTTATTATCTTAGAAGTTTTTGCTGACGTGCTTTTGCTTGGATGGCTTTTATCTGAAGTTTCTATGGGGATGATGGCAAAAATGAGACAGAATATGTTTGCATCCATGTTGCATCCACTTGCTGTTGCCACAAATAGGGGAATTCTTTAGCATGTGACTTTTTCCTTTCTCATTTACTTAGATCCAGAGCAGAAAAGAGATTTCCACATCATCTAATAAATGGTTCCAGGACAACCTGGTCACAGGTATCTCTCAAGGATTAGGGACTGGAATATAAACATCTGCTGCTGTTGTGAATTGGCTTTATCACCCTCTTGTGGCAGTGAGTTCCCTGACTTAAGTGGAATGGGGAATGTTTTGATTTTTTTAACACTGCTGTAGGACTCATCCAGGGGAACATAGAATCATAGAATGATTAGTGTTGGAAGGGACTCCCAGAGGTCATCTAGTCCAACCCCCCTGCAAGAAGCAGCGACAGCCCCAACTAGATCAGGTTGCTCAGGGCCTCATTCAACCTGGCCTTGAACGTCTCCAGGGATCCAGGAGCATCCACCACCTCCCTGGGCAACCTGTTCCAGTGCTTGACCACTCTTACAGTAAAGAACTTTTTTCTAATATCCAGTCTAAATCTCCCTCCCTCTATTTTGAAACCATTACCCCTTGTCCTGTCACAACAGGCCCTACTGAAGAGCCTCTCCCCATCTTTCTTGTAGGCCCCCTTGAGGTACTGGAAGACCGCTCTAAGGTGTCCCCGGAGCCTCCTCTTCTCCAGGCTGAACAGCCCCAACTCTCTCAGCCTGTCCTCGTGGGAAANTTCTGGGCCGCAAGAGCACATTGTCGGCTCATGTTGAGCCTCTCATCCACCAGCACTCCCAAGTCCTTCTCCTCAGGGCTGCTCTGGAGCCACTCTCCGCCTAGTCTGTAGTTGTGCCTGGGATTGCCCCGACCCAGACGCAGGACCTTGCACTTGGCCTGATTGAACCTCATGAGGTTGGCACGGGCCCACCTCTCCAGCCTGTCAAGGTCCCTCTGGATGGCATCCCTCCCCTCCAGCGTGTCGACAGCACCACACAGTTTGGTGTCATCGGCGAACTTGCTGAGGGTGCACTCCATCCCACTGTCCATGTCACCAGCAAAGATGTTGAATAGGGCCGGGCCCAAGACGGACCCCTGAGGGACGCCACTCGTGACCGGTCTCCATTTGGACATTGAGCCGTTGACCACCACTCTCTGAGTGCAGCCATTCAGCCAGTTCCTTATCCCCTGAGTGGTCCATCCGTCAAACCCATGCCTCTCCAGTTTAGAGAGAAGAATGTCGTGCGGGACAGTGTCAAAGGCTTTGCACTAGTCCAGGTAGATGACATCCATTGGTCGTCCCTTATCCATCGATGCTGTCACTCCGTCATAAAAGGCCACCAGGCTGGTCAGGCACGATCTGCCCCTGGTGAAGCCATGTTGGTTGTCACCAACCATATGCTCCAGCTATCCAAATCTATTTGCACATTGTGACCTTTCACTGTGGGTTCTCTAAGTGTATTTCAAGTGATGTGTTTCCATTATACGTAAAATGTATGGATGCAGAGTATATGCATTTGGTTCTGCTTTGGTGAGACTGAATCAGCTTTTCATTACTGGGATAAGGAGACTAAATTTGTGCCAAGTTTGTGGATACAAGGAGGCTTCTCACTAGCATGCAATACATTCCCCCTCTTGAAATTGCAAAACTTCTTGTTAAATTAGTGCCAACTTGCAGCTAAAGGTGTGGTGGAGATTTTTGTAAGCAACTCTCTGTGATCATAAACAAAATGTGTCAGTTTTACACTGGCATACAATACAAAAAGAAGGTATGTGCCTGCTGAAGGAAATAAGAAGCACTGGGGATGGGAAGGGGTGGGAGGGTTTTTCAGGGGAAGAAGCATGGGAGCAGGAGAGTAGAAATAAGGGCAAGGAAAGAGAAACAAATGATTGCTGGCAGCATTATAACTGTTCTTTCTGACCCAAATTGTCTGTATGTCTAAATGTCTGAAATCCTTTCTTATGTCTTTGAATAGGTCAGTAGTATTACAGGTCAAAATCCAAAAGATTGCTTTATTCAGCTGGGAGGGGGAAGTATTTGAGTCATAAGACTTTGAGCACAGCTCATTAGTGCGGAGAGGGTATAAAATAATTTGAGGAGGCCATTAACAACAACGATTAAGATTTATCAAAGTAGTACCATAATTGATACCTCGGCTGAGCGAGAAGTGAAGTACACCAAGCCAGTTGTATTATGCGTTCATTTCTGAGAGGCTGACAAAGATTTATGGCTTCTTTTCTGTAAGTCCCATTTAGTCTCTGTAGCACTACATCTTTTACTGATGCACATAAGAAACAGTTACTGTTAATGCAGGACCATTTCTCTGAAGGGTATGCTTAAAATCTGATTATTTTGGAGGAGAGCGGGAAGCATTGTAGATCTTGGGCTACCTTTTGCAAGTCTGTATTGTTTTTAGAGTAGTTCTACAGGTGTTGGTTGAGTTCTTAAATGTAGCTTGACCTCTTTACCCGGTGAAGGATGGCAGCCATGTTCTCACCAGAAATTTTGGCCCGCTGGGGCGCTTTGAGCCTTCCTGATGACTTTGAGATACTTCATCTCAGATAACAAGCCTTCTGAAAACTGTTTTTTTCCCTGCCTGGACTAAAAACTCTGTTACCAATTTAATTGTCTCTTAGCATGTCTAATACATCCTGGATTTGGGTCTGAAAGCAGAATTGGGGACCCATGACTCCTCTTCCAGTTGGCTGGAAGCCTCAGCCCCTGGTTTCCGTGAGCACCACCGGTGAGATGCAACTCTTGTGCTGTGAGTGTCAGACCTGGCTGCTGGACCAGTTGTGCCTGGTTGCTGTGGGGCTGCTGGGCTGTGCCAGTGGACCTGAGCTGGTGGTTGAGGGAACAGGAAGAGAATTGGTGCTTGGCCTGTCAAAGTCAAGCCTTGAAGTCAGGGTTTCCACAAGGCCAAGGGATCCTGGTGGTGAGGCCTTAGGAGAAGTCTGTGGGGAGGACCCAACACCACCGGGGAGTGGTGGGCACCAGGAGCAGCAGGTCTGAGTTGGTGCTGCCCCCACCAGAGCCACTAAGCTGCCCTCTTAGGGGTGCTAGTGACAGAGATGGGCTTCCCCTGAGATACTGCTCAGGAGGTGTGTGGAACCCCTTCCTACCCCTGATGCTTTTTCCAGGATCCCCCCCACCCCCCCCCCACCCCCAGTCTCTGACTTGTTAAGGAAATCCCTTTGGAAGTCTCTGAGACCATGTTGAAGGTGTCCATCCCAGAACTCTATGGGGATGAACTCTGGTAGGAAAGCTCTAGTAAGTAAAGTAGCCCATCGTGTTCCAGAACTTTTTAAAAAATATTTTTAAATAAGTGTAAAAATTACCAGCAACAAATACCATTTTGCATGAAAAATTTTATGTAGGTATGATATATATGTATGCAACTTGTACATATATTTGGAAGAAGTGCACTCTGCCAGTTCTTGCTCCCATTGTGGCCTTTGAACTTGTAATCTTCCTGAACATCTCCTGACCCTCATAGCTGTCTAGCTGGTATTTATTGTTTTACTGATGTGTTTATGCCCCAACTAATTTCTAATCCTGCCCTGGTTTTCACCCTGAGACCAGGGGAGTAGTGGTGGAGGGGAAAGTAAGTGCATCTCCAGAAGCCTGTCTGTGAAGGAAGGCAGGGACATGCTAGTCTCCAGTCTTCACAGACTTTCCTATCTCTGGATGCATATTAAAATAAGCCTGTGCATTAATTTTACTTGCTTTCATCCCCACATGGCGATGTGCTTTGTCTGCACTCCTGTGCACACAGCAGGAGCAGTTTTCAGTTAGGCAGAGTGTGCCTTGAGCCCATACAGGTAGCCTTCTGAGCTGCCTGAGGTTGTCATATAACCAAGTGTTCAGCCTGTTAGATCTGAAGCAGAATAATTTAAAAACCAATTTTTGTTCTTAATGTAAAGTATTTTGACAAATGTGTGATGCAGAACGTTCTAGCAAGTGTTTTTGTAATTATCTAAGCGTGACTTCAGGATTTTAAGAAGTGTTGATTATGAGTTTCGGTCTCCGGTTTTCCATTTTGCAAGGCAATAGAAGTGTTTCAGAACATGAAGAAAACAGTGTGCAAGTAGTGTCTCTGCAGAATCAATAGGTTTGCATTGCTGCTTGTTTGGTTAGTGGTTAACCAATATTGGCCCTGAACAGTATTGATTTAGTTTTTTTGCTGTTGCTACAGCGTAACTTTGCTTTACACCACAGAGATACACGTTGCATCTTTTTGGTTTGCAGTGATTTTCATGCAGGCTGCCTTTGGAATTCCTGGCCTCAGACACAATTACTGGCTTTGTGAAGATGAGCTCTCGCTTTGCTGGATATCCCTGCAGTTGTTTGTCCTTTCTCTGATAGTCATGCTGAAGTTTTCCTGAGCTGTTCCTCTTTGTCCTTTTGCTTGACATGAGAAAGCCTTTCCAGACACTGTTTGGTGTAAGAAAACAGAGGAACATGTTTTAAGGGTTGGGCTTTGCTGCGTTTCACAGGAACTTTGCCAATTCATATTACAGCGATGAGATGTAGAGATGCTGAAAGGCTATAAAAATGGCTTAGTCCTGGTATAGTCTTGGAAGTATGGACTGCAGGTATTCCCTGCAACTATGAGACAGTGGCTTCGTTAGGGTGAACCAGTCTGACTGACACTTTCACTTAAAGAGGATGAAACCCTGCTGCTGACTGGAAGATTATTATTAAAAAATGAATCAAAGGTGCTAGCTGTTTTTTGCAAGGAAAGGGAGCGTAATGCTGTGGAGAGAAAGGAACAAGGAAGTCCTATGGATCAAAAGTACTATGTCAACTAATTCAGGTTTTCAGCCTTTTTTCTTTTTATTTTTTTTTTCTTTTCAACAGACGACCCTGAGCTTTAATTCCAATTATTCCCAACATGAGTTTTTTAGGTCTATAGTGTTCACTTGGGCAATGCTGCCATGCATCTTAGGAAAGACTCTGACACTGCCTCTCCAATACCAGTCATTTGTAGATTAGGTCAGAGAAAGATCAGCAAAAGAACACTTCAGTCTCACACCTCACTTCTTTTAAAGCTAAACATTAGTGAGTGTGTTTCAAGGCAGGTAGGAAATGAAAGTGCGTAGAGGGAGCTGAAATGAGAGTTTTGCAGAGGAAAGTGCTTAAATTGATTGTGTGGCACTTGAGGATGGTGATGTTGGAACATACTCCACTGTCTCTCTTCTCTACTCCCCACTTTTTTTGCCTGAGTAATGCTAAGGTTGGTAGAAGTGTAGGAAATAGCATGTTACATTCATCTTTACTCCGGGTACCAGGGAGTTTGCCACCAGGGAGGGGACCCACTTCAACTAGCTGTTTGGTTTTAATTGTGGTTAACTTCTAATTACTCAATAAGGAGCATATAATTCTATGGAGATATGTGTTCTCATCTACTTCCCACCCCTCCCCCAACACCTTTTAGTGATTTGATGGTCTGTACTTCTCTTGGTCCTGTTTTTATGTATAGTAATGAAAGACTTGGATTCAAAGCGGTGTTTCTGGGGCAAAAGGAGTGGGGTTGGCAATGAGAAATGAGCCCAGTGGTGGGGGAAGGTTCTGGGCATTGGAGAGGTGAAAGGAATATAAGCTGAAGTATATTTGGTGTCAGGAAAAAGTGCACTTTAAAATGTTTGTGGATTTTGGGTGGTAGAGGATGGGACAGAAAAGGCTTGCCCTTTTGCTGAGGGAAGCATAATGGAAATAGTATGGGGAACCAGGGTCAAGGAGGGCCTTCCAGCACCAGCTTTCATTTGCAGAGGAATGGTGATTCTTCCTGATTCTTCTTCTCTTAGCTCATAGGCTGTCTGACATTTTATGTGACGGTGATCTGACATTGCTCTTATCTTCTCTATTGAGTAGGGAGAAAATTAAGTTGCTGGCAATTTTGAGGAGGAAAGAAATTCCAGGGAAGACTATTTTCTCCAGCAATTTGACATGTGGTTTGTTTTTGTTTGTTTTTTTTTTCCCCTAAAAATCACTTACTAGTCAGGATATCTCAACACAACTAAAATCTTATCTTTTTTTTAGGAGCACCTTAGTTTCTTAAATGTCATTAAATGAAACATTATCAGAAAAAGTAATTTCTAAGTGGGTAATAGGAAAAACTAATCTTAATCTTGAAGTTGACAGTTTATTTTCAGGAATACATAAAATTCAGTCTCCTTCCTCTTAGGTGATGTTGCTTGTAAAGACTTGTAAAAGCACCTAATTTTGCTGTGTTGGAGTAGACTGTTTGTGTCAAAATGGGAAGGTTTTAAAAAGAAAGGTAGTTGTAAAAGAGAAATTTAAGTTTACCAACCTGATGGCCCTGAAAAGACATTTTTGTTGCCTGCTGTCAGTATGTGACTGTGGCATTCAACAAGACTCCATCTCTGATGTTAGTGGACTTCTCTTGACTATGCATTGCTGTCTCCCTCTAGCTGTGAGTGAAGCTGTTCAAAAGTGCTTGTTTGGGATTCCCTCCCGCTCCACCCTTCATTTTGCCAATTTGAGCCCTACATCAGTGGTTTTAATTCCGCTGATGTGGGAGGAAGAAATTGTGCATCAAGTCCACGATAAAGTTCTGATAGCAATCTGTGTTCCACTTGGGGTTTCCCTACTCTCTCACCCTAAAGCTCTCTACAGCTGAGATCTACTGCCATGTAATGCATTGGCTTTATACTTGTAAATTTCTTCTGCAGCGTTTGATGCTAAACTGTTCCCGGAGATCACATCCAATTTATGAATGCTGTTTTGGTTTTATTCCAGAATAAGACAGCCCTGGCTGGGATCTTGCTCTGAGGGCTAGTGTATGAATTACTGCTGAATTACTGGCTGCATTTATACCGAGTGTAAGCTTTGGGTAAAGTCAGAGTTTAAAGTGTGTGGTCAGAAGGGACACTGATGCAGGAAGCAAGCTGCCCCTTTTCTCCCTCAGAAGACACATTCAGATGCCCTCCCTATTTCTACTGCAGTTCAGACAAAGTATGAACGGAAAAATATTACTTTGGAGAAAATTAATTTTTGGTATCGATCTTTTTGTTGATGGTCAGTTTGGATCAACAGACTGTCCTGACCTCCTCCTTAGCTGAAATAGTTTTCTTTCAATTCAAATATTGCCTCTGTGAGGTCTCTTTGCCTTGGAAGTGAAATTTATGTAAATGTAAGGTAAGCGGTGGATGAAAGGATCTTAATGTTAGATTTTCAGCCATCAGTTGGCTCTGTTACATCTGATAGATTTCCCATCACAGGCGATCTGTGTTCTTGCTTGCTCAGATCCACACTGGTGCCAAGTGCTAAACAATGACACTATCTATCTTTCTACACAATTTGCCAATTTTGGTTATTTTTGAAGCCTCCTGTTCTTGCTTTTACCCTTGTGAATCTCCCTTTTGGGGAGAACAAAATGAACAAAGGAGCGATTGCTTTAACAAAATGTTTAGGGCTGATTTCTCTTTGTTGTTTATCCCCGTGTTTTATAAACTAGAGTGCTTACTCTCTTACAGTAAAATAAGTCAAAGTAAAGATGTAGTAAAAGTCGTTGCTTGCTGTTTACTGTGAATGGCTTTTCAGATAATTGAGTGAAATACTTTATTGCAGTTCCACTTCTAGCTATGACCTTAAATAACAAAGGTTCTACTTGCTGCTTTCTAGGCTTAGGTTGGTGTTTTAAAAGGCCCTCACTTGGTTGTGCGTTGTCCTATGGAAATCAATGGGATTTTGCTGGTGACCTCAGATAAGCTAGCATTAGAGCAGCTATTTTGAAATCCTTGCCTGCAGAAGATGAGAAACGTGGTCAACTCTTTTCATATGGAACGTTTCCGGGAGGTTCACCCTTCTCTTCCCCCCCAGTTCATCCTGCATATCAAACATAGGTACGTTTTGGTATTTATAGAGTCCCTTGCAAAATATCATAAGAGACAGGCCCATACATCAGATTAATTATCTTGCCTTATAGTTGCCAGAAGTGTTTAAATTCTTCTTTGGAATTGAATGTGATTTCTACAATAAAATATTTCTCCTCAACTACTGAGACATTTAGCTTTTCCTAGGTGGAAGGACTGCATTAAAAGTAAGATCAGAAATGGACCTGCGTACTTTGTATGTATCACCATAAATAAAGGTGATACTGCATTTTTTTCAACTTTATTTAGGGCATATGTAAATGAGATTGTTTACTCTTACTTTACAAATAATGGATATTGAGTAATTAAGTCCATAGCAAATTCTCAGTGGTACAGCCATCCCATTTCAGTCTGACTATATTTGGTGTTATTTGATTTTGCCAGATGCCTGTGACTAAGGTACATGTTTGTGCTGTTTTCTTGATTACTTTAAGTTCAGTGTGTACTTTAAAATGTAAAATGTTACAGAAGTTCATTGCTTCAGTTTGGCGAACTACAGTTGAGAGCATTGCTGATGAATACAGTGTCTCCAGTCCTGGAATAATTTATCTGAATTATTAATTTCAATCAGTTTCAGGGGGGATTCATGTAGGAGTAGCCTTACTTGGGAAAAAAGACACTGAGCAAGTTTCAGGGTTTGGGGTTTTTTCCTCCCCTTTCTTACGTGACACTGCATAATTTTCTGGAACTTGAGATAATCTGTGGTAAGAACTGCCTTCAGTTTTCCCGTAGATCTTTTTGTGAATGTTACTGTATAGTATGCCATTTAAAAAATGGTTTAATTTGAGGTTTACTAAGGCAGGTACATTTTCAATTGTCAAATTTCAAAAGAGCTCTGTTTTCCTTTTTGGCTGTTTACTACTGATACTCAGCTATGAGGCATGAAAATAAGGCAAGTGTCTCACATTCCTTACTCAGCTGCCCAAGACAATTCTCTTCGAAAGCACGTTTGTCCTGATTGTCCTCGCAATTAATTTTTGCAAGAAGGCACTCAAGGTATTAATTTTAGCCTTTCACCCCCACAGTTTTCCTGTTGTTTGGAAACTTAATAGTACTTTTTAAAAAGTAAACATGCTTATTGGTGCAAGCTTTTCTTTGCAAAAAGTAAGTGTTTTGACCCTTAAAATACCTTTGTTAGGTTTTTATACAAAAGCCACTCTATCGCTGCACTCCTCTGCTGGACAGGGGAGAGCAGAGATAACAACCGGCTCATGGGTCAAGACAAAGACAGGGAGAGATCATTCAGCAATCATTGTCATGGACAAAACTGACTCAACAAGCACTAAAGGCACCTGCTTCATTACTTACCAAGTAGGATAATGAGAAATAAAACCAAATCTTAAAATACTTCCCATACCTCTCCCTTCTTCCCAGGTCCAACT
This sequence comes from Heliornis fulica, assembly GCA_013399135.1. Taxonomy (NCBI): domain Eukaryota; kingdom Metazoa; phylum Chordata; class Aves; order Gruiformes; family Heliornithidae; genus Heliornis; species Heliornis fulica. Next base: position 436,536 of record VXBZ01000420.1, on the reverse strand, counting down.
TTATTCTCGATTTCTTTACTTTCCCCCCCAGCCCCAGCAGCACAGGGAGTTGTGGAATGGGGGTTGTGGTCAGTTCATCACTCTGCCACTCCTTCCTAAGACAGAGGACTCCTCACACTCTTCCCCTCCTCCCTCTCACGGAAGACAGCCCTCCAGAAACTTCTCCAATGTGACTCCTTTCCAACAGAGACTTTAGTTCTTCACAAACTGCCTCAGCATGGGTCTTTTCTATGGGGTGCAGTCCTTCAGGAACAGACTGCTTCAGTGTGGGTCCCCCATGAGGTCACAAGTCCTGCCAGCAAGACCGGCTCTGGTATGAGCTCCTCTATGGTCTGCAGGTCCTGACAGGAGTTTGCTCCAGTGTAAGCTTCCTAGCAGTTCACAGCCTCTTTCAGGTGTCGCCAGCGATTCCACTGTGGGGTCCTCCATGGACTGGAGGTGGAATCTCTATTCCACATCACCCTGTGTGGGCTGCAGCGGGACAGCCAGTCTTCTCCAGGGTCTGCAGGGGGATTTCTCCTCTGGTACTTGGAGTGCTTTCCCTCCTCCATCACTGACCTTGTTGTCTGCAGCGTTTCTCAGATCTTCTCACTCCTTTCTCTGGCAGCAAAAAGCTGCCACTCAGGGATTTTCTTTTTTTTTTCTTAAATATTTTATCACAGAGGTGCTACCACTGTTGCTGATTGGCTCAACCTTGGTCAGTGGCAGGCATGTCTTGGAGTTGGTTCTATTAGACCTAGAAGCTCTTAGAAGCTTCATGCAAAAGCCATGCCTGCAGCTTCCCACCCCTCTGCTTCCAAAACCTTGTCCACGCAGACCCAAAACAGGGGCCAGCCTCTTTGGAGAAGAATTGGTCATCATGTGGATCTTGGTGACTCCAGGTCACAGGGCAAGAGCAGCTGAGAGCTCCGGGTACAATTTCAGACTGGTTTATACAGTCTCTTCAGTTAAGATCCCTCTTGCAGTTTCAGATGGAAAAATCTGGCCTTTTTTTTCCTTTCAGAAGGGAAGAGGGAAGTTTGTGATCTGTAGTATATAGCTATTTTATCCACCCAGAGTTTCTGTATAAAATACTTCCTTGTATTAAGAGGAGAGCTAACTTTCAGCTATAGTGCTGCAGCCACTTGGGATTGCAGACTGCTGTTGTGCGTAGCTGTATGATGCTCCTCATTAGGAAGGAGACCAAGGAAGTTGCAATCTGTCAGCTTTTGTTTGAGGGGTCAAGCTTGGGGTGACATCCAAGTACCTTCAAACACAACTGAGCCCTAATCTTTTCACTGGACAGGCATACCAGTGCTTTATACAATATTGGTTGTAGTTTTGTCCTCCAGCATTGTGAAGGGAATAAGAGGGATGCTGAGGATATTACTTCATTTGCATAAGATTTGACAGGAGCTTGGCTATCCAGTTCAATAATCAAGCTTTGGTGCTGAAGTAGTAGCTTGGGAAGTGACGGGGTTCACCGCTAACCTAAAAGATCATGAAGGTATTCCTTTGGAGAGGGACAAAGCTAAGGCCACTGCAAATTACTGGGGTATGGGGGAATATTTTCGTCAGAGTTTGGGCTGGGTTTGCTTGCTCTCATTCGAAGGGCTGCTGCTGCAGGAATTAAGGAAATGTTAAGTATTTGATTTGAGCTTGAAATAGTCTACTTTCTGGGTGAAGCTTGGTTGTAGAGTTGAAGGGCACACATGGAAGTCACCAGCCTCTTTACCTCTCTTTTTTCTGCAGAAGAGTGTTTTCTTCCCATTTGGTGTTGAGAAGGTAATATGAAGGAGGAAAGGGGAAGAAGAAGAGAAGCTGTATTTTACTGAGAGATTGCCCAGGACCTTTCATAACTATTCTTTGGGTTAGATAGTGACCTCTGTTTGCAAAATATAGATACTGACAAAAGTATCTATGCAGGAAATGAGCACAATAATTAAATCTCTCTTTCCTTTTCTCCCCCTCCAAAGATCAAAGAGGCTAGACTGTTGATTAATGTGCAACAGCAGTCATTAACATGGTAAAATGTAGAAAAGCAGGCTCTTTGTTATTACTGCACAGCATTTGCTGTAGGGAACTGGAAATACTTTCTGTTCTGTTATTTGGCCTGTTGCTTTTTGTTTTATTCCTGTATATGTAGCTCATTGGGAAATGCCACACCTAGAAACGTAGGTCTAACATTTATTCTTCCACATACATATCCCTTCTTTTATAATGCAGAATGTGGCTTCTGAGTCTTGCTTTTACAGTCATACCATGGACTGGCTTTGCCTCACTTGTCTGCTCTTTCTATACTACATGAAGTGCTGTTTGGTTTTCTTTTTTCTTAGCAACCTACTGGGCTACTCTGTTGGCTCTAGGTCAAAGATTTTTTGTTTGTTTGTTTTTCTTTTTCATGTAGGTATGAATGCATAAAGTTGACTGCTTATGCTGAAAAAGGAGCCAGTTTCTCATCCACTAATACTAATAATGTTCAAAAGAATGAATTCTAGCTAAGGTTTTCCAATACAGCAAGGTCAGGAGTTTTTCATGGATTTTACTTCTGTCCAGACTTTCTTAATTTGCATCCTTTGGTTGAATAATGTAACCCTCTTTATATTTTCCAAGCCACTTAGACTTAACTAATCACTTATACTTATCTTCAGCATAAACCTCATTGATTTTTATTCTCATTGAAAACATCGCTAGTAGCAAATATGATCCTATTGGCTCACAGTCTATTAGAAATAAAATTATATTAAATGTCTTGTGGGGTGTGAAGAGGTTAAGTCAAGGAGAGTCGTCCGAGAAAGTCATCCTGGTGTAAAACATAAATCTGGTTTATATTTAAACTACATGTCACCCACCAGCCAAAAATAGCAGTGATCATTAAAACCCAATTTGCTGCTAAACATTAATAGACATTTATTACATCATAACAGATCTGAAAGACAATTAAACTTAACTTTTTTCCCAGATAACTTTCTTGTAAAAATGTGTTATTCATCTGGCTTTTGCCATTAATCTCATTTGCCAATGATTTTTGTTTCATTTGCTAGTATGCATGTGAGTATAGAGTTCTGTGTATAGGTGATCTCATGTTGTTACTTTATTCTTTGAAGAGCAGTTCAATTTAAATGGGGAAAGCAATTAACCTTGCTTATACTACTTCTTAATTTCCTAATCAGCACAAAAAGTGAAGGAAATTACATTTTCTTAGTGCAAAACAAGTAATATCTGTTACCATCCATTTGAGAAATGAATAGTAAGCAAGAGCAGAATAAAAAGGCACTGGAGACATGTACAGATAGGAAATAGATCACAGCTTTGCTGCTGTTTTCACTGCAATTGCTCAGTCAAGCAGCACTTGTTTCCCCCTTTTTTTTAATGACTATATATAGTTATATGCGTAGGTAGTGGCTGGAGCTGGAGTCAAAGACTGAGGAAATCCAGTGTTGTCAAAACTATCGCTTCCTATAGGATATGAAGTAGCAACCCTGGTATTTTGGTTCATACATTGTTGTCTGTTGGGTCATTGCTGCTGCAGGCCCCATGAAACAAACTGTTGTAGAGGCCAGGCTTTCTGCTTCAGCTTAGCATCGTTTAATTCTCTGTAGCTGTTGATGTCTTTACTGTTTAACCTTCATATGGGAAGAACTGTGGGCCCAAGTGGGCTGTGAAGAAGCGTGCCAGGTGGTGGGCATAAGGCAGCTCCTGTCCACCTTTTCTGAATTGTGGGGCATACAGAATAAGGGTTTACTATCACCTTTAGAAATAACATTTTTCTATGGCTTATGCTGCTTTCAGAGAGCAATCAGTTCTGAAAGCATGTGTACCCACTTCCTGTTCCTGGCTGATGTACATGGAGATGCAGCCCACTCATACGGGATTTGAACTGCCTTCTGATGAGCTGTGGGCAAATAAGAAATGTCCCCCACTCGCATTCCCCTGCACCCTCTAGGAAGAAACTGACTCCCAAAACCCAATTTTTGCTGTGATGGCAAATTACAGTAACCTCTTTGCTCTCTCTGTGTCTGCAGCTGCTGGACAGTTTTGAGCAATGCCAATTAAAGACATTTAATTGTCTTTAGGCAATTTTAGAAAATTATATGTGGAATGGTGAAGACAGAGAGAGTAGGAAGGGAGAAATAGGGTGAATAAATGAATATTGGAAATTAATTTAAAGGGTGCAACCAGAGACATTTAGTAGTATTCCTCCTCTGGTCCCAGTATCACAGTTCACTTAGATGCACTATTTGAACTCTCCTGTAATTTTCTGTCACTTCCTTTGTCTAATTTTTGCCTTAGAGGCTGTCACTGCCGAAGGTTAAAGCAATACCCAATGAGAAATCAGTGCCATCACAATAATAGCCTTTGTGGTAAGACAAATCAATAGGGGCCAGTATGTATAGGTGGTGACTCAAAATACAAGGTCTGCTAATGGTAGCAAAAAGAAGTTTAAAAATATGCTGACCCTGGTGATAAACTTGTCTCCATTTCCAGTGCACACACCACATGTGTTTTATTTGCCACAGAAGAATTGCCAAAGGCTCTGTGGAATGCAAATAAGCATCATGACAGTACTGTCAAATGCAGGCTTTCAACTTCATGAATCATTCACAGAAAAAAATTATGATATTTGCCTAAAAGTCATATGAATTAAAATTAAAATAAATAAGTTTATTTACCACTGGTTTACCAAGCCTTTGAGCTGCATTTGGGTTCTATTTTTCAGCTTTTCTCTGTAAAGAGAAATTTTACTTGAAAGCTGAAATTTTCGTTATTGCGAAGAGCTGTGACATACTGAGTTTTGCCAGGATATCTTAACTGTTAGCAATACTGTGAGGAGTGCTTGCTTATGTATTATTTTCCCTTTATAAAGATGTACTGCAAATTGAGATGTTTGCAAAAGATTGCATGTTGTGTAGGTATAACACATTTTTGAGAAAGATCTTAACACCTCCCCAAATGTTTGCAGGATATTGTTGTAATAATTGCTGCATACAGTGATGAAATTGGACTGTCTAATGTGGTTGGAAGTTTATGGTGCTGTGCAGCTTGTGTGAACTTGTGCACCTTCAGGTTCCTTAGATGGATTTGAATCTGACTTTCTCCTACAGTGGGTGGTTCTTAATTCTCCCAGTCCCTGCCTTTGCCTTCTGTAACTTGGATGGTAAAAGACTTGCTAGGGAAGACTGAGGTGAAAAAAGTCATTGAGTACTTCAGCCTTCTCTGTATCCTGGATAACCAGGTCTCGCATTTCCTTCCAGAGAGGGAACACGTTTTCCCTAGTTTTTCTTTTAGCACTGAGGTATCTATAGAAGCTTTCCTTATTGTCCTTGATGTCTCTGTCCAGATATAATTCTGTCAGGGCTTTAGCTTTACTAACCTGGCTGCTCAGACAGTTCTCTGTATTCCTCTCAGGCTACCTGCTCTTGCTTCCACCCTCTGTGGGCTTCTTAATTTTGTGTTTGAGTTTATCCAGGAGCTGCTTGTTCATCCATGCAGGCCTCTGGTCATTTTGGCCTGACATTTTCTTTGTTGCAGTACATTTCTCCTAAGCTTGGAAGAGGTCATCCTTGAATACTAACCAGCTTTCTTTGGCCCTTCTTCCCTGCAGAACATTATCCCATGGTGTTCTATGAAGCAGGTCCCTGAGGAGGCCAAAGTCTGCTCTCCTGAACTCCAGGGCAGTGAGCTTGCTGTGCACCCTCCTCACTGTCTTGAAGACACTCTTGCAGTTCACCATTTCATGGTCAGTGCAGCCAAGGCTGCCCTTGAGCTTCCTGTTCCCCACCCCTTCCTTTGGTGAGAACAAAGTCCAGCATGGCACCTCTCCTTGTTGGTTTCTCTATCGCTTGGAGGAGAAAGTTACCATTGACACATTCCAGGAAGCTTCTGGATTGCTTGGATTAGCTCCCGAATTAGACTGGCAGAGGTGTCCCATTAGGTATTTGGCTTGTGAGTGTGAGACTGCCGCTCCCTACCTGTGGGGATCTCATTCAGGCTGGTTGGGTGGCCTGAAGCGGACCCCCACTACACTGGCATTGGTCCTTGCCTTCCCTTTATTACTGCCCTATAAACTTTCAGTTGTCTCCTCATCCATCCCCAGATGATAATCCTATTGACACCCCTTCCCAATGCTCTAGTTGTAGGAGCCATCCCACCAAGTCTCTGTGATGCCAGTGAAATCATAGCCTTGTAGGAATATGCAGATTTTCAGCTCCTGGTTTGTTCCTCATGCTACAGGCATTGGCCAAGAGGTGTCAAGTTGGGCCTCCCAGTGAGGGTGACTCATTGGCTTTTGTGGCTGGAATTCCTTAAATGTGCTTTACCAGTGTTTCCCTGTGTATTCCTAGCACCTCAGGAGCCCAGCTCTTCTCTGCTAGACTTAAAGTGTGCTGCTGTGTGACCAGCATGTCTTCAAGCAACAGGCTGAAGGCCCTCCCTGGCACTCCATCCTTCCAGCCTTGGCACATCATCCTACAACTTGTGGGAAAACTTGATATTATCCCCACCCCCCTTCAAGCCTATTTAAAGCTCTGACAATGCAGGGACCTTGTGAATGATGCACCTTCCTCTAGTAATGTTGCTGAGGATAACCAGCAGATGCTTAAAGGGAGGCTGGAACATTCAGTAGCTTGATGTTCATGCATGCAATTTGGTGCAATCTTTCTAAGCTTCTGGACTATGTTACCAAGACTTCTTTTTCTCTCTGTTCCTTCCCCCCTCATCCTCCCATGTGAAGTTGCAAAATATGAGTAGCTTTACTTTTAGTTTTGTTATCATTTTTTACTGAAATTGCTTTGATCCCGGATTGAATGTGAAAACCAACAAGCAGCTGATAGCCTAAATTCCCCTTTTGACCTTTAGAAAAGCTCAAAGCCTTCATTTCACCTGCATGGGAAAGAAAAAGCTACTGTAGTCAGCTGGTCTGCATTCGGGTGTGCTCTTATCAAAGGCTAGATTAATCTGAAATGAATTAACTCAGTTAACACTCAAGAGTTATTTTGCAGCAAATCCCATAGTACATGTAAAGAGTTCTTTGTCACTTTGAATTATAGCCCAAACAGGTGGTGGTGGAGGCTTGGTTTGAGCTGACAGTGGTTCCTTGCTGCCTCAGCCCCTCCTCTCAGGGGAGCGTTAAGTACCACTGCAGTGATACCTGAGAATCTAGGTCAAATACAAACTTTTTATGCGCTGTTGGTGGTGTTGCTTGCTTTTAAGGGTTTTTAAAAATCACTTCTCAGAGTGCTATATAAGATGCAAAGGAGTAAAAAGCAGCGTGGTGTTAGGTTTTCAAATGTTGATGTTTCAAATGAATGTTGATGTGAAGGAATGTGCAATTAGAGGCAGAGGTGCAAGTGCTTGTTTTAAACCTTGCTTGGAAATAGGGACTTGGAAATAGATAGCTTGTGGTTTTAGGGCCACAGGCCTGAGGAATTTCCTTCTGAGTTTACAGTACAGAAAGAGGATGTAGGTGTGAGCAGGCTGAAACACAAGTCAGTGTGTCCACTCACGCTAAGAAGTTTCAGCAAGTCTCTCAAAATGCATGACATGTAGCAAATGTAAAACCTGAAATGAAGAGCCAAAACCCAGGGCTGTCACATGGTATTTTGGGAAACAAAAACCTGTTCCTGAGAACTTGGATCCCATGAACATTCACAGTGTAGGATGAACCTTCTCCTGGGCTAAATGCAGACACAGACAAACGTTTAAAAACAATTCAGGTTTTGTGTCTTGGAAACATGCTCTGGACTTTTTAAAAATGAAAATCTGTCCATAAATCACTCTATCTCAGTAGTGGTGATTTTGGTGAGTGGGTAGGAGTGAAAGTGCATGTGTTTCCATTGAAATGTCAAGAGTGCAGACTGCTCCAACCCTACTGCCCCTGTGTTACCCCATCAGTAATATCTGCCTGACCTTTTACATGACAGGTTGTGTTGCTGCCACTTCAAAGCGCCAGTGGAGCCATGTCCCGAGTACCTGGCAGGGAAAAGTATTTGGAATAGGGTAAAGGTGGAAAGAGGTGGGAAGGGTAAAGCTTTGTTGTTCTTTTTTTTCTTAGTAATGTTGCAAAAAATAAATAAAAATGTGTTTTGAGGGCAACTCATAACAAATGTATTGCAGCAGTTCTTTTGTCTAGTCATTCATAATGGGAGTGGCAATATGGGTCATTCTTTTACATAAAGGAAATTTTCTAATATTAAATTGCAGGTACTTTACTTTTGCAGAGATTGCATGTTATCTTTTGCCTTGTTGGGAAATTCAGAAAACACCGTATGGAATGAATTGTCTCAAGTAGCAGATACTGAGAATGGGGAATTAGGTCCATGTTTCTAGCTTTGCCCATCAGTTTTAAGAAGTTTAATTACTTCCAAACTTTTTCCCTTGTAAATAGTGAATTTAATCAATATTTGTTTAAAACATTACACTTACTTTGTACTTAGTAAGCAACTTCTGCAAAAGGAGAAGATAAGTGCAGGAATCCTTGGATCACTGATTTGCTTGAACTAGTTTTACTATGTGCGTTTTGGGGGTGGGGAGAAAATTGCTTCAAGTAAAACTGGATAAGAAAGACAGGGTATTTCTATCTGGCTTTTGCTAATGAGCCTCATTGTAAAAGACTCTTGCCCCTCTTGTGGCTGTACCCCAGCTGTCTAAAAACGCTAGGAAGATGGCAGTTTTTGACGTGTGAGAAGAGTAGTGTCCAGCTCTGTGCCAGTGCAAATATTTGTGTTTGGAAGAAGGCAGTAATTAAGTGTATTTCTGAGAGGTTTGGCTTGTGCTGCTGTACGCTTTGAATTCAGCTTATCTACTCACTAGATGAACTGGTTTCTTTTTCTTTTTTACCCTCCCTATAGACCGTTGACAGATGAGCTCAAAAAATGCTCCATGTGTTGCTTGACATCAGCTGCTGAAGAACAGACTTGTGTAGATGTTGAGTTTGTCAGTGTATCTGTAATGCTCTTTTATGAACAACGCCTTAACAAATACTTCACTGCTCATCTCTACAAGGCCTTAGTTTCCTTTGGCTTTCTCCTGTTCTGTCAGTACCATTTTCAGTTGGATTTTTGGAAACTGCCTGCATGCAAATCAGGTTTGGGTGATGCTTGGCAGCAGTTCAGACCGTGTGGGTGTTGGGGCAACCCTATGGGCAGAAAGGTCAGTGAACAGACGAACTTCCTTTTAAATGCAGGCAGTGTAATCTTTGTGGTTCAGGTCCAAACCCCTTAGGTCAAGCGTAGCCCTTAAATTTTTCACTGTGATGTTGTATCCCCATCTTGCATCAGTAAATGTATCGCTATGCACTGAACAGTTCATAGATACATGCTTTAGTTTCTCTCTTTGGCTGTACTTGTACTGTAATCTGGAGTTAATCCAAAGATTAAGTGAATTTTGTTTTGCAGGCCTCTTTCTGCATCTCATAATGCTGCTTTAGAGGCATTATCTGACCACTAAGAAAAATGATTGCTCCACCTGTTTCCTATCTACTTTTTCTCCTACAGATACCCAGTTCACAAACACACTATGACTATTTGATTATGTAGACTACAAAACCCTCCAGAATTTTGTACTGTTAGTGTGTTTGGTAAATATAGCAATATCTCATGTTGTTAAACATGGCATTTCTCCATACACATTATGGATTTGCTAAGATTTGTGCATGAGTTTAGTCCTAAGGGATTGAAGTTTTTGTAAAAGCAGACTTAAGGGCAAGGTTATGCCAGACTGGGTATGTGCAGACACCACCTGACAGGATTGCTCTGGCTTGTTCTGCTCTGGCAGGAAGGAAAGTAGCGCTGGGGATATTGGGCCAGATTTACAACCAGAGTAAATGGTGCATAATGCTGAGCTACTTCTGTTCTCTCGCTTTGCACAGGACTTTTGTGACTGGATAATGTTCTTTCCAGGAGGCTAAAATGTTTGTGTTTCTCGTGGTTTCAAGACATTAGTTGCCAAAATTAGTGTTTGGACTCTGCAGAGGGCAGATGAATCCTTTTACTCATTCAGCCTCAGGCCATTGAGACTATATAAAAAAATCCTTGAAATCCTATCATGCAGGAATATATAGACAGATTTAAAAAAAAATGTATATAGTCCACTGTAAATATTTTGTTGACAATTGTCCCTTCTCTGTGATAGCATATTTAATTTGTGACTTCTTGAGTTTACACCCAAAACCCTTTTACTGTACCATAACTTCACCATACTGTTATCTCTTTTTACCAGATTTAGATTAATCAGAACTTGATTCAGCTTAAACAAATAAAAACCAGAAAACAAACCTCCACTGCACTGCCTGGCTGAGCTTTGGCTTCAAGTTAGTGTACCTGAATTTGATAGCTTTCCCCCATCTCTGTATACCTTTTCAAATTTTGTAGCACAAAAACCTTCTCACTATTAAAACTTCACAGAGGATGCTGTAGAAAAAGCATGTATAAATAATGGCCAGTGGTGTAGTAGGCTACTGGTATCCTCCTAAAATATAAATGGAAATCTTGATTGCTGTTTAGCATGTATGATTTAAAATATTCATGAATCTTGTTCCCCTTTGGAAAACAGACTTTAAATCTTATCAGTGACCATTCTGATTAATCGTAGCTCGAGCAAAGTTTTAATTTCTAGAATGTCTGTAAAGAAGCTACTTGACTGCATATTGACCTCGGGCTTTTTAGTCATCCCACTTACAGAGCTGAGGAAGAGCTTTGGAAACTAAACGCTAGGTTTGAGAGAACAAATTGCAGAGATGGACTGGGGAGGATAGTAGAATGGGAGAATCAAATCTTGGCAGTGCAAGAAGATATATTTATTAGGAAAAAATGCAGCTTCCATATAGACTTTAGTTCTGAACAATGTGGGGTTTGATTTAGTTGATCAGCAAAGATATGAGGCAAAACAAAGGCCACTTTGTCATGCCAGAGTTTCAGAAATATCCCCGCATCACAATGGCATGCAGCACAGTTTTTCATATAATTTTTTGGCTCAAACTGGGTTTTGCCTAAGAACAAAAACAGCTTCTTTGCTCAGAGAAGAATAACTTCTGTTGATCAGAGATTTTTGGAGAGATTTTTAATTAGACCAGTGCTGTGAAGGCTGCTGAGTCTAGGAAGTTCAAAACAGATATGTAAAGTACTTTTCAGTTCCTCATATTTTATCGTCATTTCAAAGTCAACGGGGACCTAAGTCTCAAACTGATGCTATGGTTTAACTCTGTATAGTTGGTTTGTGAGTCACTGTGGCCTTCCAGCCCCTTCTTGAGAGATTAAATGGTGGGAAGCTGGAATACTTTTTCCAGTTAAATGAGCAAATGTTTCTATTCAATCATGGATTCAGATTTTCCCCATCTTTTCTGTAAGTGTGTGGGATAGATGAATCCATTATTTTTAATGCCGCACTGAAAAACTGCAGAGATTGACTAGGACTGACTGCGTCACCAAGAGTCACTACAGAAAGTATCCCTAGAGTACAGGTGGCTGTCAGGCTCTGTTTGAGGTCAAAGCTTGGTCTAGATTCAATGATTAAAAGCCATACAGGACACATCAAATGGGGAATAAAGAGGCTTTTAGACATATCATTGGCAGATGTGTTCCCAAAGCACATTACTGATCCCACTGCCTGGTATCTTGGCATCAGCCTCAACAGTGGAGGCATGGGAGAAACACAAAAGGGAAGGAAATGGCTCTGCAGAAAGAGAATACAATGCCTGGTTGTATAGGGAAGCACCAGACTAAGTTTCTAACGAAGTTTTTCAGGACATGTAGCAGGTGTTTGTATAGGTAGATTTTAGCCAGCGTGTCCACATGCACTGGATACTGAGCAGGAGGTTAAAGAGAAAGTGGAACTGCTGTTTCGCAATCGTACCTCCTTCACCAGGACTGAGTTGGTGTGGAAGTGTTTACATGTATTGAAAAAAAGGTTTCTGTTTGATGGGAAGGGGGAGGCAGGCCAGGGAGTGCAGCTCTGTCACAACTCTTGCGTTGCACATTCTCCTAAAGCATCATGATTCCCATGTGTGCTCTCAGGTATGGCCTAGACCTCTCCTGTGGCAAAATGAGCTCTCTTGCTGGCATTTTGTTGACTTGGCAGGATGCTGGCAAGTGTGCTGTTTCAGGAACTTGCATTTACTCTGTCTCTACCCTGCATTTGAGTGCTTGGAGTGGAAAAGAGGTGGCTGAACTGGAAACGTATTTCTGTTTAAGAGATCAGTAGAGCACCTAGGCACCAGTAAAACCCATTTGAGCTTTGGAATTCCTGTTGACTTGTGATTTATAGGCACCCAAACATTTTCAGGAGAGTTGTGGCCTGTTTTAGAAGTTCCATGAACATAGGAGATGATGCAATACTTGTGTTTTCTAGTCAGCTTTCAAGCCTGTGGACTCTCTGGACCCATGGGCATCGTTGCTCAAAACTGCTGTCTTAAGCCCTATTTTGAGAGAGGAGACAAAGCATTAGTGATGCACAAACTGTCTCTCTGCACGGGGGCAAGTTTTAATTTCTGCTATATGTAGGAATGTGCATAAGTCTGAAAAGCTGAGGGTGTGGGTAGGGATGTTTGCCTTTACAGCTGTTGGCAGCAAAGAAACACAACAAGACTTGATTGAAAACACCTATCATTGTTTTACTAACTGCATTTTTTTTTCCTTTCTTGTTTGTAGGTCTCGTGACTCTGGATACTGGCTGTGGGATTTTTTTTTTGTTATTATTACTACTATTTTTGATTGGTTTTTTTCCCCCTTTTTGGATGTGAATTGAAGGTCAACGGTTCAAGTGTTGGAAGCAAGTGCAGGAGGACACTCACCTTGTTTTGTTTGAACCCTCGGTTACTGGGATACATTCAAGCCCTCCTTCACAGTCATGTGGTCATTACAGCTGCTGTTCCTCACAATGCTCTTAACACCGTTAGCCCATGGTGAGTGAGAGATGGTGTAAATTAGCTTGCGGGAAGGGAAGGGAGAGTATGAAATATCAAGAATGTTGCATATGTCTTTTAACTGATAGTGTGGGGATTTTTTTCCAGGATGTTGATTTCTCTCCCCACTTCGACCCCATTTGAGTCCTGAAACAACCTTGGTCACACATGAAGATTTCTGTTATTGAGTTTAGCTGTTACGTTAAGGCAGACTTTCTTCTTCATAGCCAAACCTGTTATGTTGGCTGTGTGTCACTGGGATTGTCTCTCCTGGCCTCTGTATGGACATGAATTTCCCCTTTGGGAATACTGCTTGGTTAAGGGACTGCAGGTTCCCCTTTAGCCACAGCTCCAGGATGGGATTCTTACTCTCATGTTAAACTGTGATTTCAAGATGTTTGCATCCTCTGCATGAAAGATAGAGGCTGCCATAATCTCAGTGACCCTGAGCAAAGATAAACCAAACCCACTATAGTTGCCTTTGCTTGGCGTGCTCTGTAACCCACCCAGCAATATGGAGTCATGAGGTGCAGCACCACACAGCACAGTTAGGCTGCATCTGAGAACTGAACACTGCTGGGCTGTGGGAATGTATGTGCTTTGACAGCTAATCTGGACTTTTTATTAGCCAGGAAAATGGGATGTGGAATCTGCCATGTTTAATTCTTTGGAGTAAGACTTTGAGACCTGTGTTTGTTGGGTTCTTTTGTGGGGGTGCTGTTTTGTTGTTGTTTTTAATATGAGAAACCCAAACGTAGGCCCCAGAAGTAAGTTGCCAGGTTTCAAAAGTGCTGAAGGGTTCAAGGGCTCCTGTTAGCATGGTTGCTAATTGCTCAAAGCAGAACTTTGGAAAATCTGGCTGCCTGATTTTCCTGATCACTAAATGGGAGATGAGCTATACCAAGGATCTCAATTTGATTATGGGTCAGTGGGAGCATGTTTGTAAATAACATGACTCCCTGTATGTAGGCTGTGGGCCCCTGCTTTTAAAATACTCATCAGACTTTTTTTTTGGTGCTTTACATGCACTGTTTACGTGCTAAGACACTACAGTAAGATTTTCCAGTGAGGAAGGAGATTAAAAAATGAAATATGTGTAATTGGCTGAACTTATCTGTAGAGCACAATCTGTCTGCTCATATCACTTCTAACACTTTTGTGCACAAAGGTTATCAGTACTATAGTTCTTCAAGCAGAACTCCTTGCTGAATTGAAAATTCAAATGAATATATAAACCGAGCCAACCACTTGGGTTGGAATGAAAGAGCTATTAGGAAAGGTGCTTTTCATTCTTCTCCAGGAAATTTAAATGGTAAATGTTTTTAAAATCTTTATAATTAACAATATTAACAGTTAAAGCAATTAACAATTTAAATATGCCTCTGGCATTCTCTTTTAAATTCGCAATGCTGATATAGCTGGAAAATCCAGCATGACAGTCTCAGTAAATGAAAATGTCACAAGTATCCTAGGAGCTGTATTACTCTACAGATGAGCAAACACCAGAGATACAGAGACTAGGTGCCTGGAAATATTCCTACCCTTTATGGTCTCCCAGAAAGTAAATGTACAAGGTGCTGCCTTTTTTTTCACAGCAGTCAGAGGTGGTGAATCGGAGCACCATACATCTAACCAACATGTATTATTAGATCCCTAAAAATTTCTGGTGAAAGTGTGGTAGAGACTCATGTCCACCTTTGGTGGAAAGGGAAGAGCTTTGGTCTGAGCCAGAGGACTTGGTTTGGTTCTCCCTGTTTGGATCTGTGAAACTGGCCAGGGTGTAGCTGCCATTTCAAGACTTTGGAATGTCTTTGAAAGGATGTTGCCGTTCTTGGGCGAAGCATGTACTGAGTGTGTGTCTGGTTGTTCAGGGTGGTATGTTCCTGATGCGGGAGAAAACTGCAGTTTAGCTGAGTGATGTTCAGTAAGTATGTTTGGCATATGCTGGCACTGGGCAGTCAAGCTCATCCAGTCTCTCATGGGGACTGAAGGACATGCAGATTAAAAAATCAGAGTTGTATCAAAGGTCAGAATAAATAGTCTGATGGGGTTCTAAGGCTTTGAAATCAGAGACTGATTATCTGATTGTTTTCTGTTGCCTTCTTTGGCTGTCCATTTCCCCGCAAGCACCTGCACAAGTCATTAAAGAGATCATCAAGGTGGTATCAATACGGAGGTTCCTGAAAATAGTACACGTGTGTTTAAACACGTCTCAGCCTCACCTTGCATGTAAAAATAGTCCCGTTAAGCCCTGCTTCCCCTGCCCCACCCCCTCCCTTTTAATAATTCCCTTTCATTGTGTACAGAAAGCTTTCATATTTTATGGTTAACCAGATTCCAGTATCTCAGTTCCTCTTTCATGGGATGGAATAACTCTTCTCCTGTTGTGACTGCTGGAGTTGGTACAAACTACTTTTACAGACTGACCTCACTGCATCTCATTTGCTTTTTGAGTTTCCTGACACAGCCTCTTCAACTATAGTTGTAGCTACATTATAGACAGCTTTCTTAGGCCAGTGATCATATACATTTGTTGGTTTTGATTCATTCTATTAGCTTAGGTTTGGTTTTTGTTTTTTTTTTTTTTTTTGAGGGGGCTTTTGTACTAGTTATCTCATTTCTTGAAGTGTATTATGTGTCTTAAGTTGTGATGACAGGTGTGGAGTCAAAGGGTGTATGGCTTCAGTGATCTGCGAGATGAAAAGTAATCTTCCAGGATACTGCCCTGGTACAATGTCATCTTGTTGATAAGCTGTAGAAATAAAGAGGAAAAAGTCATGAATCCATGCAGTTTCTCAGTAATGATGCTAATCTGCTGTATCCTAAATGCACAAGCATTGCACTGTTTACTTTTGCTTGGACTTCTCTGAATCATTTCTCAGAAAAAACTGAAACCAAGTGAAATACTTGAGACATAAGCAGATTTGAGTAGTGAATGCTTTCTTTACTGTTGCACTTTGATGGAAATAGCTTACAGTTTTCATTGACAACACAACTTGGACCAGTGTGGAAGCCCCCAGAAAGCTATCCCCTCTTCTAAGCTCCATTAAAGCCTGTAAATCCATCTGTTGGATAAAACCAAACTTGTTATACAAATTTAGAGAATTATCAAAGTTAGAAAGAAAAAATACCCAGGAATTAAAAAAAAAAACAAAAAACCACAAACCAAAAACCCCAACCCCACAAAAAACCCCACTCCATCAACAATTAACAAACAAAACCAAAGTCTTTATTATCCTTTGCAAGAGCTCTGCTATGGACAAGGTTTTTGCACGCCTGCCTCACTTTTGCCCTTCTTTGGAAGCTTTTTCCAAAGCATCTGAATGCCTGGACCCCCAGGAAAGTGCTCCTTGGCTTGTGTCCCCCACTGTACACCTGAGCAAACAGATCCTCTTTGTCTCTAACGGGTGGATTTCCCAGAGATGTTTTTGAGAATGAGCAGCTGTTCCCATCTTCCTCAGCCTTCCTCCCCTTGACCCCAAACAAAGGAGATTTCTCTTTACCCACAAATGAACACTGTCAAAGTTCACCCAAAATGAGATGGGCATGACAGGCAGCAGCTCAGTTTGCAAGGCTAGAGAGATGTACACCTGCTCTGTCACATTGCTGTCATGCTTATGTGTGGCTGAAAGTTGAGATTTAAAACTTCCAGACTGCTGGACAAAAATAATAACAGAAATGAAATGCTTACGAACTTCACACTGTGAAGACCAGGGTAGGAAGAATTCTATAGTGATCACTGTGGAGTGAAACTTTGCATGTCTCCAAGTGACTTATTTTAGGTTTTGGAAAAAATTTGAAGGGCTGATATTTGCAAAGATCTTTATCATCCCATCAGATTGCCTGAATATTATTTATTTGAATTTTTTTTAAGGATTGCATTTTGTGCATACTTTAATGACAGGCAGGGAAGAATGATTTTATTGTTGTAACTGTAATGCTTTAGGAGTCATATCCAAAAATGGACCACCACTTATTATTACACAGATTAAAGCAGCAATACAAATTGCTCAGTTTCTTTTTTAGTTCATTATAAATGCAATAAAATCAACAAGCATGGCAGTCTGCCTGTTTGTTGCTAAGTTCCTGCCCTGCAGTTGTGCTGTGGGAGTGAGCTGTCAGCATTCTGGTTCCTGTTTGCGCAAACTTTGGTCTAAGTCATGGAGGTTGGTCCCTCTTGGTCTTGAAGCTGCTTGAGGGTATTTTTAATGTATTTTAACCCTGTTTTTGTTAATGAGTTGCAGACTGTTCCCTCCCAATGATCCATGGGGTTGGCTAGTCATTGCTGTGATTAATTAGCTTTCTTATTCTTTCTCTCTGTGTACAATGTGATACTTCTATCTATCTATCTATCTATCTATCTATCTATCTATCTATCTATCTATCNGATACTTCTATCTATCTATCTATCTATCTATCTATCTATCTATCTATCTATCTATCTATCTATCTATCTATCTATCTTGGTCTGGAACAACTTGCCTAAAAAGAGAAGGCAGAACGAGTTAGATGATAAAACTGAAACCTGGGTGAAACCAACAGGGCGAACAGTAGGTATCTGATAGACATTTTACTATTACATCTAGGATGACCTAGACGGGAGTCATCTGGTCCTAGAGAAAGTTGCAGGTGCAGGACAGGTTTCGTAAATATCTTTGGAAATAAAACTAAATTTAGGCTAAAAAAGATTCTAGTAGACACAAGTCCTGCAGTGCGGTACTGTTACAAAGCTCAAGGCCTGCTAATGACCCTGGACAGCACCAAACTGGCAGGGTTACAGTTGCTGCTGACCCAACTCTGAACTTCAAAAAAAACTAGTTGCCTCCAAGAATGTGCTTATGCAGAGTTGTGGCATAGCTGTAAAGTGACCTTTCATGCATTTAGGGACAGATGTCATCTTGTCTCTCCGTACGAGAATTAGTTTGAGAAGGGGTTGAACTAATTCATTTTTTGCAGAGTAGAAAAGGAAATTTTAAGTCCTTTCAAATAAATGCAGCTGCAAGGTAGAGAGCCTCAGCTGCTGTCTTGTTTTGACCCTCAGTGCTTCTGTGCCATTTTCCTGATGTTTCTGGGAGACAACTGTGGTGAGGCAGGGCTGCATCTCTGTGAAAAGAATGGTGCTCGAAGGTCAAGCTGATCTCTCTAGGCATTAGCAGGTCCAGATGCCAAGCCAGTTTCTGTGGGAACAGTGGAAATATTTATTACCGAACAGCACTGGTAGTTGCCTGGTGACAATGATTCTGTTAAAGCAAGCAGCATTATCTTTCTTCGGGGAATATATGATGCTAGCAATCTGGTCCTTGGTGACAGAGTGCTGTTTAATGTGAGCTGAACATTTGCCTTTACTATTTTAATACAGTGGAAATACTGTCACTACTTAAAATACATACTGTATTTCTTTTTTACTTGTACAAGTGTTATGTTAGCTAGTGAATGGTAGATAATTGCCTTTTACTACAATACTCTTTATATAGTCAAAATGAAATACAAGAGACATGTTTTATTAGTTGTGAAATAGCCAACTTGACTTCCAGGCTTTTGCCTAACTTCATTGTTTTAAAAGATTAATCATCCTTGAAATATTTATAGTATTTGCTATTCCTGGTAATATGTATTACCTGAGGCCATGCCACCTTTTCGATAGTGGAACAAGTGACTGAGGAAGGCTTTCCCTGATGAAAGGGGGTGGCTGTTCTATGTATATACTACAGTGCTTTCATTAGCAGCAATGTACAAAAATCAGGAGTATTAAGTTCATCTGATGACTGACCAATCTATAAGCTGATAGAGGATGAAATTCAACCTTGCAAAGACTCTATACATCATTTAGTTCTCACTTAAGCCATTAAGCACTGCAGAGACCTGTGTGCAGACCAACTTCTTTCATGTCTAAATTTCACACTAAATAAGGAGATTTCAGAGGGAGTTTCTGATAATGTTGGGGTTTTTTTCCTTCATTGGTTGGCAAGTGTGCTGCTCATAGCATCTTTCTGCATTAGAATGAAACAAGATCTTGTACTATTTTCACTTGCCGTTAGTAACAAAGCACACTTTGCATGGGACATGCAACCCTTAGCTAGAAGCCCAGCTCTAGTTGTGTCAGAGCTGGAGCTATAGGATTTGAACTATAGAAGGCTGTTGGTGACTAGGGCACAAATTTATGCATGGAAGTTATCCTTTCCTATAGGTTTCTTAACATATATGATGTACAGCAGCAGGGCATGTGGGTTTCTTTCTGAGCTACAGCAGTAGAAAATATGCTTGCTCTCAAGCAGTGGGAGGGGGGAATTATGTTACCCTGCAGGCCTGTAACCTCCAATGCCTGTTTTATTTGCATCCAGTTCCTGAGAAGAGTGGTTTCTAGTCTACTGACCAGTCCCGTGCGCTCTGATTTTTTTGGTAGCATTAATTAAGCCATAGGTTGTGACAGCATGTGAGTTCCAGTGTCGTAATTCACGCCTAGCACATTCAGGCACAAAGATGAAGGCCAAATGGCCTCTGTGCAGCTAAGTGTGAATTATTGTACCATTATTTAATTCCCATTCTATTTTACTGTGATTATAAAAATGTTTTTGTTAGTGAATTCCTTTGACAAAATTACTTATTAACAAACAGAATTGAAAGCAACACATATCTTTTCACGAAGAGAGGTAAGTAGCTTTGGGGAAGAAAAGAGTTTTGTTGGATCATGAGAATTTATATTGGAGCAGTCATTAACCCTATGTAATGAATGACTATTGTGGTGCAGATACCTGTGGTCTAAAAAAGTGACCTTACTTTACCTACTCATTTACTGTCAGCTGCCAAGCAGTTGCTAAGTAGGATGACTAGGATTATTTGTTCCTGACCTGGTCTTGATTTGATCTGGAAAACCTTAGCTCACAACCAGTCTCTTTTTACATCTACTCTTTTTCCAGTTCAGTCTATGCACATGCACACATGTTTGTTTTCCATCCTTGTGAATGCTGAGTGAATAGAGAAGGCAGACTGTTGTGGCAGTGTGGAAGAGCACCAGAGGGACCAAGCTGTATGCCAGCTCTGCTGTTTGTCGGGAAGAGTAAGCCAACCTGGAAAGTGCCTTGGGTGGTACTGGAGAGGGGCCATGAATGCCTTAAAAATCTTTCTCACTATTTTTTTTTACGAACTTGTAATACTTCTTTTTTTGGTTGTTTGTTTGGGGTTTTTTTGTGTTCAAGGCAAAGAGCAAAGCTTATGCAGTTAAGGTTACTTAAGGTAAACCAGGATAAAAACCTATTCCTAGTGAATTATTTTTAAAGAAATTAATGAAGAACTGTGATGTATTTGGCACACTGTTCATTGAGATGACAGCATCTCTGTGGAGATGCCTGGCTGTCTCTTTCTTCTTGGATTCAGGAATATGCTTAGTTTATTTATCCACACTTATTGTGGTGTGTCTCTCCTGCAGTAGTACCTGCCTAGCAAGCGTCGTCCCTGACTAGTCCTTGTAATAGCTAAGTGCAGAATAAGTAAGCAATATCTGTTAAAAGGAGGCTTTTGCAAGGGACTTTCTCTCTGAATAACTTTTACTTGTGCTCTCAGCAACTCCTGGCTTTTCAGGATATCGATGGGGCCAGAGCTGTTTCCACTTTTGGTGAATTGCTGTTTTTTTAGGAATATTACTGTGGTCCAATGAAAAAACACAATAATTTTTTATCTAAACAGCAAGTGTCTGTGGCATGATTACTGTGGTTTGGTTTTAGATATACTTTTTTAGAACACCACACCCCCCCTCAAAAAAAAAACAAAACCAAACAAACAAAAAAAAACCTGCCTGGCTTTTTCAATTCAGTGCCTCAGAAAAATCTTTTTATATATCATTTTAGAGTTTATAATCCCAAGCAACGAGGAATGAAAAATCTGCAGGCATCCCTTAGCCAATACCCAGAGGTACAGTGGAACACAGCAATATTTTTTGTCTCTGCATGTGAGAAGACAGCTCATCCCCTGTCTTTCTGGACATGCAGGAAACTCCAGAGGGACTGGTGTAGGGCAAGCTGAGATTGAATGAGGCTGGCATAGTAGAGGAAAAGGAACAGAAGTAGGCACCTACCCATTCTATATGCTAATGAATAGGTGACGTGATTGCCTCTCCTTTCCCTGTTTGCATTCACCTTTTGTGTTATTACCTGAATGGGAAAATTAATATCTAAAAAATCTTCTGTTGGTTGTCTGGCCCTAGTTCTCTCATGTATATATGCTGGGTATGGTGAAGCACTCTTAACAGAGTGAGTGTGAGGGAATGAATTATGGCCGCTTTAATTCTTGTACTGCCTCCTCAGTTGCTGCTAAACTTCTCCCACAAGATCTGGGCAAATCTGCTGTTCTCTCTTAGGAAGAGCACCCTTCACCCAGGAAGAATAACAAATGAAACTGCGGATTCCATCGATGAAATCTCTTAACATCGGTTTTATCAACTCCAGTCATATTAAATGAATCTTGGAGCCATCTCATGTTTATTGCCCCACAGCACATTCACTGTTGTTCAGTTGGTTCCTTTAGTGATAGTGATTTCTTTAATTGGTTATGTTGTTTGGTTATATGGTTTTATTTAGATTTGGAAGATACTTCCTGCTGCTCAACGAAAAACTCAACTGGGAAAGGCATGCTAGTAATGTAAGAAATTAAAAGCATATTGGAGAGTTCAGCAGCTTTTCTCCATGTTGAATTTTCCAAATTCTAGGAAATTTTTTGGTGCTGGGCAGTGGCCCTGAATATCCCTCCCAGTACCTGGCAGGACCAATTCTGTTCTCTTATGAATCTGGTCATCTGAGCAGTGTCACGCTCGATAGCTTTCTAGCCAGCACCACATATTGTTTGTTTGGGGCCCCCCCTCAAAAAAAAAACAAAAACTGCTGCCTGCAGTGTGCCCATTGCACACTCAAGGATTCATAATCAGAGAAACATCTATTTTTAGATATTTTGTTGTACTTCACCATATTGGGCTGCTTTCTGCAGTGCCTGATAGGGTTGGGTGCCTTGCCATACATCCTGCGGTGTGAGTTTGTTTCTTGTAAGATTCATGGATGTTAAAGATCCTCCCCGGTATTAGAGGGGGCAGAGGAAGATGCTCTTCTCTCCTGGTCAGGCTCCTTGTCTGAAATGCATTTCCTGTGGTGATACAACTTGTCAGCAAGTTGAGATAAGGTTCCAGACTTGACAGTTTAAGTTCAGCTGTGCAAAATGAAGACCATATATGCAGATGCTACAAGTTCCTCAGTTCTTGAGTGAAGAGGTTGATCAAGTTTTGCTTTTACTAGATTATAGAGCTTAAAGCAAATTTTAGGAGAAAATCATGCAAAGAGAGTGAATGAACTGTGAAAGCTATGTACTTCATGCAAGTAAAATGATTGCAAGAATATACTATTGTATAGTAGAGGGAGTGTTGTTACTCCGTCTTATGCTGTAATTTATAGGATTGATTTTAGAAGCTTAATCAAATTGATAGTTGTTCTTAAATCTCCAGAATGTGGAGTTGTAAATAAATGACATTTTATACAGAGTTTTTAGAGTCTGATCCAAATCCTGTGACAAGTTGTTGATTCCATGTAAATGCACTTGTAATCTGGTCTGCTCAGCACAGAGAGGTAGTTCTGGGCAAGGCTGGAGTGTACCATGGAAGAGTTAATATCCTGGGCTTAGTTTTGCATAATTTTCTCCTGAATCTTAGTGCTTGCAGTGAATTGAGCAAGCTGTGGGCTGCTCCCCTGCCCTAAATGCTGCAGTGCTGCCCTTAATCCTTATTCTTATGGGAGACTGTTCCCCTTCAAGCTCTTCTAGGAGCAATTAACAGTCAGTGCTGCTGATTTAAATGAGGATCTTTTTTCCTCTCTCTGCAGCTCTTGTTGCTGAAGATCTGTCTCCATTTCTCCAATTTTTAATTCACAGTGTTTTGTTTCTATTACTGAAATGCTGGAGGCTGCAGTAAGGGTTGATTTAGTATGGAGCACAGACGACAAAGAAAACTAGCTTTGGAATGTCAGTCTCGTCTAGTACTACTGTCTGTAGCAGGGTGGAGGAGGAGATGGGCATGTCAGTTTGTAAGTAAGGCAGTTAGATTTGCTGTGCTTGTTGCGTAGTTGGAGTGGGGCAGGGAGCTCCTTTGCAGTTCGAGATGTGGATGAGCAAACTCTCGTGGCAGTCTCTGCAGGCAGGGAAACCTGTGTGGTGCTCCACAGAGCTAGGAGCTGATTGCAACCTTGCCAGCTGCTGCTTGCCATGCACTCTTCAAAATGCATCATCTCCCTTCCAATACATCTGCTCCTTTACCGGAGGGGAGCATTTAGCATTGGTACTGACAGACTTTTCTACAAGCAGGTATCCCCTTTACTTGGCCAGTGGAGGTATGGTTCTCCTTTGCAACAGAGATTCATGGACAAGTCCTTTTTATAGTTTAAAACAATAACTGTTTTGCCAGCATTGCTGCTCACTTTAGCAATACACAGTTATTATGCTTAAGGAAGAATCCCGTCTTGTTATAATTGTAGGAGAATCCAGGTCAGCGGGTTTGTGTGTGTGTGTGTGTGTGTATATATCTGCATGCATGTGTGCTTTAAATATAGTTTTCACACTGTAGGTATAAATAAACCTGTAGAGAGCTGGACTATCTAAACTTGTAATAGCGCAAGGAACTTTTAATATGCCTTTGTTTCATTGACGTAACTTCAAACTGGCCTGTAATCACAATTCATCATCTTATAGGCATATGCAATTAAAAATCTTGCTATTAGATATTACTCTGGGGAAATTCTGACAACTGAGAAATCTAATGATGTTTAGATGTTTTCCTTAATTCGATTGAAAAACAAAAATCTGACCTCTTGGTCAGATGCCAAATATATAATGCATTTGTATCATCAGCAGACACCTCAGTCTTTGAGCCATGCTGACAAGAGTGCTTGGAAGTCACGTGTTACAGTATCAGACAGTCATGGGTGGGGGGTGAGGGGGGAAGCTGAAAAAAAGTACTTGCTCACCTTTATACTTGCGTCTGACAAAACAGGTCTGGATGTAAATTTTGGGAGCTGACGTGCCCTTATTTGTGAGAAGCTAATTTGGCATGTCCTTAGCATTTCTGTCTCTCTGGACACTAAACAGTTGCTAGAAGGAACCACTAGCATGTTCTTGCATCCTGACAGCTACAATCCTTGTTTCAGACAACGTTCCTGAATTCACAGGAGCCTTAGATTAAATAGATGAAAGACAATAAGGTGGAGGAGATGAGGCACAAAATGGATGAAGCTGTATGCTCTGTTTAGTGTCCTTGGGGAACTGAATTGAAAATGGGGGTGGTAATCCTGTTTAGTAGAAACCCAGATGGTTTAGGTGATTTGCTATATGCTGTGATATTTAGCACTGGTGCCAAAAACTTGCTAGCACGCCCCAGAAAGTGTGACTGCTCTATATTGATGCCCAGCTTGATGTGGATTCACATTTTGTCCTTTGCATTCTTTGCCCTGGTAATGCTGGCTGTCGCCCATTTGCCTAGATATATCAGAGCCCTTCCTGCCTTTCTGTCACTGGGGTGTGGAATTGTGGTCTTTCTCCTCTAACCAGTCAGGAATTCTTACACAGTAACTTAATCTGTGCTGATTAGCCTTACATCTTGAGGCTACATAGGCCTTCAGCCCTAAAACGTCTGGTGATGTTTCTTGGAGCCCTAGCCCTTGCCCACATACAGCCTCGTTCTTTTTGGATAGTAAACACATACTACAGATGTGAAATCTGTAGTATGGAGGGGGTGCTGACATGTAGAATATTACCCCTTCTTGGGCAGTGGGCAAAATGCAATCAAGAATAACTTTTAAGGACTGCTAGCATATCCAGTATCACTCTGGAACGCTGTTACGGTGAGAATCTTAAAGAAGGACAAGCTTATGCTGCAGGAAAGTTGGTACAAGGAGACCAGATAAGTCTGTCTAGTTCTCATGAAAATGCAATGCATTACAAAGGGTAAACTTTGAAATCAGTTGGAGCTGTGAGCTACAAAGCGCTCTGAGAGTTAGACTTGCAACCAGTTTAGGTGCCAATACCATTTTAGTACACTCGACTGCAGTGTGTAATTTTTTTGTTGATGTTAATGGTTTACACTTTGATATGGCAATCTGAATGTCTTATGCAGGTGGCAACTGCAGAGCTGTCAAATGTTCCTTAGTTTTTTATAAATATATTCATTGATGGTTATCTAGTAACAATGCTTAATCCACTACAGTATTGTGTGTGAAGCTAAATATACATATAAGGTTTATAGTAGCCAGATATACTACCTGGAAAGTCATAAGAACACTAGTTAAAGCTGTAGGAAGAGTTACAGCAAAGTTGTTTTGTTTGTGGTTTGTTTGGGTTTTTTTTCAGGGGAAGCCTAAGATGATGTTTATAGAGCTGAATATGTAGCTTTGAAAACATTAAAGAAAACCTCATCTATTTTATTTTTTGCCGTGATGTTTGCTGTGATGTCTCAGATGAATTGCAAATCCCAGGGCTTCATGTATATGCTCTTCTCTCCTGGTCAGGCACCTTGTCTGAAATGCATTTCCTGTGGTGATACAACTTGTCAGCAAGTTGAGATAAGGTTCCAGACTTGACAATTTAAATTCAGCTGTGCAAAATGGAGACCATACATGCAGATGCTACAAGTTCCTCAGTTCTTGAGTGAAGAGGATGATCAAGTTTTGCTTTTACTAGATTATAGAGCTTAAAGCAAATTTTAGGAGAAAATCATGCAAAGAGAGTGAATGAACTGTGAAAGCTACGTACTTCATGCCAGTAAAATGATTGCAAAAATATACTATTGTATAGTAGAAGGCTATATAAGTGAAGGACTTCTCTCATAAAGATCCGTAAATAACTTATAAGCATTATAATCAACTTAAATTTTCCCTCCCTCACCTTCATTCCACTCCTGCTTCCCAAACAAGGATTGAAGAACCCAACACCCAGCCCCCTCCCCCCTTAAAATACCAAGCCCAGCAGATCATCTCGTCTCTGAAGGATTTGCACTGTTCCTCGGAGACTATCTCCAGGGTAGCTTTGTCCTCAAGGGGGTGTTGGCCTTCAGGCTTTGTTCTGGGAAACAAAGCTTTAGCCTTATGCCCTCAAATGCATTGCATTATAATGGTTTGAATATAGCTGAACACTTACTTGAACCCTGCAGAATCCAAGAGACTGTCACGCCCAAGTGGGGCAGGGTTGTATCGGTGTCAACAGGATGTCTTGCTTGCGAATGTAACCGCTTATGTGTTAAAATACCCCTTCACTGAAGTAAGATGCTGGCTTGAATCCAGAGGTGGATTAAAAGCACACTCTTTGTTTCAAGAACTGTGCTGTTCAGAACAGTTCCTCTCTTCATATTGTTTCTTACCGAGTTTTAATTGATGGCCAGTTAACTAATTGACTTCCTTTCAAATAGAGAGCTGTAGTAAATAAATTTTTACTTGACTGGGAGGTTATGTGACATCTGAGGTTTTTTTTTTGTGTAGCACATGCAAGGGAGGAAGGAGGGAACATAAGAAACCATCTTAAATCTCCTGCAACTTCAGGGCAGATCATAAATTGACATCAGAAACTTTTCCTGACATGCCTGTGTCCACTGAAGAGAGAGCTGAAAAGTCAGAAAGCTTGTCTGTCCCGTTCTGAAGAGTTGAAAAGATGATTTGTTTCATGGATGAAGGAAATGATGGAGACTGATTTCTGTGTTGGATTCTTTCCTTCACTGGGAAAGCTAGAAGCTTCTGTCTCCACTGCTAGGCTGCTCGCTTCCATGAAATTTGCAGAAATTAAATTATTTATGCTTTCTGTCCTTTCTGCCAGACAATGTTCCAAATGGACAACAGGCTAAATGTGGGTAGGAGTTAGTGGTTACTGTCTGGCAGACATGGTCTGCAAGTGCATATTAGCTTCAATACCCTCAGAGAATGAGCCAAAATAAGCAAAAAAAAAAAAAAAACCCCAAAAAACACCACCCCCCCAAAACAAAACAAAACAAAAAAATCACTCCTTCTGGTACGCAGTTGGTTCATCACTGCCTGCTGCTTCCTTGTGTGGATGGCATTTGCTGGCCCAACTTTTTCCCCTTCTCTGAGTTATCAAGGTTGAGAAGAACTGTAGGGGTCATAGTCCTCTCTGGCCTTGAATGTCAAAAGTCATCATTAAGGGAAAAGTGGGCTGCCATGTAAACATGCAGGTTTAGTCTAGCACTGCAGTAACCTCATATAGCCACTTCACATGACCATTGCAGCATCCATTGTTTTATAGTATTAGCTGCTGATTGCATATAATCTGTCATCAACACTCATGGCTGGGCAGAATGAGGATGCTGGGGGAAGCCTTTTCATAGAGGTGGGTGTCTGAGTCAAATGCTACAGTACCATTAGAATTATGTAATGTTGCTGTTGAAATGAAACCCTATATGGTGCTATTACTGATTTTCACAAAGTTTCTGGACTCGACACCAGTTTCTTTAATTTGACATCTCTTTGTTCAAACAGAATATCAAAATGGTATTTAAATTACACTGTGAATGAGGAGCTTAATAATAACCGTGCAGCGTAATGTGTTTAAATTAAAGCACAATGTTGTTTCAGTCTGGGGTTTCAGATTTAACTTTCAAATGCTTTTCATCTCTGTATTGCAAATTTGACAGATGCCTTTTATTGGTATAAGTTCTTAAAGACTATTTTCATTTACCTGACCTAAAGGACACAGAGTTTATTTGTGTTTGCAGCACGGTGAATTAACAGTAAACTGATACTTCAGTTCTTGTGTTTTTAAAAAATAATTTATCCCAGACTTTATTTTTTTTTAAATGCCATAATGTATTTATGCAGATTTTTTTTTTTCCCAGACAAAGAAATCTCATTTTCTGTTCAGGAGATCATATGGAAATTTTCACAGATAATTTGCAACACTCAAAAAGAATAATCATAAAATAGAATAATGTTCTTTGAGACTGATTTTGTATTCCCTTTGGATCATAACTTGAATGCCTTAAATTTCATGTGTGTAGAATGTATCAGTGTTGATTTGCAGTGCAGACACCCAGTGTGCTGTGTACCTTACGGATATGCTTGGTACTATTAGATTTTAGTCCTGTCCTACTTTTATTTTATTCTGCCTTTATTTCTGCTGCTAGTGCAAGCTTAAATCTTAAAGGGCAACCATGAGAAACTGGGAAATGTTAAAACTCAAGTGTCCTTGGCATGGTGTGGTGTCTCACTAACTGGCCTCTACTGCTGTGGTGCTATAACTTTATTGCTTTTGTATTCTGATGTCCTTACTATCCAAAGGCTGCTTGCTGGATAATTGTAGAGTATCTAGTACAACATCTTGCAGCTAGGTACTATCAAGCACATTTCATTTTTCATTTCATTTAATCTTCCTTGTGCCAACATCTATTCCTCTCTGTCATTTGTTGCTATTTCCATCTGCTTTGTGGTGGTGTTGCGATCAACTGTTTTATCTTCCCTGCAAATATTTCTCCATTAGATTTTTATGGATGCTGTGGTTTCCAATTGACGGCTACACACGAGGCATCTGTATGAATGTGTCTGAAATGTGGGCAGCTTTCCTTTTTTGGCAGTGTAGTATTCTTACATGGCATGTATTGAAACCTCAAAGTTGGCACTTGTGAGCAGTATTTTAATAAGTGAAAAACAGACATTAGAGTGAAGAATTGGAGGAGGGAACAGGCACCTGTGTGTCTTAATGCTCCTAAAGAAGAGTAATTTTTCTCAAATATGGTTACAGCTAAAGTCTCTCCCACAGGTCATGTAGCTGTGAGAGGGAAGCAAGGAACTGTCACAGTAATGCTGTAAATCTGCCTTTGGGCATGCTGCACAGCAGCAGCATGAATGGGCGCTACCCCATGTACTGGATGGAGATGGATTTCTGAACATTTGGTGTGCTTCATGTGGGACCCTTCTTGGTCACGGGGTACTTTCTCCTTGGGTAATCTCCAGGTATGGAGAAGACAACATCTATAAAACTCTTGAGCCTTGGCAATCTCTTCCCCTTTTTGCCTGGGCTCAGAGGGTTTATTCGTTCGTTGATTAATCCATTTATTTTCTATATAGGCGGCCTGCTTTCTCTGACTGGTCTCAGATGATGATAAATTGAGGAGGCGGTCCTTCTCAGAATAACACTCTTCGGTGTCATTCCTTGCAGTAGGTGATATTTTTCTGCCTGGTGAATAGAGTGTTGTTAGGGAGTAGTATCTTAAGACGAGCAACAGCTGGTCTTTGTGTGCATCACTAGAGATGGGAGAGGCATATGGTATCAGGGATACTCTTACCCTGGGAATTGAGATAAAAATGACTAAACCCAACCTTGTTGTTCATTGTGTCTTAGTGCTTGCTGAAGTCTAAGATATGCCCTGCTCCTTTCGCACTTCTCTGGGGAATGATCTTTGGGTATGTCCAAGAATATCATCCAAGGAAAAAAATTGGTTTAAGTAAATTCCACCCCTAAAGGCTTTTTTTAAGTATATGTCTAATTTTGGACAGCAATTGGTTTAATAGTAAGGAAGTTCATCATTAGAAACAATGTACATGCCCAGATCCTTACTAAGATGCAGATAATTTCTTCAACTCTTGACTTCAAAGATACTCAAATGCTGAAAACTTTCACAGAGGGAATAATTCACTTGAATCATGATTTTAAATAAAATTTAAAAAAAAAAATCCTATTTTGAGGTTTGACATTTTTTCTGCTGCAGCATGATTTTTCCCATCAGAGCCAGCTGTTGGCTGAGTTTTGGTAGAGACATATTCAATATGTTCTTGTAAAA
>VXBZ01000420.1:377856-406832 GCA_013399135.1 Heliornis fulica | reverse complement strand
TTTTCTTGTAAAAAAAAAAAAAAAAAACCCAACTCTGTATCATTGTGAGTGTTCCTGGAAACCTCTTACATTTCATTTGCCCTCAGTGAATGGAGAAAAACAAACTTAATTGAAAAAGGTGATTTTTATGCTTGATGGCCAAGTTAGAAATGTAAACAATATAAGATAAAAGGAGGAGCTTCATAAGGAATACTCTTGACTGAAACCAGCTCAGATGAAACTGTGTTTCATTATGAGTCCAAATGAAATGTTTTATTTTTCCCGGTTAAATATTTTCTTTAAAATAATGTTATAGCTGAACATTTCCCTAGTTGGTGTCAAAATAGAGTTACAGGAAGTTCTGATGACCATAGAACTTTTTTTTAATGACTAGATTATTTAATTATTTTTTTTTAATTTGTGTGTCAGGCAGGAAAAATTAATCTCCTGCATTACTAAAATTGGCATCGTTGACTTATCTCGTGAAAATTTGAGGCATGCCTTGTGGTATTTTTTTTAAAAGACTGACAGTGTGAAAATAAGTGATTAGCTTATGCTTTCAACTTCATGTGTAAAAATTAAAACAAAACAAAACTGTATTGCCCTCAGTCTAGTGCAGGGAACCTTCTGAAAAGATGAGATAAAGTTGCTGCATCTCTAAGACAAATATGAACTTGATTTGAGTGACTGCAAATGCACATGTGTCTAGGAAGTCCTCTGTCCCCTATGCTTTGCTTTCCTGTTTGCTTCTTGTGAGACACATGCTACTCTTAATAAAAATCCAGGGTTGTGTGCTAATGGCTGTGGTCAGTGGAGAGAGGCTTTCTTCTCTGGAGACATTGTTGGCATCTATTTCCAACCCAGTTACATGAGCAGTGGCTTAGGCTGTAAGGGGCACGCGAGGTTGACACTGAATGCAATTAAATAATAGGAAAATCTCTCTTACAGACCTGGTAGGACTGGTCTGTTGCATGCACAAATCCCCATTCTTCAGTTACTTTTCATGCTCTGCCTTTTCCCTTGTTGCTTTCCTACTTTTCTCCAGTGCACCCCTTCCTCTCTAGCCACTTGTCGCTCTCGCTGCTTCATGAAGGGCTGCTGCTGTGTGTGGCAGAAATGTGAGCTGGGTCAGGGGCTGGAAGAAGTGATGAGTTTTGAGAGACAGGGTTTTAAAATAAATGAAAACAAAATTACATTGCTTATCTCAGGAGGGTGAGGTGAAATGCTTTGAAATTTATGCCTGTGGTACTGTGGGCAACACTTGAGGAATACTTTCAGTTGATTTGACTTCATGGGGTTGTTTAGTAAATGAGTGTTGC
The DNA here is from genome assembly GCA_013399135.1 of Heliornis fulica. Taxonomy (NCBI): domain Eukaryota; kingdom Metazoa; phylum Chordata; class Aves; order Gruiformes; family Heliornithidae; genus Heliornis; species Heliornis fulica. The sequence continues at coordinate 405,534 of VXBZ01000420.1, read as the reverse complement.
CATCTACTAGTGTTTGATGCCATTTGTTGTTGCTAGCATATAGCTGGTTTTGGGGAACCATTGGAAAGGCATGCAGAATGCATAAATACCAAGTAGTAGATAGAAGGAAAGCTCAGTAGCTCAGAGCGTGCTACGTGGTAGAACACAATAAATTAATTCTAACTGGGCGTTAGCTAGAACCAAATACATTGGAGATGCAAAAATTAATAGCTTTCTTTTTGCTTACTGTCCAGATTATTTTTAGATCATCACTGCTAAGGCTGGTGTGTGCAGGAACACAGGTTTTACAAGCACAAGACCCGATCATGTGTCAGACTCATATGGCAAAAAGACAACAAGAACTCAGGTCTCTCATCTTGATAGTTTTGGATTTTCTGAGGTGATTTACCCTTCACTTTTTAAAATTCTTCTAGGCCTATTTTAAGACAAAGTTGGCTGGAGTAACTTAGCCAGAAGAATAGATGGAGAGCAGCAGTAGGGCCCAAAGGTGTTCACAACTTATAGTGTCCAAGCAATGATCTCCAGTGTCCATGGGTACCAAATGCACTCAAATGGATCCTCCCTTGATACACTTGGTGCCTTTGACTGGCTTGGACTAATGTGCCAACTTTCAGACAATGTCATGTAAGTAATTCAATTAAGCTGTAGACTTTAGAGACAGAGAAATGAAAACCTGAATAATATACTTTTTAAAAAAAAGTGTTATTCCCTACAAATTCTACTTTACATCTGGCTGCAAAGTACATTTGTTTCAGCATGTAACTGTTTTGCAGTTTTGAATTCAAAACTGAATTCCTCAGTCTTGAACTAGGAGTGTCGTCTAATGTGCCAAACAGTGGGACAGTGTAATGCAATTGGAATACTCATGGAAAAATGCAAACTATTGATGCTAACCAGCTTGTAGGAAAAGAAGGTATGAAAGCACCTTCATGTGTATGTACATCAGCACTGAGGAGAGATGCTAGAAAGGAAAAGGGGTGCTGCAGGTGTATATTTGTCAACATAGATGTCTCTAGAAGTCTACTATTAATTAGAAAAGTGTTCCACTACAAATTATGAAAATTAGCAGGAGACTGATTTCAGTTACTCTCGTCTGCTCTCATTAACACTTTAGCATAATGTGCACTTCAGTCAAATAAAGAATGGAACCATTTTTGTGCCTTTTGAGAGTGCTTCAAAAAGGGGCCTTGATTTATACTCTACTTTTTATCCTAATTAAAACATGCGAATCCCATAACATGACTGTGCTAAGTGATATTATTTTTTATAAACCGAATAATGTTTAATGTTCAGGGTAAAACTGTCTGAAAATGGAATTACAGCATCTCATTATGTTTTGTATTTAAACTTAAGTAATTAACATCAACACCACCAGTGATTGTGGATGTTATTGTGGAAGATTATTCACAGGTACTGAAATGATGTATGAATGGCTGTTAAGAAACACAGAGCCTTAGGCCTTGCATCTGTAGTACTGAATAACGGGGAGGCTGCCCTCGTCTCACCTGTCTTCTGTCTCACCCGTCTTCTGTCTCACCCAGGAACTCATCAGACCTGACTGTGTGCCTGCCATGTGTTTTGGAGAAGCAATCACTGCATGTGTAGAAGTGCCTAACTGGGCTTTGTCTTTGTTGGGTCTGGTAGTGATGAGAATGAAGAAGCTGCAACACTAGACATTCGATGTAACATCTTGCAGTTTTGGGGACTGGATCTTGTGCTATTCCACGCTAATTGCCAGATTTAAGCTGTCTTTACATGCTCATTTACACCTTGATCATTCTTAATGACACTTTTCCAGCTCGCATTTTAGAAATCTCACATTTGCTATTGCTGTTTAAAAACATAACACTGCTTTTCTCTGTCTATATTTATGCTTTTATTGCTCCTGCTCTGAGTACGGAGGGCTTTACTCTGCATAAGCAGGGCTCGCTCCACTTCTGCAAACTTATAAGGACTCTTCTTTGCTGCCAGAGTACTCAGAAGAAATGAGGCTGGGCAGGAGGAGCTGAAATCTTGTGATGAAGGAGACTAACAATGTTATCCCTTCTCCTTGATAGCACTGTTTCCAGCACTTCTTGGGGTAGCACGTGGATTTCCATGTGTGTGGCATCTGTGGAGATAACCTGTGTAGGGTGACAGGAAGCAGGCAGGTCATCATACCTGCTTTCTTCCTGGTTGGTACCATGGCAAGATGCACAATTCTACAGGAAGGATCCCTTGGTGCTTGGTTCCCAAACTGTGGCTGTCATTCAGTGTGCAAATGTATTTTAAAATGCTGTTCTAGCACTCCTGCTTTTTATGCACTGCTGTCACATTATTTGAGATGAAGGGCTCTGTGACTGTCACAGTAGTGCACGATCTGGTCTGATTTGATTTTGGTTAGTGATTCAGAAAAGTCACACCACATGGCTTATGGATAACAAGAGACCGGGCAGAGTTCAGTCCTGTGAGGTGCCATTTGCCAGAAGCAGAGTAATCTCATTGCTGAATAGCTTATATAGGAGATGTGGGCAACTAAAGTCTCACAAGATAAAATTCTGAGGATTACAGCCATTATCCCAAATTTTAAAGGCATTGCTCTGGGTCACATTATCTGTGTGTGATGGGTATAGTTTGTGCTTGGAAAAGACAAACACTTGCTGACAACACCAAGCTGTGTTATGCAGTCAACACGCTGGAGGGAAGGGATGCCATTCAGAGGGACCTTGATGGATGTGAGAGGTGGACCTGTGTGAACTACATGAAGTACAGCAAAAGTGCAAGATCCTGTACGTGGGTTGGTGCAATCCTAGCACAACGGGACAGAGAAAGGATAGATAACAGCCCTGATGACAAGGACTTGGAGGTGTTAGTGGGTGAGGAGCTCAGTATGACCTGGCAACATGCACCCATAGCCCAGAAAGTCAACTGTATCCTGGGCTGCATCAAAAACAGTGTGACCAGCAGGTTGAGGGAAATGATTCTACTCCACTCCGGTGAGACCCCACCTGGTGTACTGCATCCAGATCTGGGGTTCCCAGTACAATAGAGACATTAGACATTGGGGTGAGTCCAGAGGAGGGCCACAGAAATGGAGGGCTGGAGTATTTCTACAAGGACAGGCTAGTGGTGTTGGGCCTGTTCAGCCCAGAGAAGAGAAGGCTCTGGGGAGACCTAATTGCAACCTCCCAATACCTGAAGCGGCCTCCAGGAAAGCTGGAGAGGGACTGTTTGCGTAGGAACATGTCCAGATAGGTCTTAAATGTCTCCAGAGAAGGAGACTCCACAACCTCTCTGGGCAGCCTGTTCCAGTGCTCCGTCACCCTCACAGTGAAAAAGTTTTTCCTTATATTCACATGGAACTTCCTATGTTCCAGCTGGACTTGAGGATGTTTGAGCTTGTATGCCTGCTGGAATGGGAGCTGTGTTCAACCAGACCCTCACCAGTTTATCTCTCATCCTCTCCTCCCAGAAATTGCTCACTTGTTTGTTCTTGGGCAGGAGTGATCAGATCACCCCTTCTTTTGAGGATGGCAAACCTTCTGTGTGCTGCAGAGTCTTACACTGACTTTGCCATTGTAGTATCCAAATACTAGGCAATTTTTTAGGGACTGGTAGAAGGGTCAGATCTACTCAGTTCTTTGCCTAGCAAATGAACTGTGATGACTGGGTGCCCTCCTCAAGTTTGATTATAATAGTATTTTCTGTAGCTCTGAGATAGATGGTATGGCCAGCCTGAACATACAAAGGTAGCCCTTCAAAACAACGGTGGCTGCCTCCGTGTGACTTACAGAATATGGCCATTGGCCTATCTTAAACCATTTTTCTTACTTAGATGTTGGAAGAAGGTTGTTGCTGGAGCAGAAACCCATGCCAGGAGCAGCACTAAACAGTTTGTGTGTGGATGATCATGTGCTACTGTTTGTGACAGTGTCCTGGCCTTGATTAATTTGCTAGTATAACTGTAATCTCAACTTTGGGTTTGATTTTTTTTTTTTCTTTTGGCAGCATTTACTCTGTCTTGCATGCATTGTATTCTCACATTGCCCTGAATTCGTACATCTCAGGAGCGTGCCTTGGCTTGCACAGACTGTGGCAATTCACTCAAATTGACAATCCTGTGTCGGTTTGGAGGAAGTCCCACCACTGAACACACAGCACTTGGAGATACTTGAGTTTTACTCCAAAACATCTGTATGATCAGTGGTTTCTGAAGGTGGCTCTGCTTTGCTGTGCTCTGTCTGGATGAGCTGTGCCCTACAGCTGCTGATTGACAGCTGCTCTGAGGCCTTAGTGTGACCTACATCAAGTGGCACTGAACCAAAATCCCCAAGCGAGAACAGGAAAGATGATCTGGAAAGCAACTGGTTGCCTGGGTCATATCTCCTACAGAGCTACAGATGCCATGGAGGTAGGGCCATGCACTGCCTCTGGGTCCAGCTGGCACCCCTCCAAAGGACTCCCTCTGACTCTATTGGGTTTGCCAATAAAACCTCTCCCATGACACAGTTCCTACTGTTGTCCATGTCAGCACACCTGGGTAGTGATGCAAAGACGAATTTGCTAACAGGCTCTTAGAATTTTCCTGGTCATTGTTTAAATAGCTGGTGCTGTTCAGTGATGCAGATGGGAAGGAGAGTGGACTAGGTAATACAATAAAAGGAATGCAAATGTTAATATGAGAATTTTAATTTTTTTCCAGACAGGTAGCCTGCATGGTTTCACACTTCACTTCCTTGAAAAAAATAGAAGGTTTTAGCCTTCTATGCTTAATAGGTTGCAATGAAATGTGGACATGGGTTTCAAATGAAACAGAATCTCTAATTTTGCTTGTCTGAATTATTGTCCTTGAAACAAATTATGTTTTCACTTTGTTTTCTATCTAAAAATAATAACCCCTCCTACATTTATCTACAGCATAATAGCCTTTTCCTTCTGCTACTCGCTGTTCCTTCACGGGGGCAATAGGTAATAATTCTACTTAGACTTTTGAAGCTCCTTGCAGTTAGTATTTCTTTGTACAGAAAAGGTCGTATTAGTTCAAATTTCTTGGCTTCATTGCTTGGCATTTTGGGACACAGAGATGCTCTTTGAATAGGTGTAAATAGCAGTTTATATGCATGGTAAGTATCAGGAAGCCTGGATTTCTGTAAAGCAGCTTCTGAAATGTACGGTTTATTCAAGCTTTGGGGTAGAGAGCTCATGTTGTGTTGGTGATGTATCACGTGCATTTATGTTGGCTGCTCCTTCTCTTGACTGCCAGAAGGCGTGAAGAGAGATAACAGAAGGAGAGATAAAATGCCTGTCTTTGGTACTCTCTGCCTCAGCTTCCTTCACGTGCTGTGTGTGGCTCTTTTGATTTTAATATATGGATTGGATTCCTGGAGCCAACTCACCAGTAGCTTGCCTCTGACCTCATTCCTTAGGATTAGGTATCACAATGATTTGCAGCCCTGGAAGAGCCAGGGAGGTGTTAGTTCTTGGGAGAACTCGGGCAGTGAAGGAAGACCGGGGGACAGACACGTTTAATTTTAGAACTGCTAGAAGATGCCCCCTATTCTCTTAATAATCTTGCTCTATACTTTTGAATATAATCAGCGTAACATGCATAGCTGAAGAAGCAAGTAGCTGATGAGAGATTGCTTTCTTTTCCTGTTTTGAAGAGGGCTAATGATTCCATTTTCATTTCACTGTTCCTATACATGGCAGTTAAATAATTTAGTTGTTTTGCTTCCTTATTGGAGGAAGTCTCTGCTTTAGAAAAATGAGATCTGTTTTTACATTCATTCTCATAGTAAAAGGAATGTGAAAGGAATTTCATCGTGTCAAAGAAAAATAGCTCTATTACAATAGCTACTAAAGGTGAATCTTAAAATTCATTTTTTAATGAAGTCATGAAAGGCATTGGCAATATTAACAGTGTGCTTAGGTCTCTTTCGCTCTTTTTTAATTAAAAATAAATCTTCTAGTACCATTTATGTTAATGCACTTAGTAAATAATTTGGTAAAGAAAGAGCTGTAGGAACAAGGCCTGGTGCTAACAATCAAAAGGAGAATGAAGAGGACTTTGATTCAGAAAGACTTTTTTTTTGTCTTATAGATTTTAGAAGGTCATGGTCCTTTAAAGAGCTCTTTGCTCTCAAGGTCACTGTAAACCCTTTGTGCCAGGGTTAAATGTGCTGTGGATGCTCTTGAGACTGTCTTGACATTTTGAGTGAGACGCACGAGGATGCTCTCCATGTTCACAACACCTTGTTCTCTTCACTGGCTTTCTACCTGCATTTTGGTGGAGATTCTTATTTCTTCCTGCTTTATATGTCACTGAACCATTTCTTTGTTTCTTTCTCCTAACCTACTCCCCTCCTCTTTCCAGCTGCCTTTTGTGCAAAAAGCCCCCTAGCTAGCTTCTTTTTTCTCTTACCTTTTTGCTCTGCTGTCAGTCTCTTCCCTCATCTCTAGGGTGACCCCTTGCCCTCTCATGCTTGAACTGTTGCTCTTTGTCTCAAGATGCGTCAGAAATTAAGTTCTGTGGGGCATAGAATGTTTCATCTGTGTCATCTTTATTTGCTTGGGAAAGTGCCACAGACATCTATGGCAATGCAGTTTCAGTGACAGTATCAGGGAAAAAGAACAGCAGAGCGGCTAAACTGCCTTTCCTGAAACTTCCTCCTCTTTTATGGTTTTGATGCAACAGTCTGGACTGGGGAGGAATACTGAAGGTCATTAAAAAAAAAAGTAATGAAATGCTGTTCCTTGCATCCCTGCCTAACAAGATCTGATGCTATTGACATTATATCACTGACAGGATGCTGGAGTGCCATATTAATGTCATAAACATTGAGATAAATGACAGCTACATTAATTGGATAGGCATTTTGACTCAAGTTGAGAGCCTAACATTTTTTATAGGTGTGCTTGGGGCAAGAGGGGGATAGTGTGTTGAAAAGTTACTGGGCAGTAATTTTAAGCACTAGGTATGGTAATGTGAGCAGAAGCATTGCTCTGTCTGCGAGGCTTGCATTGCTGGAGAGTGAGCTTCAGGATGCTGTGCACATAGCCTGGAAGGAGATAGACTCTTGAATATATCAGTTGTTTTCAGCCGCAGTACCTTAGCACAAGGGAAGCTGTACACAGGCGATTTGAGCTGCCTACTAATCAGGCACACAGCTCCTACTCAATTGGGGGAGGGGTTTGGAGGGTCTAAGGAAGCTACAATGGAATCCAGAGTAGTTAAGCACTTCAGTTGACATTGAAATCTGTGGGAAGTTGGGAAGTTAGGAAGTAAATAAGATGTCAGAGCTACAGCACTTTTCTGAATATCTGTGTTCAGCGTTCAACAGAGCAAAAACTTTTTAATCTACCAACTCTGAAGTATCAACGGGTTTGGGTTTTCACATAATATCAGTGTTGTACCACAGGTTATGATGCAGATAGGTTGTTTTGTTTTTTTTTACCTCAGTAATCTCAGCAGGTGACAGAGACAGTGGAGGCAATGAAGAAGAAGAAACTGTATGCTTTACATTGACTGTCCAGATATGGAAGAGATTGCAGTATATAGTTTAGGACTGTTGAACAAAAATGGTCTTGTTGATGGTCAAGAGCTCATGTGCTTTGACTAAGTTATTGTGCCGTAACATCACCTTCCTGGTGACAACAATACTGCTGTTATATTTTTATAGCAATTAGAGATAAGAAAGGCAGTCTTCATCTGCTGGGTTGGAGAAAACACAGCTTACTAATTTTTCTTCTACATGTTTAATGTTATACTTGTGCAGCTCCAATAAATGCCATCAAGTTGCACAGTGACAGCTATGGCTTAAGTTGCGCAAAGAACATCTATTTTTTATGACAGTATTCAAAAAAAGATGGTTCCTGGGCTGATTTTCACATTCCAGGCTCAGTTTGGGACACTGGCAGGAGCGAGGCATTGTTGTTCTGAGTTTCCATTTTGTGAAAGAACCCTGAAATCCTGCAATCTTATTGTGTTTCTGTTGTACACATTTAATATGGAAGTTACAGAGGCAATAAAATCTGATCCCTGCCATGCATTTATTTATTCTTTTAATTTTTTTTTTTAAGTCCAAGCTGCTTGTCAGGGTTGAATCACACTTTCAGGCTGCTTCTGCAGCCGGGGTGTGAAATTAGTAAAGAATTGAAATTGCAGCTGGCTCTGGAGATGTGTGGGTTTTTGGAGATAAATGACATTAAAGGGACATTTATGGCCTATCTAATTTTCCACAAGTGGCAGACAGGATATATTCACTTTAAATAACATTTGTGCTTTGGATGATTTTATGTGCCAATTAATATAGTTTGAAATCTGTTTGCTTTTTATTTTATAGTGTTGATTAGTTAACAGGTTGCTGTTAATAAAACCAGGTGGTTTTGGTTGTTCTGCCCGGTGCTCAGCTGACAGAAAGCATCTGGACTTTGCCCCAGGCAAAGTGTAAACCAGGGAGGGCATTGCAAAAGTATGAGGCAAAGCCTGAAATAATGGGTGATCTCATTTCCCTGATGAGATTGAAACTTTGTCTTTTCTCGTGACAGAAAGCAGGAGACGTGCTAGTACAGAGGAGTTAGCTCAAACCAAATGCTTCAGCACAGCTGGTATCATGCATTCACAGTAGTCTCAGAGCTGGAGGGGATGGTGCTGAGCCAAAAGGGAGGTAACCAGCAGGAATACAGAGCTGCACGTTTATTAAAAATGGCTTTAATGTGGAGCTCATCACATAAATAGCACTGACTATCTTCAAAACTATCATAAAAGCAATAATGGCTGTGGGGGGAAGCAGAGAGGGGAGAGTTTATCAATAGTAACATTAATAACCCAGGACTTGGGTTTTCACGTTGCAATTAGGTGCTCAGCAGCTGTGACTGGCTGGAGTTGCCCATTACTGTCAATCTTGGGAGCTGACTTCCATGCCACAGCTCACTGACCCAAAGGTCACCCACAGAAACTGGTCTTCACATACTCACTGTCAGCTCTGCTTATGCCATCGTGCATTTTCTTAGGTTAAGTAAGGCAATATGTGGTCAGTATGGCTATTGTAAATCCAGATGCTCAGCAAGGTTTTAATGGGTGTGATAATTACTATGCTTCTGATAATCTGGCAAACTTTTGAATAGTTGTGTTAGTGTGCCCTATCTTACAACTTTCCAACTAGGTGACATCCCCATGCAGGAAGAAATTATTAAATTATTTGAAGTGAAAAAAAATTCAGGTAAGGGAATAAAATTCTACAAGGGCCTTCTATGAGTGCTGCTTTTCTCCATATGGTCCTGATGGAGAACAACCAGGTAGATGCTCACAATTCGGATTTTGCCAGTTGAGACAGTTTGATGGGAGCTGCAAAGGAAAAAAAAACCCTTTTTTTAATTTGTTTTTCATGTCTCAAATGTAAAAGCAATGAAGTGAAAATGTTATGGTAATTTTAGCTCAGTGGATAAAAATTTTGATTGTTTTGCTGCTGTAACTATTTCACCGTGTTCAGATTTGTGTTGTGTTGCAGTTGTTGACAGAGGGTACTTTCACCAAAACAAAAAACAACACCAAAAAAAAAACCCAAAGTACAAAACCAAAGCTCTGCCTTCCTGTGCCAGAACTAGTTCCTAAAAATTGTTTAATAATATATTAATTAATTTAGGATTTATGGCAAAGGCAAAGCGGATTTTTTTTCTGATGTTCTCGAAGAAATTGAGGATGGTTGCACTCTCTTCTGTTTCTTATGTTAACATTTGTTAGCGTTGGTTTTTTCCATAAAATCCTAATCCTGAATGAACTCAGAGTGTGGCTCTGTGCATGACTGTAACAGTGCAGGCAGACTCCCTATCTACTGAAAAAAGCCAGAGGAAAAAAAGCTTTTTTGATCATGCCAAGATGATTTTGAAGAGAAAAGAAAGGAAAAAAATCCCATCCTGACTGGAATGTTAGTCTCTCAGATTTAATCAGTGTATAATTTGGGAGTGGGGAAAAGGGCATCAGAACTCATCAGTGAAAATATGTGATTTATGGTATTTGGAAGCACCGCATTTTAATTTCATACTTTTGAGAACTTGATTTAAAAATAAGGTTAGTATGCGCTTACAAATGAAAAGAAATTCAAGGTTGCTTTAATCTCGTCATTTAGAAGATGTTTACATTGGACATTTTGACGATCTGGATGTTTTATATGCATTTTTCCCTGCTCAAAAAGGTTTTTCAAACTTTCCCCTCTTCCCGTTAACAGATTTTCTGATGAAAGAGCGAGCTTTGTCAGGACATTCTCAGCCAGCCTTTCTGGGGGCTATGCGTATTGAGTGACACCAACCTGACAAGCATACTTTCTTAAATCCATGTGTGTGTCAAAGCATAAAACCAGGTGTGTGCTATGCCAGAGTAAAATCTCAGGTTCTGTGAGGGTTTTTCTAAACTTTTGGTATTAGCAAGTAACATTGTAACTTGAAGATGAAGCACTGATGGCTTACAGAACTTTGCTTGTAAACAAAATGTGAAACCAGTTAGTTTGTTGTACGCTTGTTTGTAGTGAGGAAAAGCTATGATCTCTGGTGGAATGGTAGAGGATACTTTTGTTAGTATATTGTGTTGTTTGCCACCAAATACATGCTGTGTTGGGTAACTCACAAACCTGTCTTGTGGGGGAAGCATTTGTACTGTGGCAGGCTTTGTAGGATGCACACTCACGTTTCTTTCAGAAAAGCTTCTGTACTAAAACTGGAATGCTGGTGGCATAGCCTCAACTTTTCCTGCTTGTTTTTTGAAGTCAGCACTTGTAGTAGAGTGAAAATGAACTGCCTCATACCCAGAAAGAGTTTTTAAAAGCTGGCCTTAAATAACACTTTTTTTCAAATTTCCCCCATCCAGAAATATGTATATTACATTCATTTTAATGTAATTCAGAAAGTCTTTACAGGATTTTCAGGTGAGGATAGCAGAAACGCAACCACTTGCAGTAACCTGTAGGTGTCTGATAGGCAGGTGCAACCAAGGTTTTGCTTTGGCCATGTTCTGCCATTTGCAGGTAGAAATTTGAGAGAAAGCTGATTTTCTCAAACCCTTACTTGGTGGGTCATCTTCTGGACGTGAACTCCAGAGCCAGGCAGCAGTTGCTATTCCAAAAAGTGCTGTTCCTGAAGCTGATGGTGCTTTCTGCTCATGGTGGGCTGTCCTGCTGTGCAAGGTGGTCTCTGATGGCAGCCCACAGCTCACGAGCCCTAGGGCTACCATCTCCATGCTCACGGGAAAAGGTGGCAGCAGTGCGAACACAGATGCTCCAGTTTTTATGCTAGTGGCAATGTGACAGTTTTAATCATCATTCCTACATCTTTTAAACCACATTGTAAAATGGTGAATAAGCAGTTAACAGAAGAAAAAAACCCTTTATTTTTATAAATATGTGTTACTTCTCTCTCAGCAGGTAACAAACCCTGCCCTGAAAATCTGTACACTTTTGCTCTGCAGGGTCCTATGCCCCCTCCAAATCTTGCTGGTCTGTGCATTGTCTTTTCTCTGCCTTGGAACAGCTGCTAAAGCTTTGGTTGACTCCTTGGCAGCTAGGATTTGAGCGCCTAAGTATCTCCTCACCTTCATACTCTGGAGACCAGCTTCTGAGTACTTGGACAGTAAGGAGGCGAGTGTAACCTTCATGCTTGAAGGGAGGTGTAGGCAGAAATAGTATGATAATTTGGGGTGATTAGACTGGGAAATGCTGTCCTGGACCAGGTTGTTAGGTATTTGTTTTATTACTTTTGCTTTTCCCTTTTAATTTTTAAATGTTTTTATTATCACCTCCCATACTAACTTTATCCTCTTTATTTTTCAGCAAACATATGTTTTTTCAATTCCCTAAAATACAGTGGTACAGAAACTCCAAACAGTCTGAAAGCTACGATTCCTGTGTTCATTAGGATAGGAGAGAGGGAGAGAGTATGGCAGTAATGAGTTATTCAGACCTAGGTATTATTTTTGGCTCTATGCTGCTGTACATCATGTGATTTTTGGCAATTTCTTTTAAGCAAAGTGACTCTTCTGAGGTTTCTTTGGTTTTATTTTCTTATTGCAGTGAAGCCTTTTTAGTCCAATAATTTATTGTTTCAGTGATTTTCTTCCTCTGATGGTTTTTCACTGGCTCTGTTGAGGACCTCAGCATCTATTTTCCGAAATAGTCCCATGATTGCATCTGTCTAGGCTGTTACTGTACTTCACTACAGCTCTTTCTTTTCAATGTATTATGTATTTTTAAATATAAATATTTAAAATATTTATGAAATGGCATTATAAATGCATGCTGCTTGGTAAGCTTTTTTCCTACTTTTAGTAGACATATTTTGAACACCAGTATACTGTGTAAAGGAATACTTTGTTAGGTTTACATAGCCAATAGATTTGATTAAAATATGGTAGAAAGGTTTCTTTGGCATGTATGAGAGAGCAAGGGCAAACCTTTCCTGAATCATTGTGTGGATCTCACGTGAGGCTTGCTTGGAGACACTGGAAAAGCTGAGTGATGTGTATTAATAGAATAGTGCTAGAGATCATGGGAAAGTGTTTTATTATATTCCAGATATATTCTGTCTTTTTTTTTTTTATGATGATGTAAAGTGGCGAAAGGAAAATGAAGTCCTGAAATTAATTTGACTGTTTAAATGTAATTTTGCCGTGAGCTTACGGTAGGACTGGTAGCACAATTAATTCTTCTTATGCACTGACAGAGCTGTTTGATAGCTGCCCCATCTGGCTGGGTGTGGGGTAGACTGGACTTGATCAATTTTTATATTATAATTAACCCATAGGATGCTGGCCCCCATTGAGGAAGAAGGGACTTAGAGATTGGTTCCTGCAGGGTTGGAAGCAGACTGATTATTTTGGTAACTGGAAAGCAGAGTGAGATCCAGGTCTCACATGGTGGGATATCCTGAGACTTGAATACAGTCTTTGGATATTACATTCCTCATTGCCATGTGCACCCACCTGTAGGAGCTAGATGATGGTAGCTTTGCAAAGGGCTGAATATCCTGGCTTCCTGTGTTATCTAGTATGGGCTGAGCTGAAACTACACCTGCTTCTGTGCTAAAAGGATTTCTCTCTCTGTATTGTTAACTGTTCTTACCAAACTGGTAGGAAGTTAATGATTAGCTAAATATCTTCTTGACTCAAAAGTCAGTGACTTGGTGAGATGCACAAATACAGACCCATACATAAGAATATTATACAAGCCATGTTCCCATATGAACAAGACTATGTCAAAACAGAATATAAGGATGATCCGGAGCTGGGGTCTCCAGCCTGCCCCTGTTTCCACTGCTTTTGTGTGAATGACAGCCAGGCCACGCTCCTGTGATCACACTTGACTTCTGTGTGTTGGTATCAGAGCTGTTTGTTCTGTTTGAATCCATAGGTTTTAGTGATAGAAAGAGGTAGTGTGTGTTGGGCTCTTGTTGAATGTTTCCCGTAGTGATTTTTAGCTTTAGTTGGAGAATTAGCATGTGAGTTGTGTTCTCCCCTGCTGCCATTGCTACCTCCATTCAGTGCTATCACCAAACTCAGTGGGAGTTTTACCATACAGTTCAGGCAAAGCACAGTTAAGCCAGTGGAAGCTTTGCAAATATGTTCTTTAGAAAATAACTTTTTACTCAGATGAAATGATACTTTATTAAATAGAGCAATAGGGTGTAGAGGAGAAGAGAATATTATGTAACATCTCCAGGTTTTTACTGCACAGTAGCTGGGTAGAAGTTGACTTAGGATAATTAGCTCTAATTTCCCACTCTTCTAATCATACTCATTTTTTGTGAGGTGCTAGAAGANTTTTTTTTTTTTTTTCCTATTCCAAGCAGAGAGCAAGAGAGCATTGCTAAGGGAAGCATTACTGGGTCAGACTGGAGACTTGCTGACCCAGTGTGCTGTCTCCAGAAGTAATTATCAGCAGATGGGGTGAGGGGAAAAGTTGTATGAGAATAATGGCACGTCTGTAATCATTCTCTTGGAATACTTTCCCTGTTTCTGATGTAAAGAATTTATAATCTGGAGATAACATGTAGACTGTCACATTATAGCTACTGATAGACCTTGTGCTATTTGAATTTGTCTAAGTTTTTTTTTTTTTTTATGTCTATTTGGCTTCTACATTATTCTCTGGCATTGAGTTCCTGGTGTCATATGTTACCTACAAAAAATACATCTCTAGGCTTGTTTGACCCTAGCCAATGCCAGTAGTTTGTTGGCTTCCCTCATTTATGGTATTATAAGTAATACTGAGCAGTTTTCCTATTTACTTTCTTCATACTATTACTGTTGTTAGATGTTTCAAGCATATCTCTCTGTTGTGTCTTTTCCAAGCTGAAGAAGCTGTTTCAGTACACTCGTATCTTGGTCTGTAAGGAGGAGCTTTTGCTTGGGTGGAGGCCACCCCACCAAGGGGTGTGCTGTGGTAAGTAGCCTCCAAGTGAAGACTAAATTGGGATGCTTCTGTGATGGGTCAGTTGTTGCTGAAGGTGACATTTGACTTGCTGTTGTACTTTCATCCAGGCTGCAGCTTTTTTCAGCAAAGGATTCATGCCTTGCATGTGCTCTGCAGGGATGAACTGCCTCGCCTCCTCCTACCTGTCAAATCGCTGTCTTTCAGTGACCTTGCAGAAAGCTAGAGGATTTGTTAGGAACTTCCTTGGTGTGGGGATGCTTGCAAAGGGTTATGCCTGATAACAGGGCTTTGTGCTTTTTTGGCATATGCTTACCTGCATGCCTTGCAGCAGAGTGCTGTCTGTGTGCACTCTGATTGGAACTCAGGGCTATCATGCAGGCAGTGGTAGGGGCAGAAGAGTGACTTCCCTAGATGTTTCCAGTTCTCTCAGTTGTCTAGCAAAAACAGCTAAGCTGAGGATCCCGTTCTTTCACAGACTTTCCTTGTGACCAGTGATGAGATGCTTGGGCTCATTTCCATGTGTTGAGAAGCCCACTGAGATGACTGATGAGTGGGAACAGGGTGCTTGCATGCTGCTGTGGCAGCAGCGAAGCTACCAGAGATGCTGTCAGCACTGCCAAATTGAGGCTTGTAGGGAGGATGCAGCACAGGGGTGAGCATTGGCTTTTATGCTGAAGTCCCATGTCAGTCCTTGCACCAAGACTCATACCAGTTCTTTTGACCACTCCTTAGGGATCTGTCCCATGATCCTTGACAGACTTTGTACAGGAGGGCAGGAGTACTGCTTTGTCTCTCCCTGCATAGAAGGCTGAAAAACCTAAAATACACTCAAATGCTGTGGGAACCGAGCCTACATAAGTGTGTAAAATAGCCTTGACCAGGGACTGTGCTTGTCTTCAGACTGTAGTTAAGGTCTTTATGTTTCTCTGTCAACATATATGTTGGGAATAAATCAAGATAACGAGGTCAATATTGAGAGAAATTGAAACCACTGAACAACCACAAAGCATTTGTTTTGAGGAGCTAAAATAAGACATAATCTGGAAAACTGCAGCAATCAGTGTAGTTACAAGTATCTATTTTCTAATCTCTTTTAGACCTTGCTTCTCTCCACCCTATTAGTGAATTGGTGATAGATGACTGCAGGATCATTGAACAGCCATGAGTACTGCTGTGAATGGAGCTGCTGTAATTTGCCACTATATTTTATGGGTAGTCTTTTTCTTTGTTATTTTTTTTCTGTTTAATTGCTTTGTCCACTTCCCTCTCTCTTGCCTACCAGATTATTTTTGTTTGAGAGCTACATGAGCATCTTGAACAAAGTGTACTGATTTTTTAAGACATGACTGCGAGAGATATATTTATGACACCCTCTGTAAGTAAGTAAGAGCACTTGCACTGAGACAACATGATCATTCCTTTGCTGACATGTAGGAGAAGCTGGAAGACCAGGTCAGGCATATACAGTCCTTGTTGCTAGCACTTGCCCTACAGACAGCTGTTTTAAGCTTCACTAGTCAGATGTGGCCCTACAAAATGGGGTGGTCCCAATTATGTGGGGATGAAGTGTGCTGGAAATGTTGATGTACTGCCTGACCACCCACATACAGGGCCCAGACCTGGATTTTCCCTGATTTTGGGCAGCTGGCTCATATCAAAGGCAGGTCTCACATAAAAGGAGTGCCAGTGGGATGTTCTGAGTGGTGAGCTCTCTGCTTGTATGGGGAGAGGCTGTGTAATGGGGAATGTGCCAACAGAGGAGTGTTTTATGGTTTGGTCTATTCATCAGCGGCTTTCTAGGTGAAGATTTTGGGAAAATGGATTTATTAATGCAAAATATATTTGTACCGTTAACACTTGTTCTCTATTCCTTGCCTTCCTTGATGCTTTGTATTTCTTGCACCCTTTTTTCTCCTTGTTTCTGAAGAAATCTCCATAACAACATCTCTGACATGGGGAGGAAAGAAGCCAGACTAGGAGAGGCAAGAGGCAGCCTGTGGACATGGCCAGTGTGTTGAAGTCATAGCTTTACCTTTGCTGATTCAGTTAGTGAAGCAGCTGTTCAGTTTGGGGTTTTATTGTAGAATACAAAGCATAAAGTGCAGTTGTGCAGTGAGACCCACAAGGGGCAAAAGTTACTGAACTGCAGGTTTGAAACCTCTGAAGATCTGTAGTCCAACTTGCTGCTCAAAGCAGGACTGTTGCTGACTGTACATCAACACAAGAGTGTGATCAAAAGGAGAAGTAAAAGAAAACCACTGTCACTCTCAAACTAAGTTTAAGTGCTGTATGCAAGACCTCAAACTCATAAAAAAGAGATAATTTAAAATAAAATTCCATTGCAGGACCAAAGCGATAAAGCAAAACATGAGTCTGTTCACAGACCTAGCTGGAAGATAAAGACAGGACAATAACCATCACATTTGCCTCCAAGGTCATGACTGAAAAACTGTTGCTTAGAACACTGCCCAAGTCTGCTTTCAGTTTGCGGTTGCCCTTCCTCAGGTAGAGCAATGCTGGGAGAAGATATGGTTAAAGCTTTTAGATAGCTGATAAGTGACTCCAGCACGTGGATTCTGGAGACATTACAGACTCCCTTGCAATGAATTTACATAATGCATGCAGGCTAGCAGGAGGAAGGGTGGATGGAAATCTAACTTGAAAGATCCCGCGACTGGAAATCTAATGCAAAAGCACATGTGGGCTGCAGAAACCCAAATCGTAGGAGGCATGGACCTTCTCTGTATCTGCAGTGCTCTAGAGGACCCTTCCAAATATTCAGCTGCCATATTTGCAACTATGCTGTGAGTCAACAGCCCTTTCAGTTGTCTCTGGATTGCCAAGCCAGCTGCTGTGTAATCCCAGCCATGCTGATATGTGGAAACATAAACCAGGGAAATACGACCAAGCCTTGATGAGATTCAGTGCAGCCATTCTGTGGATAGCAGACATATGCAAGTGTGTTGTGATAAACAGCCCATGTAAGAGGAGAGATTTTTGTCTGGAGGTTCGTTGATCTGACGTACAGCAATACCACTTTTGGCGGGGTACGGGTGTAATCCTAGAACAACACTGGCGGGTACCCTGGAGCAGAGGGGCAGAGCACATATCTGGACCCTGTCCAGTGTTTTGAATGTAATATAAGGATGCAACTGAAGGAGTTGACACCAAAATGGTGTCAACCTGCAGGGCAAGGTGAGGATAAAAATAAAAGGGAGACTCTACCAGTCTTGTGTCCTACTACCTCCATCTGTACAATGCCTGTGTGTCTTCTGAAGCGTAAAGTACTGCTAATGCTGATGGAGAAATCACTGTGTGCCTTGAAAATGTGGCATCCTTGATGGGTGGCTGACAGCATCTGGAGAGTCCTTTAGCAAACTGAGGAGTTGGTCAATTACAAGAGCATTAAAGAGAATGCTAAAAAGAAATTGTTACCATTGCCAAGGAAAAAAGATAAAGCGGTGCTTAACGCCCAACAAAAATGGCCATTGCTATGTGTTACAGTGAGCTGAGCAGGATGGGTTCCTTAGCTTCAAACTCTGTGGAAGTTATGGTGTTTCTGAATGCACTTGCTTACTGTGAAAGAGAATCCAGGCATGGAGGTGTTTGTTAATGGTTAAATTGTTGATGGTATTCATATGGGAGGAACACAAGGATATCACGCAAAATGGTCACTGTGAAATGCAATACAAAGGTCTTTGCACCCCTAAATGGCAGACAGTGCAGGGTACTGGCAGGTTCACCCGAAAGAGACAAGCTTACACTACAGATAGCCTCCAGCCTCCTCATCTCCTACCAGCCATCTTTCTGGCCTGGTTCCCTTGCTGAAACAATTGAGGGGGTAAAAAGGAAACAAAAAACCCCAAAGCCCCCCCAGCCACCATATGGGATTCAACTAAGCCTTTGGTTGGTCTGAAAGGAAAGGTTTCTTGTAGGTCTCTGTTTATTGATTTTGCATGGCTATTTGAAATTGCATTTTAAAAATATAAAAATATATTTGAAAGGTATTTGTTTTGTTTGGAAGATATTTCAAGAGAGCAGTGTTTGCTGTGTGTTTAAAAATAAGTGTGTGTGTGTGTGATATTGTTTGAATATTAGTTTCTAGTTGTGGTGCGCCTTACAGATTGCTTTGTTTGTTGTGATGCTGGATGAATAGCACATTTGATGGAAACAACTGCTGCAAACTCCTGCTTGTGGCTTTGAAGTTAAGTGAAGTTGTGGCACCTCTTTATTTGAATCTGCTAATGAAGAGAGTTTAATTTTAGAAACATGGTATTTTGTCGTGTCCTTACCTGGCACAAGAGACATGCAGATAAACTCTGTGTATACTGGATTCACTGTGCTTTGTATGCATATGCTGAACAGGGATGGTGATGCATAAATATTCACAAAAATGTGTATTGCCATCTAACTTTAGAGGTCCTGGACCCAAGGCATGCTGGAGGGGGGTGGGCTGCCACTATGGAGAAAGGATAATTTCCAGGACTGTCTACTATAGCCTCGAAGAGCCTCTGCCAGGTTGATTCTGGATCTGTCAGGCTTTGTATGTGCTAGGAAATGTATCTTGCTCAGTGCTGTGCCTGGACCTCAGAGTTATCTCTGTGAAGAGAGAAAGGATCAGGTGGCCATAAGACAGGGAAGGCTGGCATGTTTTCTCTTCATGGAATTGTTATCTTAAAGGAGCTCTCAACATGCTGCTGGAGCTCTCCTGTCATCTTTGTTGTTAGAGCAAAGACCACGACCAAGCCAACTTCTAAATTTGGCTCAGTTGGGCATTTCCTGCAAGGCACATGCAGGGAGCCATCCATAAGTAGAAAGAAATGGAAAAGGAGGAGGTGAGCACCTTGCCTTTAGGTTAGGAACAGGACAGCAGATGAAAAAAAGTCAGTTTAAAGTTGGTGTGGCAGTGTACATTACAGCCAGGTTTTTAGGAGCTTATTGCCTGCTTTTTAGATGGCTTATTTCTTTAATTCTATTCAGTCCAGTGAATTAAACTTTTTCGCTTCACCTCACTTAACTTCTGTGTGCAGAGAGGCCTGAGCAATTGATATGACTTTTGCTTTTTGCGGCTGTTATTTTCTCAGGCGTGGTTTTGATTACTGTTGTCTCTCTTGCAGTTGTTTGCTCTTCTGCAAAATAGGGGCAAAACACTCCTCTATACGTATTTTATTCTTTTGTCCTCAGTTTAGAAAAACAGAGGGAAGTACAGGGTCTCTCCTTGCAGACCTTTCTCTGCAAAGGTCTGGGTTTTCATCCATCTCTTACAGACATTAAAAGCAGAAAAGCGATATATTACTTTGGATTTACTCTGGAAGTAGCTGATTTTGGGATTATAGGAGAGTCATCTAGTTGAGCAGCTGAAGAACTGATGATGCTTGTGGTACTGCATCTCTGCCATTTCTGTGCTCAGCTTTTGACCAAAGCCTGACTTGCAAAAGGCGTGACAATATCCCGGGTAGACACAGGTGTGCTGTTGTGCCTGTGTAATGTAATGCTGTAAATTAACAATGTAGCATTATTTCACCAAAGTAACTGTAACCCTAAACCCTTTTCCCGCTCATTTCTGTCAGTACCAGTAAACAAATACTTCAAATTTGATTTGTGTAACAATATTATGATGTACCCATCTTATTGTAGGCTTCTCCTGAAGCCTCAGTGAGTAGCAGTTGACGTATTCTCTGCAGCCTGTTTATGGCGGTAGCAGGGGGACTGATTGGCATGCTGTCTTCTCCCCGTCTGCTGGTATTAGTATTCATATCAAAGAAAGCTGTTTGGTTCCCTTTCTCCTGGGCAACTGCAGGAGTCAATCACCACTCCCTGATGTGAATGGCAACAAAGACAGAGAAACTGTTCGTTGATTCAGAGCAAAAGAGCCCAAGCGGGTGCTTTGATTTCAAAGAAACCCTGCCCTGTGAGGGATCTGTGAAGTTAGTCTGCCAGTGTTCTTCTGAATTGTGACTCCCGAAGCATTTTGGCAATAAAGAAGAGCGAAGGATAAGCAGACAGGCCTCGTGGATAACTTTACATTAATAACGATGACTTATAAATGCTGCTGTAAGACAAGTGATTCCATGGTGAGAGTCAGACCATCGTTAAAATATCTAACTCGGTAGAGGGGCTACGCTGGTGGTAAATGGGTTATTGACTTTCGCCTTCTGTTTTGACTAAAACTGAATACAGGATGTAGGGACCCCAGAAAATCCCAGTGCCTAAGGTGGTAATGTATTCTGTAAATCAATAATATATTAGTAATAAAAATGACCAAAGCATGCATCCATTAAGGATTCATAATAGAAGATTGTTAGGTTATATACTGGATGTATTGATTGCTGCTATTTAAAGACAAAGTATGTCTTTCAAGCAGAGTGCTCATATATGTAGCTGCCTACATTTTAAATCCATTTATTTTTTAGTATGAAGATGAACTTAAATAATATGGGGAAATATGTATGAATAGAAGTCAGTATTTTATATAGCAAAACATATGAGAATATAAGTATGCTGAGAAGCCACAAGTAGATGTCTGATGTTGCTGAAGGCTAAACATTGGACCTGAGCAAAATCATAAGCAATGCACGTAGCAGCCACTGTGCAGCTCCAAGATGTATTTGTTGCAGTTTCATGTAGCTTAATTTCTCTTATCTTTGTGCCTTAACACTGAGTTGCTCACCTTCACATGGTGTGGTATGGTGTATAATGTAGCATGATGTAATACAGTAATACTGAACGCTGCTTTGCCTTAGTGGCAGGGACAGATTTGTGGTACAGAGCTGCTGGCAGAATGGAGTCCCTGCTTCTGTGCAGTTCTGCTGACTTTCTGCAACTCCATGCGTGTGGCATGAGTGGCTGCACAGTCAATGAGGACTTACAGGACCATACCAGGTTTGGAGACACTTACAGCACCTTGACTGGGAAGTGGGATTTGGAAAATAATGCCGCCAATTTATCTCAGTAATGTCATACTAGGTTCATAAATGCCTCCACTGCTGATTTGATATTGTAGGGTGTACACTTACTTAGCTAATAGCACCTAGAGACCAGTTAACGGGATTTGCGGTTTCATAATAATTTATTAGATAACTGTATTGGAAGGGTGAATCAAAAGGAAAATACCCACCTACCTCCCTCAACCCCCCCCCCAAAAAAAAAAAAAAAAAGGAAAACAAACAAACAAAACAACTTAGACAAACCTAATAAAAATGTGCCACACATATCTATGCATTTATCCATCCTCGTAAACTTAATGTGGCTAACTCATGCGGGGGTCCATTGCATCCTCAGCAATGAAGAGATACTTTCCATACCTTTTGTTGAGAAAACAATTCACATCCCCATAGCTACAGTCTTTATGTCTCACTGCAGCAAACAAAAACTGGTTTAGATTACACAGATTATAGTTCATTATGAAAACAAAGCAAATGTCTGACTGAAATTCTCTCTGTTGGTTTGCATTAAGCAATCCCTTCCTCCTTCTTGCTGTCTTTTATTCCTAGGAATTCCAAGAAGCTCTCCTGGAACATTTTTTGTCTATTCTCAACCACTAGATAAAGACAAGATACAAACCTTGTTTGCATGGATGAATGCAGCAGGTATCTGCATAAAAAATTGTCTCAGGATTTTTGTTGGTTTGTTTTGTAGGGTTTTGTTTTGGTTTTTTTGGGTTTTTTTTTTNTGTTTTTTTTTTTTTTTTTTTTTACTCTAAGATAATAAATTTAGCTTCCAAATGTCCCTCTATCTGTTTTCTTTTTCCCAAACCTTCATAGATATTTAAAATACAAAGAAACTCATATGATCAACAAGCCAGACTGTTTGCACAATAGAGCTCTCACCTAGCAATTTGTGAATCATGCTCCTGTATCTTCTGTATGAGCTATAACATATATTCCAGAAAAATACTAAGTCATGATTTAGAGACTTCAGCTGATAAGGAATACATCATATACCTAAGTAAACTGTTCCACGGTAAATTACTCACACTTAAAAATACGTACCATATTTCTAGCCTAAATTTATCTGACTTCAGCTCTTGAATCTTGCTTGCCGTTTTCTGCTAGATTTAAGACCTCACTACTGTAACAGTGCTCTTTCCTCTGTTGACACCTGCAGACTGCAATGGTCTTTTGGATTAGTTAAACAGACTAACCAGCTTTGGTGTCTCACCTATAAAACTGGCTTTCCAGACTTCATTTTTTTAAGTTTTTTTTTATTAGTTGTTGGGGTTTTTTTACTTTATTTTCTTTAGCTGTTTTGCAAACCCTTTCAAAGCTTCTGACAATCTTTTTGAAGTGTAGACACCACAATGTACATATTCTAGTAATGGACTCATTAATACCATATGCAGGGCAATTCCATCTTCCCACTTCTGCTTATTATTCACCTCTTAATACTCACAGAGGTCATGTTTGCACTTTGAGCCACTGTGTAGCATTCAAATTCTTATCAGTCATGAAAGCAGTGTTGTTTCGGAGTTACTGCTGGCAAGGCTGTGGTCTCACATAATGAACACTTTTTGTATTCCTAGGTGGACTTGTGTTAAAGCACAGTCTGGTCAGTCAGTGTATAGATCAATCTGCAGGACCGACAAGGTCCATGTCATTACTTAACATTTCATCAATTTTTGTGCTGACTGCATATTTGGCGAACTTTGAGTTTATTTTCTTTCAGATCATCAAGAAGTGCGTTGAATGATATTGGACTGATGAGGTCCTTGCTGAACTTCAGAAATGGTTCAGCTGGGGATGACAATTCCACATTTACATTTCTTTTTGGGAGGCAACAGCTAATGCATCTTTTTTTCTCTGTGCAATCAGACATCTGTTCTGGTTTTATAGCCTTAAAATTATTCTTTTTCTTTTTTTTTTTTTTAGGCTTGCTAGTCATAGTGTGACATTGTCCCAGATCAAGTTAAAAAACAGCAAGAGGTTCCAAAGAGGGTTTAGGATTTTTTTCCAAAGTCCCAGACAGAAGATACCTAATTCTGCAGAATGAAAAATATTGACCATTTCCTATTACATCTTTCCTAAAATCTGATAGAACAAAAAGCACCTCTCTATCACTGTGAATTATGAATGCATGTTTGCTTCTTTCCAAATACAGATTGGAATGGGTTATTGAGTATTTGTATGGGGTTGATTTTGTGCCTGGTAATTGGTTGGTTTTGACCTGTATACCTTACTATTTGTACTTGTTAACTACGCTGCTACCTTTGTTGTCTTATTTTTTTAAGCACTGTTCTTTTTCTTATGATTGTGGAGTTGGGGATTTTGTCGTTTGGAAGCAGATTTCTCAGTTCAGTGTTCACATTTTTAAGCTTAAATTTTTATTTATGTTCAATTTTGTGTGAAATATTTTAATCCAGGAGCCATCCTGGGTAAAACCCTCAGGTATATCTGTTATCACTCAGGACTGTGATCTTGTTTTATCTTCCAAATTGAGTTGATTCATGGCTGTTTGCTCATGTGCATCTGGAGTGGTTTTGTTTCTGGTTGGGTTTTTGTTTTTTGTGTCTGTGACCAATGTATTAGAACAGGATTCTACTTGAAGCTACCCAGAGACTGTGTTACTAAAATGTCCTCAACTTTTTTATGGTCAAATGTAGGCATCAATACATTTTCAGTTTTTCAAGCCATGGTGTAAGATTTACAGTACATACTTCCCTGATAGTAATGCAATGAAAAAATTGCAGAGATATTTAGGAATTGCATTTCCTCATTCTTTCTTTGAGTAATGGGTTTTAGGTCAATCTTCCACCAGCACAGCGTCCTCTGTGTTAGCACCTTCACCCAAAAACAATAAAGGCAAACTCTTCACTGCACAGAAAAATATATATTTTAGAGGGGGTGGGCTCATCAGCAGACTTTCTCTGTGCCCTTTAATGTTTTGCCAAGGTAGTTCCCACTACCCCCATCCACCCCCTGCCACCCTTCACACCCCCCCCACCACCTCCAGCCCCAGAAACACTTTTTTTTTTTTAACCCTACACAGTTTGAGGTACATTATTACAGAAGGGGCATGGAAGAGCCTTAAGTAGAAAAGCCTAATTTCTTTTATGAAGGTTTTCATGAAGGTTTTCCCTCATGCTCCCAAGCTGCCCTTGGAGGGCAGTGATATTCCTTGAATATGAACAGCAAACACAAGACAGAAATATGAAACAATTTTATTCATAGGAAAAGCAGAAAATTCTGGATTTGAAGTATAAATAACTCCAGAAGAACAATGCTTGAAATAGGTACAGAGGGAAATGGGTATTATAGGTAAAGGGAAAAAGTGCTTAAAGTGGATTCTTTGTAAGATAAAAGTCTGTATCTATTTAGACAGTGCACTTAAATGTACTGCAACATAATTACATCAGAAATTTAACTAATAATCTTCCAGAAATAGTTCTACGGAAACATTTCAGTGGTGCCTTTTTCAGCTCTAGCTGAAGGCCAGTCACAAGTGGTGTCCCCCAGGGCTCTGTTCTGGGTTCAACATCTGTTCAGCATCTTTATTGATGACCTAGATGAAGGGATCAAATGTTCCCTCGGTAAGTTCACAGATGACACTAAGCTGGGAGGAAATGTAGATCTGCTTGAGGAGCAGGGAGGCTCTTCAAAGGGACCTGAATAGGCTGAATTGATGTTCTGAGACCAACGGCATAAGGTTCAAAAAGGCCAAGTGCAGAGTCCTGCACTTGGGACATAACAACTCCATGCAGAGCTACAGGCTTGGGGGAAGAGTGGCTGGACACCTGCCATGCTGAGAAGGACCTGGGAGTGTTGGTGGACTGCACACTGAATATGAGCCAGCAGTGTGCCCTGATGGCCAAGAAAGCCAATGATATCCTGACTTGTATCAGAAACAGCGTGGCTAGCAGGCCTAAGGAGGTGATTGTGCAATCACGAATTGCACCTTGGCAATGGTGAGGCTGCGTCTTGGGTACTGTGCCCACTTCTGGGCCCTTCACTACAGGAAGGACATCAAAGTCCTGGAACGTGTCCAGAGAAGGACAGTTGGGCTGATAAAGGGTCTGGAGTACAAACCTTAGGAGGAGTGACTGAGGGAACTGGGATTGTTTAATCTGGAGAAGAGGATGCTGAGGGAAGATCTTATCAGTGCCTATAATTTTCTGAAAGGAGGTTCTAGAGAGGTGGGTTATGGTCTCTTCTACCAGGTGACAGGTGGTAGGACAAAGGGAAGTGAGTTTTAAGCTGTGCCAGGGCAGGTTCAGTTTGGATGTCAGGAAAATGTTCTTCACTAAAAGAGTTGTATGGCAGTGGAACAGGCTGCCTGGGGAGGTGGTTGGGTCACCATCCCTGGATATATTTAAAAGACAACTAGATGAGGTGCTGAGGGATATGGTTTAGGAGAGGACAGGTACGGTTGGGCTCAGTGATCTAAAAGGTCTTTTCCACCTTGTGGTTCTGTGAACTTGGAGGAATACTCTGGAAACTTTTAGGGAGGACCAGTACAGAGGGATTTGGCAAGTGTTGTGGGCCAGTGCTGGGTGAAGGTCTTGATGCCTGTAGGCTATCTGCCTTCCAGTCTTGCTGGAGAGTACCCTTAGCTCTAGACTGGCACCCTGGCGACCGCTCTGGATGCAGTGAAACCCCAGCCTCATCTGTCTGCCAGAATCAATCTGAGTGAAGCTGTGAGACCATCTTCTGTCCTGGGGAAGTCCAAGGCAGGATTCTGTAACTAAAAGGTTAGTGTTACTCGGGGTCTCCCTAATCTCTTCTGGCCATCAGAGACTGGGTGCTGGACCCTGCGTCTCTTCTCACTCCATCAGATGCTATAGCATGGCTGAGCTGCCATGTGTACATGAATTGACTTTGGTCTCCTGACCCTCAAGGACCTTCTCTATATTGTACCGCTTTGTCTGGGCATCCTCTGGTGTCCCAGCTGTGCTGTCTTGTTTGGGGCTTGAAAAAACCCTGCTGTTTCGGACCTCTGATCTAGAGGGGAAGCCTTTCATAAGGTTGTTTCCTTGAAAAGTTTCCTTTTGTCTTTAGCTCGGATATGTGTCTCTTGGTTGTTTGGCAGCTAGATCCTCATTCTTGTTGCCAGAAAGATCAGCAGATTTACTTATTTCATCTACCACTTGGAGGAGGAAAATTTGAAACAAGATTAGTGATTGTGTTTAAAAAAAACAAAACAAAAAACCAGCAAAAAAAATCTTCCATCCATCAGTAGTTGTTTACAGTGTTTTTTTTTTCTGAAGCAAGGGAGGTAACTTTTTTTTTTTCAACCATATCTTCATTGCACTGCATTATGCTCTGTAGTATCTGCATCTATTTCTTACCCATGCTGCTAGGTTATCGTTTTCTGTGCCACCATAGCTCATGTCTCTAATCTTCACTTACTTCCTCACAGACCCTCTTTTTTGTTTCAGTCGTACACGTGGGTGTCTGTGAAGGACCCTATACTTTCCCACTGGACTAGTAATATGATATCCAGTGCTGTAAGGACTTTCATAAGACATGATTGACTTATAACCAGTGCAGGGTTGGTTTTTACTGAGCACAATGTCTCAGTGACTGTTTGAACTTGTTCTTAAAATGCTTTCTGGACTGTTAACCACTTTGGAAGACTGGAGTGAAAGATGAGTGGAAATGTGTATCCTGGTGTCCCCTGGATACTTCAGACTGAGATCTGTAGTATGTGGAGGGTAGGATTCAGAACATTTATTGTAGATAAAAATGTTGTAAGGCAAGTTTGACCATGTTGCTGTGCCCCAGCCACCTTGGGTCAGTGATGGTAGTCCTAGTGGTGCTGCAGGGTGTGCATCAGCCTCCTGGTGTGGAGCCGAGAATCTCTCAACACTGCTGAGTTGTTCACCTGACTCTTCTGGGAGCAGTTAATCTGTTCAGAGCATTTCTGTGAGACTATGGATGAGCATTATTTCAGATTTTTTTTGTGGCTCTCCTTGAGATGAGCAGTATTATGTGTGCGTGTATTATAGATATTCTGTAGTGTTACTGAAGCATTATTTGCACAGGCTGCATTAGGTGGAAAAATAATTAACCACAGTGCTTGCTGAGCAGGTGGGTGCAATACAAACTTAAGCACTCAGGATTTTAGGTCTGTTTCTTAGTAAGTGAGGCATTTTGTGAAGCTAATTTAATTCATTACTTTTAATGTTTTGATATTTTCCACTGAGGAGAAGGGGTATCTGTAGGCAAAAATATGTTATTTCCTTTAAAATATGCTTGTACGTGGAATATATTTTCACCTGGAGGAAGTGTGGATGCTTCAGCTCATTCTCCAAATTTAATTATCCTATTATTCTTTATTTACCCGCCCC